>VKKW01000096.1:0-600000 GCA_018350135.1 Citrus trifoliata
TGTTATACTTTTATTTGATTGCTATCATTAATCTGATTGAATAAACACGAGTGTTCTAAAAAAAAATATTTGGATTTGAATTTTTTTTCGCTTTATTTGCTAGGGACTAGCAATAAGCTGGTTGGGGGTGTGTTGTGTTAGAAAATGTATTTATAAAGGAGAAAACCGTCATTTTACATTTAATCTTACTAACAACCCTTACTTTTATGTATTTAAATTCTTGTAATTTAATTATGTGTTTTATTTTAATTAAGTATTTGTGTATTTTAGGGGCATATAGTCATTTCACAATAAACGAGAGATCAACGGCAAAACGGACATCACTTTTGAACTCAGGACGGTCGAAAATCTTAGGAGGAGCATAAAAATGAAAAATGGCACTGTTCATGTACGGTACTGTCTACGTTACTGTTCACAACACTGTTCACATAGACGGATCGATGACGTGGCATTGACTGATGAGGTGTCATGATCCTGTTGGTCTAAAATTCTTACGTACTGTTGATGGTGACGTGGCAGCATATCAGTGGACTAAAAAACGCGCGTATGGTACATGCAACACATGGGATTATTTTCAACCAAACCGCATTACTGTGCAAACAGTGTTACTGTTGACTGATGATGTGGCGCAATCCTAAGCGTCCAAACTGTTTTTAATCTGATTGCCATGATTTACTCGATATATCTATAAAAAGGGGACCTCTTCCCCCTAATTTAGCATCTCTGAATCCATTTTTGGACTCTGTTTTCTGTAATTCCTTCTCTATCTTGTATTTTCTATGTATTTTAATAAATTCCTATTTTGCCCTTAGTTCAATTATGAGTGGCTAATTTGTTTTCAAACTTGCGTTGAAGGTGAAGTCTCAACATGTGTCATGGGCTTTATTTAGTAAATTTATTTTCTTTTCCCCTCTAGTTTTTGTGGATGTTTTGACTTCTCGTCGACACATAATAATAGTCTTGTCTAGTACCGCCCTGATTTCACCGGCTCCCTAGTACAAGGTTATTATTATTTGGCACGATAATCCCTTAGCACCATATTGATTAGAGTGTGGTTCATGAGGTGTGGATTCCCCCCTCATTATTTAATGACATTAATAAGGATTATTTAGCCCATGATGCATGTTGATACGGATCCAGATACCTAAGTATGTCATTTTAATAGATTCTCTTCAATTATTCTCGCCATATCAATTCCAATTTTAGAATTTATTCTCGCCATTTCAATTTCCAATTTTAGGATAATCTAAGTCACTTTCACCACAAAATCCAACCACCTCATACAAAATTAATTCTACACACAATTAAAATCCACCTCCTCGTGGGTCGACACTCGTTACATTGATCTATAGTACAATAGATTTGTGCGCTTGCGAGTTCAATAAAATTTGCACAACACAAAGCAATCGTATAAAAACGTCAGCCAACAAAGAATGCAAATATATTATCAAACAACAAAGACTCACATCGTAGAGTGTTTTCTTCAGCGAGTGATGGCAAGGCTAGGGTTTATCTAGTCGATGGTGAATTGATGGAGAAGGCTTTAATTTCAAGCCGTTAAGGATTGGGTTTTCTTCGACGGTAACGATTGGATATGGGTTTAGAGTTTTTCTTGGGTAAGAGGGGTATAGTGTTGACTCGGCGTAGTAAGAGCGATCATGAGAGAGAGGGTTTGTTGGTGCTGGCCTACTGTTGCCTGTGCATAAGAGCGTGCGGCTACTAATGACTTGGTGCTGGCCATGCTCGGTTGCTGCTGCATAGGCTAGGTTTGCCAACGGCGTTTGTGCTACTAACTACTAAGAGAGAGGGTTTGCTTGCGTGTGTGATTTTAGTGTTACAAATTATCTGCAGTTTTAGTGATTTAGTGTTGTATAGGGCGGGTTTTTTTTTTAATATATCAATGACGACGGTTCTATAATAACCGTCATTAATTTGGATACATAATGACGGTTGATTATAAAACCGTCATTAAAAATATTCACTAAAATTAAAAGTATTTTATCTACATATATAATGACCATTATATATAACAACAGACATTAAAATTATCACTTTTAATGACGGTTTTTAAAAAACCGTCATTAAAATTAAAACTAATTTATATATGCATATAATGACCATTCATGTAAAACCGTCATTAAAAATTGTCATTTTTAAGTTTGCATATAATGATTTTTAATGACGATTCATTTATAAAAAACTGTCATTAAAAGTAAGACTATTTTTAATTATACATATAATGATTGTTGTATATAAGAACTGTCATTAAAAATAGTCAATTTTAATGATGGTTTTTATAAATGAACCATTATTAAAATTAAGTGTAGATTTTGCTTGACATTTAATGACGGTTTTATTATAGAACGATTATCATAAGTGCTACAAATTATGACTATTCGCATAATAAACCGTCATTAATTATCTTTAATGACGGTTGTAAGAAAAACCGTCATAACTTATGGGTCATTATTTCTATTTTTGTAGTAGTGCGTGGAGAGGTGTGTTCACCCCCCTTATTTATACTAATACATGGTAATCCTCACCACACAAATAAAAATCTAATTACATCTTAACCTTACATTGTCCCACTAATAATCTCACTAATAAAACATAAACCTAACTTATTACACTCAAGCATATTCAACACATTCCACTAACAATTACCATACCTAGCATGATAAAAACTTATAATTTTACAATTACCACATTTACCGTGGTAAAAAACGTAAAAATTTACAACAAAAGTCTTGGATCCTCCTCGATATGACATAATTTTCTCGAACTTCCGAATCTAAATTTGACATCCATACATTTGTTCGGAGCCCTCAAATTGCATGAAATTATTATTTTTACCTAATAAACACACAAAATCAATATTTAGAAAAATAATTAGAATTCATAATAAGTTACACAATTTTCAAATATAAGTACATTAATAAAATAAATAACATTTTATCCCTTAATAAATATACAATTTTTAACACTAATCACTACCTAATGGAGGCCAAATCACTAAATCTTTCAAGCTCTACAGCTTTCTTTCAAGTGTATCATTTTGTACCCTTTTACTTAGTGTGTAGTTTTGCTTTAAGAGAGCCACATATGTTTCTAAAGGAAAGCCTTCCAATATATGATATGCATAACAATGTAAGTTAAATTAGAATGATGTACCTGTTTGCAAAAACTCTGGCAACATATAAACTAAATTTGTTCTATAGCTTTTTCCATCTTCTATTATTTTTACTAGACCAAAACCTGTCATGAAATGAAAATAATTAATGAAACTGTATAATCATAAGCCTATTCATGCTGAAATATCATGTGAAGCAGCCAAAGTCCCCTTGCTGACATATTGGTTCAGTAATTGAAATTATCCTTCTAGTAGCAATAAGACTTAACAGACTTTTAACTTTCACTTTGCATGCAATTTCCCTTACCCATGTAGTCATTCTCAATATTTAGCCATCATTATTTTTCTGGTTTTTAAGAAGCCTTAACAAGCTTTTATAGATTGAGGAAGTTGTTATTTTTTCATTCTAATACAATAAATATAGCATGAAGATAAAACTCATTTCTTGTAGCTAAATTGTTGATATTGAATACAAGCAAAGACATAACTATGTCAACCAGATCTGAATTAGCACCTTGTAAAACGTCATTGTTCAATTCAATCAGCCTTTATCCTTCTCCTTACATTCAATTTCACTGCAAAATCAACAAACATTATAAGAACCTCAAGATTTACAATTTTACAATCCCTTCACTGGAAAAGAATGTTAAGATCCACAATACTCCGAGTAGAAAAAAAATGATCAAATAATGTCTTTGTGCATGTTGGGTTAGTTTAATTAAGCTCTTTTTGGCTTTTAGAATTAAAAAAAGGTCTTTTGGGACGATTTGGGTGTCAAATCAAAAGTCATTTTTTTAATCCAAAAGATCTTTGATAGAAGTTAAGATTTCTAATTTTTCCCAAAAGACCTTTTGAGAAACTATTTTCTCATTATTACACTTTTCATAATTCCTAAACTAACTTAAATTAACAAGGAACAAAAAATATTACATCTATATCCAAAACCCTTAACCCATTTCTTACGTATTTTTCTTGTTTTGCCTCTTCATGTTCAACCCAAAAAAAAAAAAAAAAACAACAGAAGGAGCACAATCACCACACCAATCTTCTTTCAAGTAGAGTTTTTTTATAATCTCATACTTTGATTTGCATCTTATTTTTAATTTTTTATATATATATATATATATATATATATATATATAAGTTGGGACTTGAGGAGGTGATGTGGCATCACCATTTCTCATATTTGTATATTCTTTATTATCTAATAAATAGAGAAATTTTCTTTTAGATTTAGCTTTCATCTTCTCATAATTAATTTGATTGTTATTACATAATAACAATTATATAAAGGTTTTTAATGAAGCATATACTTTATAATGAACATCCAAGGGGGAGTGTTATAAATTTATTAAAATAAATGTAGATGTTCATAACATATATCTCTTAGTCTTCCCACTATCTCCTATTAGCAACCTTTAGTTTCCCTATAACTCTCACTATCTCACAAGGAATTATGATCCATAATTTTTCATTAATTTTATAGAGTGATTATGTAATTATAAAAGGAGATCTCATCTTTTTGTTTTGTACACAATCAATTGGAATGAATAAAATCACTCTATAATATATTCTCTTATTTTATTCTTAATTTTGCATTGCTTCTTTATTTATATTGCTGGCCAATGTTTTTTTTTTTGGTTTTTTATAAGGCTGCCTCATCTTAAAAAAAATCAATTCATATTTTTTATCAGTTTCATCAAGTGTAAAGTAAAAAAAAAGGATAATACTAAATTCTTTTTTCTAGTATATATATATACGGAAATCTCATTCTTTGATTATACAGAATTTTAATGAAACTCCACAATACATTCGATGAAATCCAAAGTATTGGTCATACTTTAAGGTAATTTATACATATTTTTTAATTCATGACTAATATATTTATAAATCATTTTGTTTTCTTGTATTAATATATTATATTTTAGGATTTTATAGAAGTTATTGATGGGACTCATATTTTTTCCTCACTTTCGGTGGATGAGCAAATTCCATACATTGGTAGAAAATGTATTTCTACTCAAAATATAATGGCAGCATGTGATTTTGACATATTATTTACATTTGTGTGGACTAGATGGGAAGGAACTACACATGATATTCGTATATTTTTGAAGGCATTGAAAAACGATGGTGTAAAATTTCTTAAACCACCAAATGATAAGTTCTTCACTTTGTAAGTGTTATTGTACCTTTTTTTTCACTTCTTTTAAAATAAGAATAATTAATTTTTTATAATTTGTAGGTAAATATTACTTGGTTGATGGGGGGGGGGGGAAGTTTCCAAATATGAAAGGTTTTCTAGCTTCTTATAAAGGAGATAGATATCATCTTCCTAAATTTCGCAGTAGTGGCCTACCAAAGAATAGTCGAGAGACATTCAATTTGCACATTTGTCATTGCGTAAGGTTATTGAACGTACCTTTGGAGTATAGAAGGCATCGTGGAAAATTTTGCAACATATGCCTAATTTCAAATTTGATAAGCAAGTAACTGTTGTTGCCATATCGATGGCTCTACACAACTTTATAAGGAAAGAGGCTATTACAGATTTGGAGTTCGTGTCTTATGAGGGAAAAGAAGATTAGGGCTCCTTTTCTACGCATCATTTTCTTTTTCTTTTTCATAATCCACATATAATACACGTTTGACCAATTAATTTCAAAAAACAAATTACAAAACACAAAATCCGGATTCATTATTATAACTACTCAACTGAAAACAACTTAAACATGTTCTGCAAATATCATAAACTAAACCTAGAAATGAATTAAAAAACAAAAGAAAATCGTGACCCTCCTCCTCATTTTCTCTTCACTGCAGCCCTCACTTTTCTCAATCCAGTTCACTGCAACTCTCTCTTTCCCCTCACTTTTATTGATCCAGTTGCAGTAAATCTGCACTCTCTCCCCTCCCTTATCTACATCCAACATCTTTCTCTCCTAATCCACTCTCTCTTGGTCGCTCTTGGTGTGCTAGCCACTGCCACTGCTCTTTCTCCTCAGCCACTGCCGCTGCTCTGTCTCCCCCATAACCGCTGCTGCTCCGACTCCGTCCAGCTGCTGCTGCTGCGTCTTTGCTCTCCCGGATCTGTCACTTGCCCGCCCATTGTATGGTAAGGTTTTAATTTTGTTTTATTTTAGTGAACAATTGTTCTTTCTTAATTTCTTTAAATCTTTTATGGGTTTACTTATGTTTGGTGAAATTGGATGTGGATTTTTACTTTTTTCTTTTTGTGAGGAATTAGCTCCAGCTTTTATTTTTGCTAAGTAGGTGGTGGTAATTGAACTACAGATTTTCGAGCTGCTGTTGCCGATATTATTCAAGTTTGAGCTGCTGCTACTTTCTTCAAGTTCGAGCATGGAGACTGTACTATGAGGAGTCGACAACTCGAGAAAGACGCCGAATTGGCTACCTCATCTTCAAATTAAAGGTAAATTTTGGTGGAATTTGAGTTAAAATTGAGTGAGTTTGAGTGGGAAGATGAGGTTTTGAGAGAAAGAAAAAAGATGTTTTGTTGGTGAGAAAGTGAGAAAATTTTTGGATTTGGAAAGTGATGGGTTCTTTATTTTTACTTCTTTATTGTTTTTTATTGAGTAGATGTTGACGGAACAAGCATTATAATTAAGATTTTCAAAGGCAAATATAGAGAAATAGAAGCAAACTTGGATTCAGAGTATGTAGCATCATTTTTTAGGTTTTTTTTTGGGGAAGCATTAAATACTAATTATTGTAGGTTTGTGGTCTGACCAGTAGCTATAACCTTAACCATAGTTTGAGGTTTCTTTTCTGGAAACATTCATGGTAATTTCAGGCAGAGATTGTGCATAATATGCAACATGTCTGTGTCTCTTCAATAGAAAGGTTTCAAGTTCGCAGTCTTACAATGTAATAATTTGGTAAAGCATTGCAATTTGTACATGTGCTATTATCTTTTGAACTCCTTTATTTTTCTTAATTAATTAATGAAAAAACTTGAGGTTCTCACTGCTATGAAATTTGCTCTATTTGTTCATAAGCACGTTGATATTGCAATATCCAGGTGATATATAATTTTCACCTTATTTTTTTATTTCAGTATTTTTCTGGGTACTATTTCATACACACAAGGGTTTGCACTCATACTTCTTTATCCTTCGCTAAACTTTGTATCCAAATGTCCTTTTCTTACCCAATTAAAGAAGAGAGCATGCTAATGATAAGTTTGCTTACTTTTGATGTAACAGGCTAGGCTAGTGGTGCTCAGGATGCAATAAATATAATTCCTAGTTGATATAATGGATTGAGTATGCATTCATTTCAGTTGTTTCATGAAGATAGGGTGAATTTTATTAAATTGGCTTTTCCCTTGTTTTTTTTATTCTGAGGACACTACACAATAGAGCTTGAACTTTTGAAGAGTTTAGATCAAGTTGTTGACATTTTTTTTATTTTGTATTGTAAAAAACATATATGTAATACTATAATGTTATTCAATTAATAAAGTGATTTTTTTTAATTATATGTTACGTGTTTTTAGTTTGTATTTTATGCATTTGTTTGAGAGCTTCCAAATTAATTTAAAAATATATTATGTTAAAAATATTAAATTACTTAAAAAAACTAATTCACAACATGCATTTGCATGTTAATAAAAGATATGTAATAAAATAGTAGAAGACAACATTTACAGCTTATGGTTAAAAACTTTTAAGCAACAAGCAAATAACTTTCAACAACACTCTTTATATGTTTTTAAAACAGACAACCTTAAAGACAACATCTTGATCAACAACATGCGGTTGTCCGTTATTGAAAGTGTTTAACAACGTACATTACACGTTGTTAAATCTCATTTTTCTTGTAGTGGCATAATTATAGTTTACGTAAGCAACGTCTAATTTTAATTGCATGTTGCACTTTACATAACTTTATTCGACGATAAAATGCAAGTGATAGGTTATTTGGGGACTTTGATGTGCAAGATTTGGCTACTAACGAAGAAGGAGACACTAGTAGACCACTTACTAATATTGATTTATCTCCAGCAAGTGTCGTCGAGATGAGTGCTACAAGAGATATAATTGCAGCTTCTATGTGGCATGATTACATACGTAATGTATAATGTCTATCATGTATTTTTTTTTATAATTATTTTTTTTAAATCATGTGTTATAATGTATATCTTAATTATTATGTAAAAACAATGACAATGTAATTTTTTTAAGGGAAAATATCCACCGTCCACCTATTTTTTACACCTTTTTCAAAAATACACAATTCCTTCATTTTTTGGCTGGAATCCACCTAAAGTTACATTTTTTTTTCACTTTTCCACTTCCGTTTGGAATCCATTAAGAAAACTAACAGAAACTTAAAAAAATGACAATTTTACCCCCAAAACGAAAATTATAATTTCACCCTAAAAATGCCAAAAATAATAAGATTTAATGATGAATATCATTATTGGTACGTTAATGACGTACAAAAAAATCTTAACTACTAGAGGTTATAACTCAATGAATAATAAAACTTTACTTATCTTAAATTCAATTGATGGTTTGTGAGATTTGGCTATTTTGAATACTACTGTTATAATTTAGCATTCTAATTACCGACATATTTAAAAAAAAACCTGCATTTGATGGTTGTGGAATTAATTTCTTTATTGACTGATGGAAAAAATTATTAGATTTAATCTGATTAGTTTTTATAATTTTTAAGGTGAAATTGTAATTTTCATTTCGGGGGTAAAATGATCATTTTTTTAAGTTTCCGTTAGTTTTCTTAATGGATTTCAAACGGAAGTGGAAAAGTGAAAAAAAATATAACTTTAGGTGGATTCTAGTCAAAAAATAAAGGAATTGTGTATTTTTGAAAAAGGTGTAAAAAACAGGTGGACGGTGGATATTTTTCTTTTTTTTAATAAATGTTAATTATAAAACTTTATCATCATGTAAATTTTTTATAATAATTTTGTTTTAAATTATTATGTTGTATTTGTGTATGTATTAGCTAAATAATTATAAATATGATGTAATTGCTTAATAGTAAAAACTATTTTTGAAAAAAGTATTAGCGAACGCATATTCTCTGTTTTTATCATTTTCAACTGTGTCTACCGAACGCATATTACTGTTTTCAGTTTTAAAATATAGGATACAAAAAATGATACCAAACGCATACTTAAATTTGAAATACAGCAACTGCAAAACACCATTTTTATTTTCATTTTTATTCTCAGAAAATACGAAAACAATACCAAACGGGCCCTTATATTTAAGATGATGAAGAATCATCAACTAACATTAATGTTGATGAAAATGAAGCAAGTGAAATGTGAGTGGTTCATGAAAATATTGCTAGGGAACTTATGCTTATTTTTTTTCTTCTTTTTTTATAAATAAAAATGATACTTTAATTTGTAAAAGTTTAACTAGATTAATCAAATAATTATTTTGTTTGTCATTGATTTTTAAATTTGATAAGTATTTGTTAGACTCAAATATTTAAGGGTATTAATGACTATATAATGATTAAAAGGTCTTTTTTAAATGGTCATCCAAACACTTCAAAAAGAGCTTTTCATTAAAAAAAAAAAAGATCTTTTACTATGGTCATCCAAACAACAAAAATAAGATAGAGCTTTTACTTATCTTTTACTTTTAAGTATCAAAAGCAAAAGCAAAAATAAAAGCTAACCCAATCAGTCCCTTTAGCACCTTCAATTTACTCAATTCAATCACAATTTAATTCAAATCAATCAATGATTAAGTAAATCTCTAATTGAATTGAGAGAAAAGTCAATTTGAAATCAGAACACAATCAAGCTAACCATCATAAAAATTCTGAAAAAAATTAGAATTCAACTGAAAATTAGAATATGATCAAACTAAGTATCAATATTAGAAGTATCAAAGCTTTTAACATTTGAAATGTGCAACTTGATTAAATTCTGAGTTGCAATCCATAGAAAGCGGTGGCAAAGGTTGAAACTACTGTAAATTTATAAATAAGTAAATAACAATGAGGTAAATGATGAGCAGGAAGGAGAAGATATAAAGTGTTCTTCTAGTGAAAAATCATATCATTTTATCTGCGATTTAAATGACACAATGATACTAACATATTCATCACTTTCAGGAGATTTTCACTCATGCAGTTTGAAAACCCAGGCTTTAGGAAATCACAATTTAAGAAACATTGACCCAAAGAAAAAAAAAATCCATTCCTCATCCAAGGTTTCTAGATGAAAGACCAAATCATGCAATAAGCTAATTTGTGATCTAAAGGCATATAAACTGGCTCAAGTTGGTGGTATAAACAAGTAACAGAATGAACCAATCAATGAAACCAGCTCTGCAAAACAATTCCAATTTTTAAGAAAGTAGTAATGTTTAACTTAAATTTCATCTTAAATCTATCCATTTAAATAAAGAGAAATTCAAAAACTTATACAAACATGCAACATTTGTGAAATAAGGAACGAAGAGAGAGGATTTACCATGAATCCGCTATAAGACAATACATCGTAGTTGCTAAGCTACTACCGATGGGGGCTGCTGAAGGTTTAGTGTGCGTGATCGTCAGGCAGCCTCATAGCTATGGGGGATGGTGAATCCGACAGCAGTTTAGTCATGTTGGAAATGGCGATGGCAGCTCGGCTGGGGGCCGGTGAGGCTTTGAGTGTGTGAGGGCTGAGATATTGTGAGAGCGGCTAGGGTTTCTAAAGAAATAGCAGAATACGAAGCACTTGTGGGTGAAAAATTGCAAACCTCCAAGCTGATACAGATTAAAAATAAAATAAAATTTGTTGAATATTTCATGTAGGCACTAATTTTGCTCGCCTAAGCGAAAAGTATTTCATTTCTATTTTCATTTACTTACATAATTAGAAATTTTTTATTTTTTAAAAAAATTTATTTCATTTTTTAGCCCCTTACTTCCCTAAATTCAAACTTAAGTAACCAGTAAATAAATTAATTAAAATCCATTCGGCCACTAGGAGTAGACAAATAACCCATTTCGAAAAATTTAAATTCGGATTGGATGCGGATGAACGATGAAGAATCCAATCCAATCAAGTTAGATTTTGGCTAACCCAATCTAATTTGAATCACAATGTACACACAAAAATAAATTTTCGATTTGATCTAAAGTATATTCAAATAAAATCTAATCGAATTACAAGTTCGAGTTGAGTTTAGATTATTTTTTCCTAACCCGATTAACTCGACAACTCAATTAGATTGATCCAAATCTCAATTTGCCCACCCTATTAGCCATATCCTTGGGGTCCTAAACTAATTGATATTGTCATACTAATTACAATAACGATAAGATCCCAATATTTATAACTTGATTTGTATCCCAAATCAGCAAGTCACTCATCAATTTTTTTTTTTTTATCATTTAGATTACTTTTTTGACAATTATGTCCAGATGAAATACATTTTGGTCACTATATTCAAAGGACTTAACTATCTAAAAAGAGGTGTATGCAATCATTATTAGAGTAGGATGGGGATTTTATGATCATTTTGCTAAACCACGGTGTGTTATTATTATTTTCCCTAATGTTTATGATACAATGGGAAGATGAACTATAATTATAACTAAAAATATTTCTAAATTCGAAAGGGGTGAGTTAAACTCACGTAAGACCCTAAACCGCTTCTTTATAATAATAAAATAGGTGGACGGTAGATATTTTTCCTAATAATAATAATAATAATAAATAGATATTATTATTAAAAGAATAATGTCATATATATATACAATAGATATCTAATAATGATAGTAAGTATCATAATTAAATTTAGTTTAGTCAAATTAAAATTGGTTAACAATTATGGCTATTAAAAACATAATAAAGTTCAAATTTATAAGATCATTAATCACAACACCATTAATAGCAATAGATCAAAAATTAGCATTACATGTGTCAGCGTCCATTTTAAATAATTATAGAAATTTTCGTGACTTGAAAATAGTGAATAAATGTAACCATAAAAGATAGAGGAATAAACTAAGTAATTAATTTTATATAAATTTGCACAAGAGGTTGTATTATTTTAATTTTTTTGACAATAGAGGTTGTATTATTTAAACATATAGAATATTAGACACTTTATATTTGTCTAATATACAAATATTGTTTTAATAGGGTGTATATATATAATGTATTAATATTAGCAACTATTATTAATAAGAATAATGAAAGATAATATTTTACAAGTAATTATAATGGACCATCAACAAGATAATCGTTTCATAATTGTCCAATAATTGGATAAAAAATATCCTTAGATTGGAAGGTAGAGATTTGAATCATAATGTGCATTATAAGATTGATTTGTTCTAATTTTTTGAAAATAAATGTGATTCATTATAGATTTAGATATTCAAACTACATTTTACTATAAAAAATTGATGAAATGTTTCGATAATTTTTTAATGAAAAATTTATAATGTATTATTAAAATAATTTAATTATTTGTAATCAATTTTACCAACTTAAATATTTTTTCCAGTAGTATAAGAGTCTCATATTTTAAGTATATTTTTAATTTTACTAAAAAAAAGTATATTTCATGCAACATTTTGAGGTCTCTAGTAGTTTTCTAATTTGAATTGATTAGTTTGATATTTGCTTAAAAATAAGGATAGATATTCCATAGGTACCTTTAATATTCGCCTTTATATTTACCTCTATAACTACTACTTTCGGTGGCCAGTTATAGGCACAAATAAAAGAATAATAAAATGTAGGTCTTTGAGATACAACTGCTGTATTATAAGCGGATCCTGACAGTGGAAAGGCCTTTGCTGCTGTACGTGCATGCATTTGAAAAAATTAAAAAAAGCTCTTTAATTACTTGGCAGCCAAATAGTATAAAATTAGAAAAGCAAATGGAGCAACTGGCTTACGCAACCAGCTGTCCCTTGAGTGAATAAAATAATATTATATATAAACTAAATTTAATCAAATAGAAAAAAAATAAAAATAAAATAATAATAAAAAATTAGTTTTATATTTGATAACAGTAATTTCAAGTCTTGATGGTATTGTTTTCATGTTCATTACATTTGAATATACTTAATTAAATCATTGCAGGTTATAACTCTAAGCTTCATGTTTATTACAATAAGTTTCAAGATAACATTAGTTTTATGTTAATTGATTCTTATGTCGAGACCTAAAGTAAGTGTTTCATTTTTATTATATTATGATTTGCATGTTTTATATGATTGCAAATTTATGACCCTATTTTTTATGTTTATTACACAAACTTTTAAGGTAGCATTGGTTTGATGTTAAGTGGTTGACTATTCAAGATTAATGGTTAATGTTTTCAGATATTTTTTAATGACTCAAGTGTGTTGACATGAACCCCACAATGAAAAACCCACACTTAATTTGAAGTTTCAACTTTCTAAGAAAGTTCTAAATAGATTTAAGACAAACAAAATCTTGACTCAATGCTTAAGAAACATGAACCAGATGTATAAAAAATGATATTGACGCCACACTCAAAATGTCGATGAGAAGGTGAGTGATAAGTAAAGATTTGGAATGCCATAAAAATATAAATTCTTAATAAGTTCACTAGTTCTCAAAATAACCAAAGAAAAAATAATCCTTTCAAATTCAAATAACATTAATCTTTAAATTGTCTTACATAGTACGGTTGCTGAGTTTAAATAGGCTAAAAAAAACTCAAGATCCTAAAAATATAAATGAAAACATTAGAACAACCCTCCAAACATAAAGTTTGTCAAATGGTGCTTCGAAAGTTTTCACCAACCCACTATTATTAATTCTAGTCATTGACAAACTTAATGCTAGCCCATCACCATAAATGATAGACTTACCTAACATATTGACAAACTTGAAACAAAATAAATAAATGGAGTTAAATAAACAAAGGAGTCGTTGGAATTCCCAAGTCTGAACAAGTTATAATAAATTAGTCTTAACTCCTTATAGAGAACTCGAAATCCAACTCTGTAAATGGCATTGGAAAGTTAACTTTATTATCTTTACAACGATATATAGCTTGCACATTAGTTCTAGCTCAATCAACACCTGTTTTATTCTGAATTTGTCGTTTCTGCATTGGATTTAAATTGTGTATTTGGTTACCCAATAGCTTGAATAATGCCAACAATGCCTTATCTTTTCTCTAAGCCCAATTCATGATGTCTTGCATCTTGAATTGCATTTTCAGTCCACATTTTCTCAATTAATCTATTTAAAGCAGCTTGCATATTTTTGGTTGTAGCTTTTATAATTGGGCCTCCATGAATGTGCAAAGGATCACTTGAAACTTTAATAGTATTCCTTTGATGGTTCTCATCATTCCCTCTCTCCTCAAAAGGATTCGTTCTCGAATCTTCACCTACATCGAAAGGAGAAAGATCAGAAACATTAAAAGTAGCACTCACATTATATTCACCAAGAAGATCCAATTTGTAGGCATTGTCATTGATACGTGCAACCACTTGAAATGTACCATCTCCCCTCAGAAGCAACTTGGAATGCCTTTGTGCTGGGAACCTCTCCTTTCTCATATACACCCAAACCCAATCTCCAGGCTGAAAAACCACTTGCTTACATCTTTTGTTGGCTTGAGTAACATATTGTTCAGTCCTCTTTTCTATGTGTTGCCGCACTTTCCCATGCAATTGCTTAACAAATTCGGCTTTCTTTTTACCATCCAAACTAGCACGCTCATCAATAGATAACGGTAATAAATCCAAAAGAGTTAGTGGATTAAAACCATATACAATCTCAAATGGTAAAAATTTAGTAGTTGAATGGACAGTTCTATTGTAAGCAAATTCAACATGTGGCAAATATTCTTCACAAGTTTTCAAATTCTTTTAAATAATGGCACGCAACATAGTGGACAAAGTTCTATTTACAACCTCAGTTTGTCCATTAGTTTGTGGATGACAAGTAGTAAAAAATAAAAGTTTAGTACCCAACTTACCCCACAAAGTTTTCCAAAAGTGGCTCAAGAACTTAACATCTCGATCTGGAACTATGCTCCTTTGCACTCCATACAATCTAACTATTTCTTTGAAAAACAAATTAGCTATGTTTGTTGCATTATCAGTTTTGTGACATGGATTAAAATGTGACATCTTTAGAATCATTTCCCTATTTTGACCCAACAACAAAAACAGAATCATTTCCCCTTTTTGACCTAGGTAAACCCAAAACAAAATCCATAGAAATATCAACTCATGGTTCACTAGGTATAGGTAAAGGGTTATACAATCCATAGGGTAAAATTCTAAACTTAGCATGTTTACAAGTGATACACTTCTCACATATTTTTTCAACATCACGTTTCATATGTGGCCAAAAGAAGTGTTCTTTTAAAACATCTAAAGTCTTTGCAATGCCAAAATGTCCCGTTAAACCTCCCCATGAGTTTCACGCACAAGCCATTCATGCAAAGAACTATTAGGCACACAATTTATTTTCTCTAAATAAGAACCCATCATGCCTATAGAACTTACCAAATGCAACTTTCTCACAAGCATTAAACACATTAACAAAATCAGGATCATTGACATATAATTCTTTAATGTACTCAAATCCTAACAACTTTGCATTTGATGTAGAGATAAGTGCATATCTTCTAGATAATGCATCAGCCACCACATTCTCCTTACCTTGTTTGTATTTGATCACATAAGAAAATGGCACAATAAATTCAACCCATTTGGCATGTCTCTTATGCAACTTACCTTACCCTTTCAAATACTTCAAGGACTCGTGATCAGTGTGTATAACGAACTGTTTAGGTACAAGATAGTGTTGCCAAGTTTCCAATGCTCTCACTAATGCATGCATCTCCTTGTCATAGATAAAATAGTTTAGGGCTACTCCACTCAATTTGTCACTAAAATAGGCAATTGGATGCCCTTCTTATATCAAAACAGCTCCAATACATATACTTGAAACATCACACTCAATTTCAAAAGTTTTAGCAAAATCAGATAAAATAAGTGATAGTGCATAAACTCATTTCTCCTTGATTAGATTAAATGCCCCCTTCTTGTTCACTACACCATTTAAATCCCACATGTTTCTTTACAATTTCAGTTAATGGTGCAGCAAGGGTGATAAAATCTTTCACAAATCTTCTATAAAAACTAGCCAAATCATGAAAACTTCCTATCTCGCTTACACTTTTGGGTGTAGGCCACTCCTTAATAACCTTTACCTTTTTTTCATCAATCTCAATTCTTTTAGCACTTACAACATAACTAAGAAAAACAATATGATTTGTACAAAAGGAATACTTGTTTAAATTAGCATACAACTTTTCCTTCCTTAAAACAATCAATACACTTTGCAAATGTTCAATGTGTTCATCTAAGCCTTTCCTATAGATCAAAATATCATCAAAATAGGCAACTACAAATTTACCAATAAAAGCACACAAAACACGGTTCATTAATCCCATAAAAGTGCTAGGTGCATTAGATAACCCAAATGATATCACTAACCACTCATATAAACCATATGTTTTTTAAAGACAACTTTCCATTCATCTCTTTCTCTAATCCTAATTTGATGATATCCACTTTTGAGATTAATTTTACTAAACACAGAAGAACCATGCAATTCATCAAGTATATTATCAAGTCTAGGAATAGAATGTTTATATTTTACAGTGATTTTATTGATTGCATGACAGTCAACGCGCATTCTTCATGTTCTTTCCTTTTTGGGCACTAGTAAAATTGGTACCACTCATGGACTCATGCTTTCCCTCATATATCCCTTTTCCAAGAGTTCTTCAACCTGCCTTTGAAGCTCCTTTGTTTCACCGAGGTTACTTCTATATGCGGGTCTATTAGGAATGGTAGCTCCAAGGACGAAGTCTATTTGATGCTCAATTCCCTTAATATGTGGCAAATCATTAAGGACTTCATTTGGAAACACGTCATCAAAGTCCTACAAAAGAGCCACAATAACACTAGGCAAAGAAAAATTAAGCTCATTAGTATGTAAATAAGCGTCTTTGCACAAAAGTGTAATGATAGATTGTTTTGAAAAGAAAGCCCTCTTAACCTCGCTCTCTTTTGCAAATAAGTTCACTTGTTACCTTTCTTTTCTCTCAACAATATTTTTTCTATCTTTCCATTTATTTTTCTCTCAACCTCTCTTTCTTTTGAACTCTCATTTTCTTTTTCTGTATCACTCTCTTTTTGTATTGACATTTGATCTTCATACACTTGCCTAGGTGTTAAAGGTACAAGATTGATTTACTTTTTATTCATTGCAAAAGAATATCTATTTAAGTAACCATCATTTGTCACTCGCCTATTATATTGCTAAGGTCGCCCCAAAAGAATGTGTCCAACATGCATGGACACTACATCACATAGAACCTCATCTTTGTATCTCCTAATAGAGAATGAAACCAGAACTTATTTATTTATTTTGACTTCCCCACAATCATTCAGCCATTGTAACTTATATGGCCTAGGATGTTTCAAAGTTTTCAAATTCAAAATTTCAACTAAACTAGTGCTAGCTACATTAGTACAACTTCCACCATCAATTATCATACTACATATCTTATCTTTGATGTGGCATCTAGTATTAAAGATGTTATCACGTTGTCCCTCTACATCTTCTTTTACTTGCATGTAGAGAGCACGCATAACAACCATCAATTTACCATCAACAAGATCTTCAACACCATCATTAGCATCCTCCAAAGGTGGCATATGATCATCATCTGATTCATTCTTGGTTTCAACATCACTATCATCCCTCAAGATCATTGCTCTCTTATTTGGGCATTAAGATGCAATATGACATGTCCCCAAATATTTAAAACATTTAATATCTCTATTTATAGAGTGTTGGGAATCAAATTTACCTTTACTTTGGTTGCCTCCTTCTTTATGATCCTTGAATGACTCAATCTTATGTCCCCAAACAGCCTTTTCATTTTTGCTTCATTTTGATTTCCATGAGGAAGATGAAACCAAATTGGCTCTAGTGGAACCTTTCTTTTTCAGTAGTCGTTCCATTTTCATGGGCATGTGAACTATGTCTTCCAACTCAACATAGTGCTACAAGTCAACCACATTAGCAATATCTTAATTTAAACCATGTAAAAATCTGGCCATAGTGGTCTCTCGTTCTTCTTCAATGTTGGCTCGAATCATGATTATTTCCATCTCCTTGTAATAATCTTCCACACTTCTGGAACCTTTTGTAAGACTTTGAAGCCTTTGGTACATCTCCCTATAATAATCACTAGGAACAAATCTCCTCCTTATAATGGCCTTCATGTCCTCCTAAGTGTTTATTGGCCTTTCACAATTTCATCTCTTACTCAAAACAAGTTGATCCCACCAAATTATAGCATAGTCATTAAATTCAAAAAAGCTAGTTTTACCTTTTTCTCTTCAGAGTAGTTGTGTCAATCAAATACTAGCTCCACTTTTTTTCCCGCTCCAAATAAGCTTCCGGATCATTTTTACCTTAAAAAAAAGAATTTTCAGTTTGATACTCCCCAAATCACGATTTATACGTCTTGCCCTCCTATTATCTCTTCCATGCATTTCAACAATGGCCTGGTCATCAAAATTAACTAGGTCATCACCATCTTCTTCTCTCGTGGTAGCACGCCCTTGATTACCTCTTACATTAGGAGTTATTGGTTGTTGCCCCCTTTGTAAATTGGTTATGGCAACATCTTGCCTCTCTAATTTGTCACGGATCTCTCCAAACGTCAGATTCATGTGCTCAAATTGTTGTTGCAAGGCTTTGAGTATGATTAATTGTTCTATAGCTTCTTGATCTTTTGACATATTTGTGATCTAAAAAGAATGTTAGCAAAAAGGCCTCCCAACACTCCCTCATGTGTTTCACTCAATTTGATGTCACTTAACTCTCGTGTTTATAACACAAATTGGTTTTTACCCTCTAATGATCTCACATTTTTTTTACCACACTTAATTCTCTCTTTCAGTTATTTATTGAACTAAATAAACAAAATCAAGAAAAACCCAGGTGGCACACCAAATATGACAAACCAACACACTAAACAAAGAAAAAGAATTAAAAGGACACAAAGAATGACAAAGAAAACTGATGAAAAGAAAGCAAGAAAGCAAGGAACACAGTTGATATTGTGTGCAAACAATGTCAAGGAAAATGAATAACTAAAATTCAATTTGATGGAAGTAGGAATACTTGATTCCTATTGCAATCTGGTTTTTTTTGTACTTTTTTTTCTTTTTTCTTTTATAATAAAAATAGATAAGACATTCAAACTTAATTAAAAACTAGCTCTGATACTAAGTGATGCGAACCCCACAATGAAACTTTGAAACTCATACTTAATTTGAAGTTTCAACTTCTCAAGAAAGTTCTAAATAGATTTAAGACAAACAAAACATTAAACCAAAACTTGACAAAACATGAACCAGACGTATAGAGAATGATATTGACACCACACTCAAGATGTAGATGAGAAGACGAGTGATAAATTTAGATTTGGAACGCCATAAATATGCAAATTCTTGATAAGTACACTAGTTCTCAAAAGAACCAAAGAAAAAATAATTCTTTAAAATTCAAATAACATTAATCTCTAAATTGTTTTACATAGCAAGGTTGCTGAGTTTAAATAGGTTAAAAAAAACCCAAGATCCTAAAAATATAAATGGAAACATTGGAACAATTCTACAAGTATAGGTTTGTCAAAGGGTGCTTCAAAAGTCTTGACTAACCCACCATTATTAATGCTGGTCATTGACAAACTTAATGCTAGCTTACCATAATTAACGCTATCATTGACAAACTTAATGCTAGCCCACCATTATTAATGGTAGACTTACCTAAAACATTGACAAACGTGAAACAAAACAAATAAATGAAGTTGAATAAACAAATGAGTCGTTGGAATTCCCAAGCCTGAATAAGGTATAATAAATTGGTCATAACGTCTTCTAGAGAACTCGAAATCCAGCTTTGTAAACTGCATTGGAAAGTTAACATAATTATCTTTGCAATGATATATAGTTTGGACATTAGTTATGGCCCAATCAATACTAGTTTTATTCCGAATTTTCCATTTCTACATTGGATCTAAATTGTGTATTTTGCTGCTCAATAGCTTGAATAATGCCAACAATACTTTGTCTTCTCTTCAAGCACAATTCATGATGTCTTTCATCTTGAATTGCATTTTCAGTCTACATTTTCTCAATATTTAAAGCAACTTGCATCTTTTTGGCTCTAGCTCTTGTAATTGGGTCTTTATGAATGTGTAAATGATCACTTGAAGCTTTAATGGTATTCCCTTGATGGTTCTCATCATGTGCAATAAGAGGTTTCATGTTTAATAACTAATATTCTCTTGTTTAATGGTAAGTAATTTCAAGTTATCATTAGTTTCATGTATGTAGTTTCAAATTAATGGTGTTAGTTTCATAAATAGCTATTATTGTTACATTTTAATAGTCCCATGTTTCATGATAGCATTAATTTCATCTTTAATGATTTCTGTTGCATACTGAATGATCTTATTTCAAGTATCCATTAAACCGGTTTCAAATGATGATCAAATGTTTCAAGTAAATTGGTAGTTATTGCACGTTAATGCCGATTGATTCCAAATAAATAATAATTTCATCGTTGATGAATCTGGTTTCATGTTTAATGCTTTTGATTTCAAGTTTTTAGTGCCTCTTTCATTTATATATTGCAAGGTTTTAGATTCAGTGCAAACAACCTCACTAGAAATGACAAATTTTTTACAATAATGGTTAAACGTTTTAGGTTAGCAATAAATTCATTTTTATTGACGTAGTTGTAGGTTAAATGCTCTTATTTTCATGTATGCATTAAATAGCTTCAAACTGAATGCTCAAAGGTTTTAGGTGCAATGCTTCTAGTTTCATATGAATGGTTTAATGATTCAAATTATAGTTAGTATTTCAAGTCTAGAGCAATGAGTTTCGGGGTACTGAACCTGATTGCATGTGGAAATTCAATGGTTTCATAGGTAACACTCCACGGTTTTAATTTTAACGGTAAGTGTATAGTGAAATATTTCAAAATGGGATTAGATCTTCATTTAATTGTGTTGGTATTAGGTATAATGGTCATTGTATCAGGTTTGTAGCTACAGGTTTCAAATGTGGACATAACAATTCCACGTCTCATGATAATTGGATTCAACTGTAATGGTTAGAATTTCAAATTCAATGGCAAAAATACTTTATGTTCATTGGAATCTTATTATAGAGGTGATTTAAATATAAATATAGTTCTAATTATTGTAATTGTTTCAAATTCATGATGAATTATATTGATAAGGCACGTGTATATGATGGTCAATCTAAGCAAGTGCAAGGACTCCCCTTGCTAGCATTAAAAGAGAAAATATGACACAATCTAATACTTTCTTTAGTTGCTTATATTAGTCCTTCACCTAATGCTATAATATGTTCAATATAGGCTTATCATTTGTTTTACAATGACTTATCATTTAAATTTAATATTATATGAGTCATAATGTCATAATATCATGTATTTAAAATTATTTATTTACAAAATATAAGGTATTAAAATTATTTATTTTCCACTATTTGGATATAACGATAAGTTCAATAACTATAATGTGAATTCTTTAATACAGATATTCGACAATGACTTATATGAGTCATTTCCATATTACTAGCACTCTAAGAGGCCACCAATTAGGCTATCATTTTAGGTTAATTTTATATCATTAAAAGATACCCAAAACTTATATTACCAATAATGTGAAATTACAACATGAAATATCTATTTTAGTAACATAGATATATGAAAATACCAAGTTCTAGTCAATTTATCTTTGTTTACATAGATTAGGGATTTCTTTCGAATGATATGGATGTTGCAAAGTCTAAAGCACTTCGCTTTGGCATACGACTCGTTAATGACACCAGTTTGTCTCTGTTAGTGGTAGAGTTGGATCCATTGTGGGTTTCTCAAATTGTTTTAGGCATATGTCATAACATATAAAGTTACCTCGGATAGTTTCAAAGGTACAAAGGCTAATTTTAGCAAGACATCATTTCAAGCTTTGGCATATTTCAAGATGTTGTAATCATGCTATTAATGTATTAAATAAATTTGCTCTTATATGTTTTAGATCTTTCATTTGGTTGGAGGACTATCCAAGTCTTTTAGAATGTTATCTTTAACTTTAATCTCTGAAATGTAATACCTACTTTTTATTAAAAAAAAATGATTGAATATATAAATAATTAGTTTCATGTTGTTAATTATTATATCAATAATCATAATTCTTTTAATTATTATTGAAATTCTAGCTAAGCAATGTCATGGTGGAAAATGGGATTTTTCAAATTTGAGCAAAATTTGAGAAAGTGAACCAATCGAAAAGATGAAGATATGAGAGTGCTAAAGTAAGATATGTATTCAATTTGATAAAAAAAAGAGCCAAAAAAGAGTCAAATTTGAAGAACTAGGTTTGACCAAAAAAGAGTTTTGATCTTAGAATTTTTTAATTTTGAGTGAGAATTGTTTTTTAAGTGATGAATAATGGATGTTTAAGTGGTGGGTAATGATTTTGAATTATCAATCCAGCTAGAAATACATGAGAAGATAATGAATTTTAGTGAGATAAAGATGAAGTTTCAATGTTATAGAGAGAGAATGATGAATCAAGTGAATAATATGAAAGAAGTGTTGGGATAATATGCCCTTTAAAAGCATATGTGTTTATTTAATTGTAATAAATAATTTTTCTAATTAATAAAATAGATGAGGTATTTTATTCAAATATCTTAATTACATTAATATTTATATTAAAGTCCATTTAATCATATTATATGTATTTATGTGATCACCATGTGGATTCACAGAAGACATAAATATAAGTTATCTTATGATTAAATAAATTTAGTTCGCAGTTGATAAATAAAGTTGGGCACTTTATTTAGGTATAGACTGTAATAAATTCATTGAATGATTTGTCTTAATCATGTATGAATTTATTGATGTAGCACGACTACATTGAACAGGATCACATATGAGATTTAATTAACTTTGTAATAACTGTCAGACTTATTAAATCTCATAGGCGTTGATTTTACTGTAATCTTAATCTTGAGTTAATTATGATTTCATGATTGTAATTGTTATTTCATTTGAGTTACCAATGGGCACGACACATCCTTGTGGTCAAGATTACCCGGTATCTTGGTGGGAGCAATTATGAGTATTGGAGTTATGGATTAACAATATAGAATTTGTACAACACATCTCTTGATGGGTTTTCGGCACTTGATCATAGAATTCTTTGGCCAGAGTGTGTCAACATATTTAGTATGTTGAAAATGATCATTAGAGAAAACCAGTAAGGATCAAGGAATAAGATGTTATTAAATTGATTGGACAGTTGAGATATCAATTTAATTAACGATGTGGTACAAAGGATTGTGCAGTAAAAAAATCAATGTGGCTTGGGTCGAATTAGTATTCGAGTATACAATTATGGAAGTTAGTTCCAATCTTTTAGTGGAGTAGATTTGGAATTAAATAATTTGGCTAGTTTAATTACAGGCCTAATTATTGTAGCCACTATTTTATGTTCCTAAATGATCCCCGGGTTAGCTCATTTAATTGACTGCACCACTACTGGACTAATAAGCAAGATAACTAGCTATTTTGGTCAAAAGCCTAAATATATCATTTAGTGGGAGGCTCCATTTAATTAGCTTATATGCAAGGGGCCTTATGTTATTTTACATGGTGGGCCCCTACAAAATGAAAAGGAACGTGAGTTTTATTTAGGGCATTATTTGGAGTCTAGGGTTTTCACTAAAGGGAGATATATAAGGCTTATTTTCTCTAAAGAAAGAGGAGAGGAAGCCACTTTATACAGATCAGAAAATAAGATTTTTCTCTCTATTATTGAGAGAAAAATTTTCTCGTGCTAGTTGTTTTGGTAGTGATAAAGGCGCCCACACGTCAAGTGCAGATCGAACCTGAGTCATAACCTGGAAGATCATTGGTGACAGTGCGTGATCTAAAAAGCGTAGTGGTGACGGATCGTGATCTAACAGGAGTGTTGGTGCCGGATCGTGATCTAGGAGCCTAAATCACTTCAGCGGAAAAAGCCAACTCGGATTTTCAAGGTACGATTTCTAGAATACAAATTCTTATATATTATATGAGAGCGATCTTCTAAAGGTTTTAAAAATTTAAAAACTTAATTTTTCCCTAACAATTGGTATCAGAGCAATCTCATATTAATATATAAGAATTTCGCATGAAGTCATTCTTGAAATTTATGTATTAGAGTGGCACAATTTATTCAGATATATATTATATGTTTAAAATATGAATAAAGCATGTTTATGGTTTATCTTAATTCATGGTTAGATTTTCGGTTGTAATTTTTTGTTTGGATCTGTAACAAGAGGGAAGGTTTTTTATCATCATGTTTCCCTCTTGATTTAGTTTATTGGTATAGAATTTTTGTAAGCCAAAATTGGCCTAGGAAATTTGTAAATTAATCACTGGAAAATTGTGGAAACTTGCTGGAAATTGATGCAACGTTGGCCGGAAATTGCAGCAACGAACCAGCGCACGCAGCAGCGAGGGGCCAGCAGCACACGCTGCTGCGCGAGCAGCGCGCGCTGCACACGCAGCGGCCAGCAGCCACGCTGCTCGCAGCGCGAGCTGCACACGCAACAGCTGCAGCGCGCGCTGCACACGCAGCAACTGCAGCGCGCGCTGCACACGCAGCAACTGCAGCGCGCGCTGCACACGCAGCAACTGCAGCGCGCGAGCAGCAGCTGCAGCGCCCAAGCAGCAGCGTGAACGTGGGCTGGAGGCGCGGAGCATTTTGGTTGGCGTCTTTCCGGCGTTGATGACGGCTGTCCGGTGTGGAAACAGTAAACAACGGCTGGGTTTTTGTGCTGGTGGCGGCTGGGGAAGAAGAGGAAAAGAAAAATGTGATTTTAGGGTTCCATGGTTTTTATCATGGAGGTCCCTATAGTTTCATATTTTTTTAGTTGGGCAGTTTTTAATTTTTTTGCGTTTAAATCCAAACATAGTTTTGGATTTAATGAATCCTAGTTTTAGGCCCAATTTCAATTGGGCTTAATGAATTAAAATGTATAGACAAAATTAAATACATTAAAATTTATTTTTTGGTCCAAAAGTTTTATTTTAATAAAAATAAAAAATAAAAAATTATTTATTTATTTATTTTCTTTGAAAATTAAAATTGGACCAATTATAAATTTAAATGCCCAATTTCTCCTAGTCCATTAATAAAGACAAGCTTATGAAAGATGGACATTGACAAGAAGCCTAATGAAGATTAGGCTTAGGGTTAATGTATTTTTTATTATTAGGAAAGCCATGAATTAAGATTATTTAATTGTTTTTCTATATGTTTTTTTTATGGATGATAACATGCCATAATCACATGTCATATAGAATAGGAAGTGCCACTCTATGTATAATGATACATGTCATTCATTAATAATGAATTTCATTATATTGTTTGAAATTTGCATATGCTTAATAATATTTGATATCATCTAGATAATATTATAGGAAGCATGCAATTAACAATATGTATGTTTTAAAAATGGAAAACCAATTTTAAAATATTGAGTGGGAGAGGGAAAATTCAAGATAATTTTCCCACAGGCTCCATTGTTAGTTCAATAATAAAATTATATATATACCTCGACTTCATGATACGGTGATGCTCCCTTCGGAGGGTATATATATTAGATATTTTATTTGATGAACTTCTTCAAAGATAAAATTGAAATATTTTTCAATCGATTGTTCACCCCAACGGTGACTATTGATATTAAAAATACGTAAATTGAAACAATGGTTATACACTCAACTACAATTTGTTATTAACCTTCCCAACGAAGCTCTGTTAACAAATTTAGACCCAAAAAGATAACGATAATTATTTATCATGTCTCTACATGAAAGTAAATAATTCAATAGGTAATTGGGTCTAGTAAGTATAGACATGACTTCCCCACTGGATAGCTTGTCAAAGCGGAACTAGATTATCGTTACAATAAATTAAAATGCATTTATGGTTTTATGCATTTTTGTCATTTATTGTGAATATTATTTCAAATTATTTATGCATGGATGTTTTATTTTTCAGAAAATGTCTTCCCTGAGCCCACTTACTATTATTCTGAGTCAAAACAAACTCACTGGAGAGAACTATATAGATTGGAAAAGAAATCTATTCATTGTCCTGACTGCTGAAAATTATAAATATGTCTTAACCCAGCCATGCCCTCCAGTTCCAGCGGATGATGCTCATAGAAATCAGAGGAGGCTTTATGAGAAATGGCAAAAGGCCAATGAAATGGCAAAGTGCTACATTTTAGCCTCGATTTCTAATATTCTGCAGACCAAACATCAGAACTTGGAGACTACCACTGAAATAATGGATAGTCTCCAACAGATGTTCGGGCAGAGTACTCGCTCTGCGAGACAAGCAGCGCTGAAAGGAATTATGAACAGTAAAATGGGGAAGGGCACAAGAGTTCGTGATCATGTCCTTAAAATGATGAATTATTTGAATGAGGCTGAGATTCAGGGAGCACAAATCGATGATAACTCAAAGATTGACATGGTGCTAGAATCTCTGCCAGAAACATTCAAGGAGTTTAAGGTCAATTATAATATGAACAAAAGAAATATGACCTTAACTGAATTGATGAACAAACTTCATTCTGCTGAAGAGATCTATCGTACTGAGAAATCTCTGGGAAGCATAAATATTACTGAAAAAAGTTCATCTTCTGGGCCTAAACCGAAAGGCAAAGGTAAGAAGAAAGCTGGGAAAAAGAGACCGTCTACCAAGCAAGATGGCAAGCCGAAAGGCAAATGCTTCAAGTGTGGACAGAAAGGTCACTGGAAAAAGGATTGCCCTAAGATTGTGAAATCAGGTATGGGAAATTTTTTTGTAATTGAGGCCTGTTTAGTTCAGAATCCTATTGACACTTGGGTGTTGGATTCAGGAGCAACTAATCATATTTGTAATTCACTTTATTGGTTTCAGGAAACCAGGAAAATAAGTGAAGGAAGCGTCAAGCTGCAGTTAGGGACAGGACAGTTCGTGTCAGCATTGAAGACTAGATCTGTTTTATTATCTTTTAATAATGAGACTTTAGTTTTGAATAATTGTCTTTATGTTCCAGACATTAAGAGGAATTTAATTTTAGTAGCTTGTTTGTCAAAGCAAGGGTACACTGTAAATTTTGGATCCTCTGTTTCTATTTTTCATAATAAGAGACTTATTTGTTCTGGTACATTGGAAGATAATTTATATAATTTAAGTCCAATGATCCATTCTATGCATGACACAGTGATCAATAATGATGAGCATACACATTTATCTAAGAAAAGAAATATTTCTTCCAACCAATGTTACCTTTGGCATTTACGCTTGGGTCATATAAACCAAAATAGGATACAGAGAATGATCAAAGATGGGCTCTTGGGTCCATTAGAAAATGAATCATTGCCACTCTGTGAATCCTGTTTAGAAGGGAAAATGACCAAAAGGCCATTCTCGGCCAAAGGTGTACGTGCAACAGTACCACTTGAATTGGTACATACAGATGTATGTGGACCAATCAATGTACAAGCTCGAGGAGGTTATGAGTATTTCATCACTTTCACCGATGATTACTCAAGATACGGTTATGTTTATCTGATGCGTCACAAGTCTGAAGCTCTTGAAAAATTTAAAGAGTATAGGGCTGAGACAAAAAAGCAATTAGATAATAACATAAAGAAACTTCGATCTGATCGAAGTGGTGAATTTCTCTCAGGAGATTTCAAAGAGTATCTGGTTGAAAATGGGATTATATCTCAGTTGACTGCCCCGGGAGCACCACAACAAAATGGGGTAGCTGAAAGAAGAAATAGAACTCTTTTGGATATGGTGAGATCTATGCTTAGTTATTCGTCATTACCAATCTCTTTTTGGGTACTAGCACTGGAAACTGCAATTTACCTTTTGAACTTATTTTCATCTAAATCAGTGCCTAAAACCCCAATAGAATTATGGTCAAGTCGCAAACCAAGTTTACGACATGTCCGTATTTGGGGATCACCAGCACATGTGCTGAAACCAAAGGCAGACAAAATGGATTCACGTTCTGAGTTTTGTATGTTTGTGGGGTATCCCAAAGGAACAAGGGGAGGTTTATTTTATAGTCCTCAAGATAGAAAAGTGATCGTGAGCACACATTTCACTTCCCTTGAGGAAGACTATATGAATAACTTCAAACCTAAGAGTAAGGTAATACTTGAAGAACTGTCAGGTGATCAGGTTGATGCTCAGCTTTCAACGCCTGTTTCAGAACAGGAAGAACAGCAACAACCAGATGATCAACACAGGATTAACCCTGAACAACCATCACTTTTAGAACTTCGTCGTAGTGGGAGGGTAACTAGGTTACCTACGAGATACATGCTTTTGGGAGAAACTTATACTGCTATCTTAGATGAACATGTACAAGATCCCACTAGTTACAACGAAGCTCTAATAGATAGAGATGTTGAATTTTGGAAAACGGCCATGAATCAAGAAATGAAATCTATGTATTCCAATAAAGTATGGGAACTTGTAAAGGCACCAAATGGGGTAAAACCCATAGGGTGCAAGTGGATCTACAAGAGAAAAAGAGGAGTAGACGGAAGGGTGGAAACATTTAAAGGAAGATTAGTAGCCAAAGGGTTTACTCAGAAAGAGGGAATCGATTACGAGGAAACTTTTTCTCCGGTTGCTATGCTTAAATCCATCAGGATTCTGCTCTCCATTGTTGCAGTGCTAGATTATGAAATTTGGCAAATGGATGTCAAGACTGCCTTTCTTAATGGGCATCTTGAAGAAAATATCTATATGCAGCAACCAGATGGATTTATACAAAAAGGCCAAAAACACATGGTATGTAAGTTGCAAAGATCCATTTATGGATTGAAGCAAGCATCCCGGTCATGGAACATCAGATTCGATCAAGCGATTAAATCGTTTGGATTCATTCAGAACATTGATGAACCATGTGTGTACAAGAAAATTCAAGAAAAATCTGTAACCTTCCTAATTCTTTATGTAGACGATATTCTCCTAATTGGAAACGATATAGGAGTATTGACTATAATAAAGAGTTGGTTAGCAAAACAATTTGATATGAAAGACCTAGGAGAGGCAAGTTATATTTTTGGTATTAAGTTACTACGAGACCGGAAGAATAAAACTTTAGCCTTGTCTCAAGCGGTCTATATCGATAAGATATTGGCTAGATTTAGCATGGAAAATTCCAAGACTGGTTTATTACCATTCAGACATGGAATTACATTCTTTAATGATCAATTACCTAAAACATCTGAAGAGATAGAGAGAATGAGACGAGTTCCCTATGCAGAATCTGTGGGAAGTCTCATGTATGCCATGCTTTGCACTAGGCCAGACATCTGTTTTGCGGTAGGGATGGTTAGTAGATATCAATCTAATCCTGGACCTGAACACTGGACTGCGGTCAAGCATATAATGAAGTATCTGAAAAGAACTAAAAATTATATGCTTGTGTATTCTGGTGATGAACTCATTCCAGTGGGTTATACTGATTCTGACTTTATGTCAGATAAGGACTCCAGAAAATCAACTTCCGGCTATGTGTTTACATTGGGAAGTGGAGCTATTAGTTGGAGGAGTGTGAAACAATCTTGTATCGCAGACTCCACAACTGAAGCTGAATATGTGGCTGCATCCGAAGCTGCAAAAGAAGCTGTATGGCTCCGCAAGTTCCTACAAGATCTTGAGGTGGTACCTGGTGTAATTGCACCCCTGAAACTATTTTGCGATAATAGTGGTGCGGTAGCGCAATCTAAGGAACCAAGGAACCACAAGAAACAAAAACATATTGAGAGGAAGTATCATCTTATAAGGGATATAGTGCAGAGAGGTGATGTAGAGGTTACTCAGATTGCGTCACAGCAAAACTTGGCAGATCCTTTTACTAAGGCCATACCTGGGAAACCTTTTAACTTGCACTTAGAATCCATGGGCATGCGTGAGATGCCAAATATGCTTTGAGAGCTAGTGGGAGATTGTTGGGATAATATGCTCTTTAAAAGCATATGTGTTTATTTAATTGTAACAAACAATTTTTCTGATTAATAAAATAGATGAGGTATTTTATTCAAATATCTTAATTGCATTAATATTTGTATTAAAGTCCATTTAATCATATTATATGTATTTATGTGATCACCATGTGGATTCACAGAAGACATTAATATAAGTTATCTTATAATTAAATAAATTTAGTTCGCAGTTGATAAATAAAGTTGGGCACTTTATTTAGGTATAGACTGTAATAAATTCATTGAATGATTTGTCTTAATCATGTATGAATTTATTGATGTAGCACGACTACATTGAACAGGATCACATATGAGATTTAATTAACTTTGTAATAACTGTCAGACTTATTAAATCTCATAGGCGTTGATTTTACTGTAATCTTAATCTTGAGTTAATTATGATTTCATGATTGTAATTGTTATTTCATTTGAGTTACCAATGGGCACGACACATCATTGTGGTCAAGATTACCCGGTATCTTGGTGGGAGCAATTATGAGTATTGGAGTTATGGATTAACAATATAAAATTTGTACAACACATCTCTTGATGGGTTTTCGGCACTTGATCATAGAATTCTCTGGCCAGAGTGTGTCAACATATTTAGTATGTTGAAAATGATCATTAGAGAAAACCAGTAAGGATCAAGGAATAAGATGTTATTAAATTGATTGGACAGTTGAGATATCAATTTAATTAACGATGTGGTACAAAGGATTGTGCAGTAAAGAAATCAATGTGGCTTGGGTCGAATTATTATTCGAGCATACAATTATGGAAGTCAGTTCCAATCTTTTAGTGGAGTAGATTTGGAATTAAATAATTGAGCTAGTTTAATTACAGGCCTAATTATTGTAGCCACTATTTTATGTTCCCAAATGATTCCCGGTTTAGCTCATTTAATTGACTGCACCACTACTGGACTAATAAGCAAGATAACTAGCTATTTGGGTCAAAAGCCTAAATATATCATTTAGTGGGAGGCTCCATTTAATTAGCTTATGTGCAAGGGGCCTTATGTTATTTTACATGGTGGGCCCCCTACAAAATGAAAAGGAACGTGAGTTTTATTTAGGGCATTATTTGGAGTCTAGGGTTTTCACTAAAGGGAGATATATAAGGCTTATTTTCTCTAAAGAAAGAGGAGAGGAAGCCACTTTATACAGATCAGAGAATAAGATTTTTCTCTCTATTATTGAGATAAAAATTTTCTCGTGCTAGTTGCTTTGGTAGTGATAAAGGCGCCCACACGTCAAGTGCAGATCGAACCTGAGTCATAACCTAGAAGATCATTGGTGACAGTTCGTGATCTAAAAAGCGTGGTGGTGACGGATCATGATCTAACAGGAGTGGTGGTGGCAGATCGTGATCTAGGAGCCTAAATCACTTCAGCGGAAAAAGCCAACTCGGATTTTCAATGTACGATTTCTAGAATACAAATTCTTATATATTATATGAGAGCGATCTTCAAAAGGTTTTAAAAATTTAAAAACCTAATTTTTCCCCAACAAAAAGAAGAGTCGAAATTGGTTAGCCAGTTCCTTGTAGTGGCTGGTCGCAAAGTTGCTACCTTCCAAGCGATTAGCTGTTACAAGTGGGATGGCTACCCGTTTCATCTAAATTTCACACATCAATTTTGACTTTTCATAGGTCATAACTTAGGGTACAGGTGTTCATTTTGGGTATATAATATATTTTTTCAAAACTTATGACGAGACGACCCAAAAGCTGGGCCATTTGCACTATTTCACTTTGTTGTTTAGCAAAAAAAATTTCTTCTTTCCAAATCGTTTATAAGGTTTAACTTATTTTCTTATTTTTCCTGTTACTTTTGAGATTTTTATCCTTCTTTTAGGTATTGGATTTGAGTATTGTTTGTTTTGTTTTCATTATTTAGGTTAGAAGAATTTTAATATAAAATAATATTTCATATTTTTCTATTTTGGTAAATTCTAAGGGCTGGTATAAAAGTAGTCCAAAATTCTAGTTTTGTTAATTCAGACTTTTAAATTAAGAATATTGATTTTTGTCCTTCACATAGTTCGTTATCATTAAAATCAAAGTTTGTATAACATTTTTGGTCAATAATTATCTTGATTATAATTATTATCATAATTTTTTATATAATCACAATTTTAATTGTATTGAATCTTAATCTAAAACTCACACCTTACGATTTCAATTGAGCCAATATTCAAAATTTTAAAACAAGTGAAATTATTCAATGGAGCCAATAGTCAAAACTTTAAAATCCAATGAAATCAAATGCTCAACCCGTTTTCTTCTTTAATTTTTAGAATGGAAATGCTTAGCCCAATTTAAAATCAAGTGTTATAAATTAATCAAATAATAAAATAAACCATTCACCAATCAAAAATCTTTTATTAACGTGACATTCAATATTGGTGCATTTTCATTATAACTATTAACAAATTTTGCTTTTTCTTTTGAGGTAAGTTTTAACCAATTATCACAGATATGTCATTTAATCTGTGAGGAGAACAAATATTTATTGGTCATCGACCGATTAAACTATCATTAACTAAGATATAATAGGGAAAAGTAGCCCACATACCATTTCGTCTATCTTCACACCTTCCTATTTCAACTTTTTGGATTTTGTATTGCTGTAAATAAAACTAATATAAATTCTCTCTATATATCAACTAAAATTATTACATTATTTTAATAAAATAAATAGAAAATGTAAAAAAAAAAAAAACAGATCAACTAGTAACTTACAAACAGTGTACATATGAATGCTTGCCCGGCTCAGGAGGTTGGAGCTTGTTAGACTAAATATTAATGTCATCTGCAGCATTCACCTTGCGCTTAACTACTCTAGTGCATACACTAAAAATTAAGTCTCCTGTCAATTAAATACTAAATGATGTGTTTCGTTAGTATATTAATGATCAACAATCATGATTAATAAGCTACCTCTATCAATATATCTCCAAATGACGACATATAAGACTAATAATCCATCTCCTTCACTATCAACACTCAAAACAAAAGTTCCAAATCAATAACAATTAACCACCATCAATTAAATCAAGCATTTACGGTCAAAAAATGAAGAATCAAATCACAGACAGAAATAACGCTAACTCTCATTAACCAACGGTACTTAATTAAAACAACTCCAACATGAAGTTGATGATGCAATTGAATATGATGCACAGGATGGAATGCAAAAAGAATATATAAAATATATGAACTCAAATGTGCAAAAAGAAGATACAACGAAAAAAAATGAATGCTTTTTTCAAGTGGACAACAATTCGTAGTTAACTAGCATGCAAAGCGAAGACATCTTCGTCTTCTTTAACCTCTTAATGATTAACCAATATCCACAAAGGCACAAATTGGTTGCTACAATGCTACTCAACAGTCACCATTGGAATAATTTTGGTCTTAAATAAATATTTAGATTTGGTAAAACATAGGGGCTTTTTTAGTTTTTTCCATTGCCCTTGAACTTTTGCTTTCTTTTTCAGTTTCAGGGACATACGCAAATGGGTTTATCTAACTTCAAACTGAACCAATAAAAAAATATTACTCTTTAAACATATGTTTAATTCAATTAACAATATCTCCCCAAATTTCTTTCATCATTAGAACCTCAAACATAAGAAAATGGAATATTAATATTATAAAATTTCACAAGTGTTAAAATCTGCATTTTACTAAATTAATTATGGAAAATCACAAAAGTTTTCATTAATGCCATTATGTCTGCTTTTTATTAATTCTAAAAAAAAAACTCTAATAGTTTCAATGTCTATTTAGAGTTATAGAGACAACACTTGTACAAAGGGAGTGAAACAAATCAAAAGAAAATCATCAATTATAACACATACTACTTGAATGGCCGTAATCATAAACAAAACCAACTTTTATTTTCATTTCACTTTCAATTCTAAGCATATTCTTTGTAATATTTGACAATGGCTATTTTCTATTGGCCCCAAGCTTTTACTTACTCTTTCAATTTAAGGGGCATAAGCAAATGGGTTTAATTAGCTTGGAACTGAACCAATTAAAAAAAAATCAATATTCCTGAAACGTACATTCCCGTGTCTCATTCATCAACGGTATCACAAATATAAGAAGCCTTAACATCATTGACGGTAGACACGGTAACGACATTGACGGTAGACACGGTAGAGATGACAGTGGATTAGAACTGAATAGCTCAATGAGACTGACTTAGCAAGACTAAAGTGGTTGTGCTTGTGCAACCATTGAGAGTTGTGGAAGAAGAAGATCAACCATGCTTATGCCATCACTGATTATTGTGAATGAATGTCCATGTGCTGTCGTTGATCGTTGTCAAAGAAAAATATCAACTCTTGCTTGTGCTGCCGTTGATCGTCATGGACGAAGAAGAAGAGAGGAACTAACAATTAGGGATTTTCATTTTCTTGGCTTTGAGCCATTCGTGAGGTGAGAGAATGGGATTTTTTTTTCATATATATATATTTTTAGGCTAAACTCAGCAAGCATGGCTGCCTGGGCTAAGAAGTTGTGCTTGTTACCAGTTTTTTAAGTTTCAATTTTTGTCAAATGTTTTCAATTATTTAATAATCAAACTCATCTAAGCTAGATACACTATATTGAATCCAACGGTGATTTTTGTTAGCCCATATGGTTATAAATATTGATTTTGATGATAACAAATCATATGTATTGACTAAGTAAAGATTTATGAATTGTGCTTTTATAATAAGAAAATGATGTTATGGAATTAAAGTATTTTGGACTAAAATGAAAGTATTTTAAAATCTTTGATAATGCTTTTAAATTTCGGATTTGGATCTATTTGAAACTATTTAAATATTTTTTGGTCATTCTATAATTTCACATAGTTTTGGCGAAATCATAATTTCAGAAAGTTTTAGAATTGACAAAACATTATTTAAAATTCTGAAATTGAACCTATTTGCAAACTTTCATAACAGTGTGGGCAATACTACAGTTTTATAAAGTTTTGGGGTCAAATTATAAATTTAGAAAATATGTCACTGTAATAGTTACTGTAGCAAGCGGCTTACCGGATACGGCTAAATGGAAAACTGGATATTGGGCAGTAAGCATCCAAAGTATAAACGGCTTACCGGATTTCGCAACCGGCAAGCCGGATAGTCAAAAATTCAAATTTTTGCCTTAACGGTAACATAAAAGTGCCTTATCGGATTTCATAAACGGCAAGCCGGTTACGTCCAGAATGTGCATAACGGCTAGTTTTTGAGTTTAAACTATAAGAACTCAAATCTAACTCAATTTGAAGTTCTCCAACAAGCAAAAACAAAAAGCACACGAGATATCTTGAGCCTTCAACTTGCAAAACACAAAATATTGAATCATTTATTGTTCTTCATTTTTTAATATCTACTCATTGAGTGATTTTCATTGTAACTTTCATTTTTTCATCTCAATTGTAAGTGTTTGAGTGTGTGAGACACTTGAGTGAAGAAATTTGGAGATAATCTTTTTGTTGTAAAGGTCATTGACACCTTGAAGTCAATTGTAAATGGTTGAAGCCTTGGAAAGGCTTGGATAGTGAAATCCTCAAGATTGGATCGCTTGGAGGCGTGGACGTAGGCCGGGTTTGCCGAACCACGTAAAAATTTGTGTGTTTGTTTCTCTTCTCCCTTACTCATTAGTTATTGTGCTTTTATTGAACTTATTGCTTTCAATTTTTATTAAGACATTAGATTGCTTGTTCTGTGGATTTACTAGGATAATTTTTAAAATTCCAATTCACCCCCCCTCTTGGGTTGCACACTTATATTTCATTTGGTATCAGAGCAAGGTGCTCTTATTTAGACTTAACCGTCTAGAGCTAAAGATCAATGGCAACTCAAAATGATTCCACATTTAGGGAAGGACAGTCCACCACTAGACCACCTTACTTTGATGGAAACGATTATCCTTATTGGAAAACTGGGATGAGAATTTACTTGCAAGTCTTAGATTATGAAATTTGGGAAATCGTTAATGATGGTCCTTTCATGTCTTTGACTAAAAATGAAGTCGAAGAAGATATTCTAAAACCTTCACGGGAATGGAATGAATTCGAAAAGAGAAAAGCTTCTCTAAATTCCAAGGCCATGAATGACTTATTTTGTGCACTAGATAAGAAAGAGTTTCATAGAGTGTCTAGTTGCGAAAGTGCTAATAAGATTTGGCACAAACTTGAAGTTGTCTATGAAGGCACAAACCAAGTGAAAGAATCTAAAATAAGTAGGTACACTCGACAATATGAATTGTTCCAAATGGAACAAAATGAAAATGCGTACTCTATGTATACTAGATTTACGGACATAGTGAACACTCTATGAGCCCTAGGGAAGACCTTTTCAAATAGCGAGAAAGTCAAGAAAATTATTAGGTCACTACCTAAGGAATGGAGACCAAAAAGGACTGCCATTGAGGAACCCAAAGATTTAAATGTATTACCTATTGATGATTTAATTGGTTCTCTCATTTCATATGAAGAAGATTTGGCAGCTGAAAAAGGGCATGAGGAAAAGAAGAAAAACATTGCTCTCAAGGCTCAAAACGTGAGAGTGATGAGGAAAGCGAAATGGATGATGAGGAGTTGGCTATGTTGGCTAGAAGATTCAGAAAATTTTACAAAAAGAATAATGAGCAGAGAAAGTGCAGAAGCTACAAGAATAAGAAGGAGAAGAAGGAGCCAATCACTTGTTATGAATACAAGAAGCCCAGACACATACGACCAGAATGTCCTCTTCTCAACAAACTCAAGAATAAAGTTATGGTGGCCACATGGGATGATAGCGATGAGGAAACAAGTGATGATGATGAGCAACAAAAAATGACAAATTTAGCTCTCATGGCCGTTGGGGAAGAATCATGTGATGAACTTGATGAGGTAAGTGTTCTTCCTACATATGATGAATTACATGATGCCTTTAAGGATTTACATGATGAGCTGATGAAGATTGGTAAAAAGAATATATGTCTTAAAAAGAAGATGATAGAGCTTAAAAATGAAAATGAATTATTTAGTGCAAAGATTACATGTTTAGAATTAGAAAATAAAACATTGCATGATAGTATTGCATTATTTGAGAATTCTAGCACTTCACATGAGCACTTAAAGTCACACATGAATGACTTGAAAAATGAAAATGAAATGCTTAGAAAGAAGAGCAATGAACTAAATGAAATTGTGCTAAAATTCACAAATGGGCAAAAGATGTTGGACAATTTGCTAAACTCATAAAAATGTGTATTTGACAAAAGTAGCATTGGTTATAAACCAAATTTGAAACAAAAATTTTACAAGAGTTATTTTGTGAAGAATACATCTATTAACAATCAAATTGTATGTCATTATTATAATCAAGATGGTCATATGAAAAATAGATGTGCAGTGAAGAGAAATGCATATTATGGTGTGAAATGTGTTTGGGTTCTGAAAGGAACCATTGATAACTCTCAAGGACCCAAAAAGGTTTGGGTACCTAAAACTTGAGATTTTCTCTACAGGGCTTAAAGAAGAAGAAGAATAAGTGGTACTTGGACAACGGTTGTTCAAGACACATGACAGGGAATTATTCTTAGTTTTCAAGCTTTACGAAGATCGAAAATGGTGGAGATGTATCGTTTAGAGATAATTCAAAAGGAAAAATCATTGGGATTGGAAATGTCGGTAATGTATCCTCTACTCTCATTGAAAATGTGTGTTTGGTTGAAAACTTGAAACACAATTTGCTTAGTATTAGTCAATTGTGTGATAAAGGATATAGAGTTATCTTTGATGAATCAAAATGTGTTATTGAGAATGCATGTGATGGGAAAGTTTTATTTGTAGGAAATAGATGTGTTAATGTCTATACCATTAATATAGATTGTGCATCAACAAATGAGAAATGTCTCTCCGCATTGCATGATGATGATTGGTTGTGGCATAGAAGATTAGGTCATGCAAGCATGGATCTGATTTCAAAAATCGTGAAAAATGATTTAGTTAAAGGTCTTCCAAAAATCAGTTTTCAGAAAGATAGAACTTGTGAAGCATGCCAATTTGGAAAACAAATCAAAACTTCCTTCAAAAGCAAGAATCATGTCTCTACTTCAAAACCACTTCAATTGCTTCATATAGATTTATTTGAACTTTCTAGATATGCTAGTTTAAGTGGCAAATTCTATGTATTTGTAATTGTGGATGATTATTCTAGATACACATGGGTATTGTTCTTAGCTAATAAAGATGATGCCATTGATGTATTTCGAATTTTCTATAAAAAGGTTCAAAATGAAAAAGGTTATTCTATTACTTGTATTAGAAGTGATCATGGTGGAGAATTTGAAAATCATGCATTTGAAAATTTTTGTAATGACTTTGGCATTGAAGATCAATTTTCATCACCTAGGACTCCACAATACAATGGAGTAGTAGAGAGAAAGAATAGGTCTATTCAAAAAATAGTTAGGACAATGTTGAATGAAAACTCTTTGCCTAAGTATTTTTGGGCCGAAGCCGTCAACACCGCTTGTTATGTGTTAAATCGCGTGTTGATTAGACCTAATCTTAATAAAACTCCATATGAGCTTTGGAAAGATAGAAAACCCAACATTGACTATTTTAAAGTTTTTGGATACAAATGTTTTGTTTTGAACACAAAAGATAATCTTGGTAAATTTGATCCAAAATCTAATATTGGTATTTTTATTGGTTATTCAAATTCAAGCAAAGCTTATAGAGTTTATAACAAAAGAACTTTAGTTGTGGAAGAATCTATGGATGTTATATTTGATGAGTCTAACCCCTCCTCTACGGAGAAAGTCATTGTTGATGATAATACAGAAGAAGAACAACAAGAAGAAGCATCAAATGACAACCAAGAAGACGCACCACATGGAATTCAAGAGGAACATCATAAAGAAACAAATGTAGAGCAAAATGAAGGTACTTCTCAAACACTCCCCAAGGAGTGGAGGTATGTTTCCTCTCATCCTAAAGATGTAATTTTAGGAGATCCCTCACGAGGTGTTTCCACTAGATCATCTCTTAGGAACACATGTGAGCATGCTGCATTTATTTCTCAAATTGAACCAAAATCCTTTGCGGATGCGGAAAATGATGAATCTTGGATCATGGCAATGCAAGAGGAGTTGAATCAATTTGAGAGAAACAATGTGTGGGAGTTAGTTCCTAATCCAGAACATCAATCCATTATAGGCACTAAATGGGTATTTAGAAACAAAATGGATGAATCCGGTGTGGTTGTAAGAAATAAAGCTAGATTAGTGGCTCAAGGTTACAACCAAGAAGAAGGAATTGATTTTGATGAAACTTTTGCACCTGTAGCAAGGTTAGAATCCATTAGAATGTTGTTAGCATATGCATGTCATAAGGATTTTATTTTATATCAAATGGATGTCAAGAGTGCTTTCTTAAATGGATATATTATGGACGAAGTTTATGTGAAACAACCTCCTGGTTTTGAAAATGAAAATTTCCAGATCATGTGTATAAGTTATCCAAGGCTTTGTATGGCTTAAAACAAGCACCTAGAGCTTGGTATGATAGGCTTAAAAACTTCTTGTTGGATAACAATTTTTCGATGGGAAAAGCAGACACAACTCTTTTTGTTAAACATAAGAACCAATACATACTTATTGTTCAAATTTATGTTGATGATATTATTTTTGGTTCTACTAATGAGTTGTTGTGTAAAGATTTTTCATCATGTATGAGCCAAGAATTTGAGATGAGTATGATGGGAAAGTTGAAGTACTTCCTTGGACTTCAAATCAAACAAAACGAGGAAAAAATTTTCATAAATCAAGGCAAGTACGTGAAAGATCTACTCAAAAGATTTGGCTATGATAATGGAGCGGCAAAAAGCACTCCTATGAGTACTACCATCAAGCTGGACAAAGACGAGAAAGGTAAGGAAGTTGATATCAAGACTTATCGAGTTATGATCGGATCCTTACTCTACTTGACTGCTAGTAGGCCTGATATTATGTTCAGTGTATACTTGTGTGCTAGATTTCAATCTTGTCCTAAAGAGTCACACATGTTTGCTGTCAAACGTATTTTTCGATACTTGATTGGCACCATTAATCTTGGGCTTTGGTATGCTAGAGGAACTCATATTGATTCTAACTTGTTATTTGGATGCCGATTTTGCTGGATATAAGGTTGATAGAAAAAGTACTAGTGGAACATGTCACTTCCTAGGTCATTCTCTTGTCTCTTGGTTTAGTAAGAAACAAAACTCGGTTGCGCTTTCAACCACCGAGGCAGAATATATTGCCGTAGGTAGTTGTTGTACACAAATTCTTTGGATGAAACAAACCCTTAGAGACTATGGCATTAAACTTGATCAAATACCTATCTTGTGTGACAATACTAGTGCTATAAATCTTTCTAAGAATCCCATTCAACATTCTAGGACTAAGCATATAGAAATTAGACATCATTTCCTTAGAGATCATGTTCAAAAAGGAGATGTTGTAATTAAATTTGTTTCCACTGAAAATCAACTTGCGGATATCTTTACAAAACCTCTTAGCGAAGAGCATTTTATAAAGATAAGACATGAGCTTGGAATGATGATTGTTGAATCTTAATTTATGTGTTACTATATGGCTTTATATGTTTGTTATCATATAGATTTATGCTTCATGAATTAGATAGCTTGATATGCTTGTAATTTTATGATTTTATGTTTCATGCATTAAATGGCTTATTGAAAAGTTTTAAATCTTAAAATGATTTAAAATTAATCAATTTTTAAAGCCAAAAATAAAATGGTGTGTGTAGTACAAGTACAAGAGCTAGCCAATATTCAATTAAAGACAAAAAGCTTTCTAAGTCTAAACCGTTATTCCATTTCCACTCATCTGGAAAACCGTTTTCTTATTGATTTCTCTCGGGTCAAATTTCGGATAACCGGATTTTCAACCTGGAAAACCAGATTAGCTTTGGTTGCTCTCGGGACAATATTCGGATAACCGGATTTGCTAAACCCCCTCTCTACCTTATAACCGGCCAACCGGTTATGCAAACCAGCAAACCGAATTCAGAAGGCAACTCACTGCCTCACAACCGGTCTACTGGTTAGCAAAACCGGAAAGCCGGATTAGCGTGAAAGCTTGCTGGAACAAAACCGAATTTCGGTTCAAGACAATCTGAAAAGCTGAATTTGTGGAGTCACAAATCTGTCTCAAAACTGGCCAGCCGGTTATGAAAACCGGTAAGCCGAATTCACGCTTTTCACTCTCTGGAGGATATCCGGCCAACCGGATATGCAAACCGGCAAGCCGTTTACGGCTTTTCATGTTTCTGCCCAATAACCGGCTCGCCGGTTGATGAAATCCGGCAAGGTAGATTCGTGAATTTTGTCAACTATTCATCTTCTCCCTCTCATTCGGCCAACCGGATTTTGTTCTCTCTCTAAAAACCATTTGCTTCTCTGTCTCTCTCTCTCCAAAATACATCATTTTCTTCCTTTTTCGCATCAAATTGTGTCATAAAAACTCTTTCCCATCTCATTAAGAACTCAAAACCATCCTTAAAATCCATTTTCAACATCTAAATTCCTAGATCCTAAATTCAACCTAGGTTTTTCAACAAATTTTCTCTCTCTAAATCTCTCACTCTCAAGCCGTTTTTTATTCAAATTGTTTCTCAAAATCACTTTCAATCTTCATCATCTTCATTCTCTTTATCCTTTTCAACTCCAAATCAATCAAATCCAAATGTCAAGCTCACGACCGGTTCGAAGAAAAGGCAAAGAACCGGTTCAACAAACTGACCGGCCACGGGAAGCAAGGGGCACCTTCAACCAATCCAATTTTGAGTCCACTCATTTTCAGAACAAGCAACATTTGATCAAACGGTTTCAACAAAACTTTCGGACTCATGAGGTACTCAATACTTTCTCTAATATGTACAAGTACAATATCTATGCCCTAGTGGAAAAGATTACAACTATCTTTTATGAATATTCAACAAGAAATTGAGGTTATTCTCAAGATTTATATATGTACATAGGGTAAAAGTTCATTTAGTTCAAATATTTTAGGATTAATGTCTTGTTAGTTCCTATATTTTAAAAAATATCTTAAACTTTCATATCATTAAATTAGGGATATCTTGTCGTTATTTTTTATTTCTTTTAATTTGTTTTTATAATATTATCATTTTATAACAATGTTTCTTTTTTTTTTGGGATATCAATAAAAAGAAAAAAATTAAATTATCATATTTACTCCAAAAAAAAATAAAATAGAACTTGTCTATCTCATTGAAACATAAAAAATATGACTGTCTATTTAATTTTCATGCTAATTTTCTTCTTCTTCTTCTCTATTTTTTTATTTAATATAACTCCACTCATTTATCCAATGACCAAGCCAATTTCTCCTTCTTCTTCTCCTTCTCCTTCTTCTTTTTGTTTATTTAATTCCACTTTTCTTATTTTTACTTTTAATTGGGCATCAATAGCAATTATCTAAAAAAAATCAAGTTTGGAAATACAAAAATCATTAGAATCCTTATAGCTATTAGTGGAACAAAGTATACTAATGCCCCCAAGTTTGAAAAAATGGTCACAAAAACCTCTAAGTTTTCAATAAAAAAATACCAAGATCCCTTCTACCCTTTGGCTCATTAAACCAAGAAAAATTGACCCTAAAATTTTATAATAAATAGAAATATAACATTAAAATAAATGTCATTATTAAGGCTTTCTTATTGACATCATTGTGTCGATAATGTTATAATTTATTTATTTCTTTTATTAGAGAGTTGTTTCCCTTTATTAGATATTTATCTAGCCTTTGAAATTAATTAAGATTAAATTATGTGGAATATTTGAGAATATTTTTGGAAGCACAAATGAAGCAAATTAGTGTCTAAGAGGATTTCATATCAAAGAGATCCAAATAAAAATAACTACTACATTAGTAAGTATATCAAGTATTTATGGAATATTGGACTCTTAAGAAAGCATATCTTGATATTCCTCTACTAGGGTTAGGGTTAAATACTACTCCTATAGAGAGAAATATTTCACTCGTTGAAGTAACAAATAAGATAACAAATATGATATATCGTATTTTATATCACAAGCAACCAGTGTAGAGAACGAGAATAAACCTATTTAACCGCATATCAAGTCTTTCATTAAACATTATTTAGATTTACTTTGGTCTCTTTAGGATGAAGAGGTCGTTTGTTTTGTTGAAGGGATTATAAGGAAAGCAGCAAACACAATTGAAGAAGAGAGGTTCATTCAAAGAAAGGTTGACTAAGTTACATACAACGAGGTGGTGATAAGAGTAAGATGATGCCTGAAATTGTGTAAGAATCCAAGAGGTTATAATCTTTTCATGATTTATTAAATTGCTTATTATATGAGCATGGCCCTGTGGACGTAGGATAGTAATCCAAACCACATAAAAATCCTCTGTGTGGTTTACTTTTTGCAATTTACTATTTCTAATATATTTATTATGAATGAACAGTAGTGTGAACAATGTAATACGATGAACACTGACTATGAGCAGTAACGATGAACAATATCGTGTGAACAATAATTGGTGAATAGTATTTTCAAGATTAATTAATTAGAAAAATTAATTTTTCTATTGTTTATTTTGCCTATACTTGTTAAAAATATATCTAAATTCTTAACAAGTGGTATCAGAGTAGTGTTGTTAACAGTTTGTTTGGTGAGATTTTGGGATCTTGATCTATTTTCTTAGGCATGGATTTGCATAGAGAAAGAGGATCTACTGCATGCCCATCATTACTTGATGGCATCAATTATTCATATTCGAAACAATGGATGACTACTTTTATTGAATCCATTCACATAAGAGCTATGGAATGTGTAAGAAAAAGGCTATAATTTACCCACCAAGGTTGATCAAGATAGAAACATAATTCCTAAGCCTATGGATGAATATTCCAACGCATAAATTCAGGAATTTGGCTTTAATTCCAAGGCTCTTAATGTTATTGCCAATGGAGTTAACATCAATCAGCATGATTTAATATCTACATAGATGACTACCAAGGAAGCTCATGAAGGAGATTCTTTGAGACGCTCATGAAGGAGACAATGTAGTAAAACATTCTGAACTTTAGAAATTTACGATTAAATTTGAGAATTTTAAGATGCATGAATATGAAAAAAATTACTGATTTCAATGTTAAACTTCTTAAGATTGTTAATACTTTTTATTCTCTTGGTAAACGAGTTTCTGATGAAGAATTAATTAGAAAAATTTTGAGATCTTTGTTGGATAGATTTCTTATTAAAGTTGCATTTATTGAAGAATATTGTGGTATTAGCACCATGACTAGAAATCAAGTGATTAACAAACTTCAAACTTACGAGACTAATAATTTGAAAAAGAAGAAACAAAAAAGAATTGCTTTTCAAGCTGAGATGCCAAGTTCAGAAAATGATGATGATGATGCTGAAACAAAAATAAAAAACGTGAAAAAATCCTTGGCTACGATCACCAAGAAGATTCAAACTTTAACTCGAGGAAATTTAGGAAACAACAAGAAGAAAAAATTCTCATGAAGCCACAAGAGGGTAATTTTTCTTCCCATTCTAATTTGTTCGAAACTAATATCGATCAAAGTATTCGATGTAGGGCTTGTGATGGTTTCAATCATATTCAAACTCAATGTCCTAATTACATTCTGAAAAAGAAAGTGATACAAACGACGTGGAGTGATCATAATGACTCAAGCATTGATAATGAAGATATTGTTGGCTGAGTTGTTATTCATGATAAGAAATTGGAACTTAAAGATTCTGATGGTAGAAGGCAGGGTCAAAGTTTCAAGGCAGCCCTAGGGGAGCCCATGAGGAAAGGCCAAAACGAGTGTACTATAGCCTTTGGCCTTGGGGCTTGAGGGGAGGAGTCTGGTTTCTCTCACAAAGTAGCTCTATTTTTCTTCCTTGGGACATTCCTTGGGCTGGTAGGAGTGCCCTCAAGCAATGCCCCACCACCGCGGGGAGGCTCTGATAGTTTTTTGGAATTTTTTTCCAAAATTATGCAGAAAAAATCAGTTTTTCTTGGAATTTTATAAACAAATCCCGCCAAAAACCACTCCAAGGCTCCAAAACGACTCCCTTTTTTTTGTGGTCTCTCGTCACCCGTGGGAAGGCGTGTGCAGAAGGTCAGGTCAAAGTTCCAAGGCAGCCCTGGGGGGCCCATGAGGAAAGGCCAAAACAAGTGTGCTATAATCTATAGCCTTGGGGCCTGAACGAAGGAGTTGGGTTTCTCTCCAAAAGTAACCTTATTTTTCTCCCCTAGGACATCTGTATCTTGGTATATGTCTTTTATTTTTAACTTAGTTTTTCAATAATCACAACTTGTATATGAAAAATGGGTAAATGCTTATTTAATTTTATATTTTGACTTAAGTATATGTTTAATTTTTATACTTTAAAAAAATTGAAGAAACTCCTAAAGTTAAATATGTTACATCTTTATTCTTATTTATTCTTTTTTTAATAATAATATCTTTCAATAATATTCTTAACATTAGTTAATTTTATATAAAGAAATTAATTGTCAAACTAACTAATAAATATCAGTGTCAAAGAGTTTTTTTTTACACTTGACACATAATTTTACTGATAATTACTCATAAATAAATTAATATCATCCAACTTAAAGTAATACTTAATATCCTGACAATCTTACTAATAATTATTTTATAAAAACTAATTTATGAAATTAATCCTAAAAGTAAAATAATAATATAAAAGTTTCTGGAAATTTTTATGTTACTTTTAAGGTTAATTTGATACATTATCATTTTTTTATTATTATCCCTAAGAATAATATTGCAAGGACATTATTGTAGAAGAAAAGAAAAAGTAATAAAACATTATCACTTTTTATTTTTAACTATTTTTTTTGTTTGGAGAAGAAATTGAAGATCAATAATGAAGTGTTATGTGTCAATAAAAAATTGTATGATTAAAAATAATCACCAGAGGGTATCCAACCTAAATTGGGTACACTTGATAATGAGCTAGTACATAGGGTACGCCATATCAAAGGCTGAATAATTTAAAAAAAATAGATAAAACGCCAACTGTGTGAAATATCTCCATTTCTCGAAGAGAATATTTGATTTTGCATAATCAAATAAGGAATCGTTTGCTGAAAAAGAAGGGACAACTAGTTGTCACACCTACAAAAAGCAAAAGATAGCACACCAAGAACAGTTGTCCTCAATTATCACACTAAAAACTACCACAATAGCCTTTGCAGAGGTGTCTTAGACCACCGTATACTGTGCACCACATGTACAAAAGAGAAAACCACGCCAAATACGCCCTCCTTGCTCCCCAAGTATGCTCCTACGGCCTAAAAATCATGATAAAGGTAAAAGACAATAAATATTGTGGCAAGGACAACAAGATCACTATTAGAAACACACCACCTAGCATGGCAGTCAAGGTACTCTTAATATAAAAACACTAAGGTTCTACTTTTCTTATAGACAACAATAAAAGAAAACACACACACACACATTCCACTAAGGTTCACTTCTTCATCAACCTCAAGCCTCATTATCAAGAGCTTGTAAGTTCTTGACGCCGTAAATAGTTTAAGAAGCTGGCTTGAATGTTGAAATGTGGTCGTCAACTCCACCTCTAACCTCTTTTATTCTTTAACAGGTCAAAGGCACCCTTTCAAGCTCTCTCACTCAAGTGAAATGCAAGTTATGCAACCCAAGAGGGAGGGTGAATTGAGATTTTAAAAACTTATGCAACACAATTCGCAAACAAATTAATCTATTATCTTAATCAAATAAAAAAAATAAATTCAATAAAGTACAAAAATAAAAGAGTAAGGGAAGAGAGAGCAAACAAATAATTTTTATGTGGTTCGGCAATCCTAGCCTACGTCCACCCCTCCAAACCAACCAAGCTCGAGGATTTCACTACACAAACCTTTCAAGGCTTCAAGTTCTTTACAATTGACTTCCAAGGTGTCAATAAACCTTTACAATCAAGAGATTATCTCCCAATCTCTTCACACAAGTGTTTCTCACACTTATATACTCACAAATTTGATGAGAAAATAAAAATTACAACAAAGAACTCTCTTTTAAAGTAGATATACAAATTACAGCACAATGATGATTTACGAAATGGAAGCTTAACATATGTTGTATGCACTGGTTTATACTTGCAAAAGTCTTAAAATTGAAGTTGGAGTTGAGTTTTTATAGCTTAAACCCGAAAACTAGCCTTTATAGGTAAATTCTAACAAGCAAGCGACTAGCCGCTTAATTTATCCGACTCCCCGCTTCAAAATAGTTAAATTTGAATATGGCTACAATAACATTGTTCACACAATTATAATTTTGCTGCCCAAAACATTCTATAATTATAATATGGCCCAAAACATCATAAAACTTTACAAACATGTCCAATTTTAGAATTTTTAAATAATACTTGTTATTTCCAAAACTTTTAAAATTATGATATGGCCCAATATATGATAATATTTTTCAACATAGTCCTTTTCAAAATTTAACAAAATACTTATAAATTTCAAAGTTTTCAAAAAGTTTTCAATTTAGCTCAAAATTTGAAAATGTGAAGTTTTCCTCAGGTGGTTAGCCGTTAACTCTCTGTCCACTAATGATAATTACACTTAGACCCTCAAACTTTCATAAATTATAGAATGGCCTAAAAAGTTTCAAATGTTTACAAATAAGTCCAACTCGGAATTCAAAACAATACTTATTAAAATAAAAAATTGCAAAACTTTTTTATTTTAGTCTACATCCTGAAAAATAACTAACTTCATAAAATACTTAACTTATACTTGTAAAACTTTTGATTTATTAAAAAATAATATTTATTTGAACAAAATCTTGAGCTTCTCAAATGCTAAATCATTCATATATTAAATCATACTGATTTTACAAGAATTGTCGCAATAATGAGTTTGTTGAGTTCTAAACTTTATTCTTGATCACGCCGTTGTCCATTGAGTGTCTTAAACTTGATTTCACGTGATTCACTTCATCATAAATATTTTCCTTCAAGAACTAGTGAAATGTGAAATACAATATTTTTCAAATCACTTAAGACACATGTTTGTTATCATCAAAATTACAATATGTGTAGCTCTTTAGGCTAACAATCTCTCCCTTTTTTATTATGACAAACATCTCATGTATTTTGACATTTATATTCCCCTTTAATACTTGACATACATGACTCAACATATAAAATAAAGGGAAAATATCCACCGTCCACTTATTTTTTACACCTTTTTCAAAAACACACAATTCCTTCATTTCAAAAATTACAATTTCACCCTAAAAAATGCCAAAAATAATAAGATTTAATAATGAATATCATTATTGGTACGTTAATGAAGTACAAAAAAATCTTAACTACTAGAGATTATAACTCAATGAATAATAAAACTTTACTTATCTTAAATTCAATTGATGGTTTGTGAGATTGAGTTATTTTTAATACTACTGTTATAATTTAGCATTCTAATTACCGACATATTTTTCAAAAAAAACCTGCATTTGATGGTTGTGGAATTAATTTCTTTATTGACAGATGGGGAAAATTATTAGATTTAATCTGATTATTTTTTATAATTTTTAAGGTGAAATTGTAATTTTCGTTTTGGAGGTAAAATGGTTATTTTTTTAAGTTTTCGTTAGTTTTCTTAACGGATTCCAAGCGGAAGTGGAAAAGTGAAAAAAAAAATATAACTTTAGGTGGATTCCAGCTAAAAAATGAAGGAATTGTGTATTTTTTAAAAAGGTGTAAAAAACAGGTGGATGGTGGATATTTTCCCTAAAATAAATTTAAAACAAACTCCCCCTAAATATATGATCTATAACAATCTATAAGCTCCCCCTTAATATTTCAAAAACATACATAAATACTTAAAGATCAAAATACGTATTACCTGTCTCCGAATTCAAAATACATGTCTTCTCCCCCTTCATCATCCAAATTACTATAAATCCATGCTTAGACCAAAAATAACACCTCAATGATTAATCAAGAAACATATCAAAATTAACCAAAGAGTTATAATATTCCAAGAATCCAGAAAATATCATCCAAATATCAAACACAATAATTCGTAATCCACAATTGAAATAATTATGCATATGAAAATGTAGTGCAGATTAAAACAGAGAAATGAAATCAATATGAAGATGGTGGAGTCCTAGGTGATGAATATTTATACTCAATACCAAAATCATTACAAAAATTCTCAAATGCATGATTTTCAAATTCTCCACTATGATTACTTCTAATACAAGAAATAACATATCCATTTTCATTTTGAACCTTTTTTACAAAAAAACTCTAAATGCATCAAAGGCATTATCATTATTAGCTAAGAATAATACTCATTTGTATCTAGAATAATCATCCACAATCACAAATGCATAATATTTGCCACTTAAACTAGCATATCTAGAAGGTCTCCATGTGAAGTAATTGAAGTGGTTTTGAAGTAGAGACATGATTCTTGTTTTTTAAAGAAGTTTTGATTTGTTTTCCAAATTGGCAACTTAACAAATTCTATCCTTTTGAAAACCGATTTTTGGAAAACCTTTAACCAAATCATTTTTCGAAATTTTTGAAATCAAATTCATGCTTGCATGACCTAGCCTTCTATGCCATAACCAACCCTCATCATACAATGCGGAAAAACATTTATCATGGCTAGATACACAATCTTTATCAATGGTATAAACATTCACACATTTAATTCCTATAAAAAAAATCTTGCCATCACATGCATTCTCAATAACACATCTAGCTTTATAAAAAATGACTTGATAACGTTTGTCACACAATTGACTAATACTAATCAAGTTGTATTTCAATTTTTCAACCAAACATACATTTTCAATTAGGGTTGAGGAAACATTACGGACATTATCAATTCTGAGAATCTTTCCCTTTGAATTGTTTCCAAAAGAAACATCTCCATCATTTTCGATTTTGATGAAACTTGAAAACCATGTATAGTTTCCGCTCATATACCTTGAACAACCACTGACCAAGTACCATTTATTCTTCTTCTTCTTCAAGCCTTGCAGAGAAAATTTCAAGTCTTAGGTACCCAAACCTTTTTGGGTCCTTTAGTGTTAGCAATGGTCCTTTTTTAATCCAAATACATTTTACTCCATAATATGCATTTCTTTTGACAAGACATCTAAGTTTTATGTGACCATTTTGATTACAATAGCGTACTACTTGATTGTTAATGGATGTACTTTTCACAAAATAATTCTTATAATTTTTTTGCTTCAAATTAGGCTTATAGCATAGTCCTCCTTTATCAAACACACATTTTTGTGAATTAAGCAAATTATCCAACATCTTTTGCCCATTTGTAAATTTTAAGACAATATCACTAAGTTCAATATTCTTTTTCTTGAGCATTTCGTTTTACTTTTTCAAATCATTTACATGTGGCTCTAGATGCTCATGTGAAGTGCTTGGTTTCTCATTTGATAATGCAAGTCTATTATGTAAAGTTTTATTTTCTAATTCTAAGCATGCAATCTTTGCACTTAGAGATTCATTTTCATTTGTGAGCTCTACAAATTTCTTCTTAAGGCATGAATTCTTTTTACCAATTCTTATCTAATCATCATGCAATTCTTTAAAAGCGTCATACAACTCATCATAAGTATAAAGATCATTTACCTCATCAAGTTCATCATCATCTCCTATTGCCATAAGTGCTAGGTTTGACACTTCTTGTGAATCTTCTTCATCACTCCATTCTTCATCGTTATCATCCCAAGTAGCTACCATGACTTTCTTCTTGAGTTTGTTAAGAAGTGGGCACTCTGATCTTATATGGCCAGACTTCTTGCATTCACAGCATATGATTAATTCTTCTTCTCTTTTTAATTCTTGAAGTTTTTAAATTTTGTTCGCTCACTAGTTTTCTTGAAAAAATTTCTGAACCTCCTCGCTAGCATAATCATCTCCTCATCATCCGGCTCACTTTCCCCATCACTCTCATATTTTGAGGCTTTGAGTGCAATGATTTTCTTCTTCTTCTCATTACATTTTTTCGGTGCCAAGTCTTCCTCATAGGAAATAAGAGAGCTAAATAAATCATCAATAGATAATGTATTTAAATCTTTGGTTTTCTCAATCACAGTCCTCTTAGGTCTCCATTCTTTTGGAAGTGACTTAATAATTTTATTGACTTTCTCGTTATTCAAAAAACAATTTCCTAGGGCTCCTAGAGTGTTCACTATATTTGTAAATCTTGTATACATAGAATATACACTCTCATTTTGTTCCATTTGGAATAATTCATATTATCGAGTGTATCTAATAATTTTAGACTCTTTAACTTGATTTTTCCCTTCATAGGCAACCTCAAGTTTGTTCCATATTTCTTTAGCACTCTCACAACTTGACATACTATGAAACTATTTCTTATTTAGAGCACAAAACAAAGCATTCATTGCCTTGGAGTTTAAAGATATTTTTTTTCTTTCTAACTCACTCAATTGACTTGAAGGTTTTGAAATATCATCTCCTACTTCATTTTTTGTCATACGCATGAATGAACCATTACAGACTTCTCAAATTTCATAATCTAATGCTTGTAAAAAAATTCTCATCCTAATTTTCCAATATGGGTAGTCATTACCGTCAAAGAACGGTGGTCTAGTTGTGGATTGTCCTTCCCTAAAGGTTGAGTCATTTTGGGTTGACATGAATCTTTTACTCTAGACGATTAAGTCCTAATAAGAGAACCAAGCTCTAATACCAAATGAAATGCAAGTTATGCAACCCAAGAGGGAGGGTGAATTGAGATTTTAAAAACTTATGCAACACAATTCGCAAACAATTTAATCTATTATCTTAATCAAATAAAAAAAATTCAATAAAGTACAACAATAAAAGAGTAAGAGAAGAGAGAGCAAACAAATAATTTTTACGTGGTTCGGCAATCCTAGCCTACGTCCACTCCTCCAAACCAACAAAGCTCGAGGATTTCACTATACAAACCTTTCAAGGCTTCAAGTTCTTTACAATTGACTTCCAAGGTGTCAATAAACCTTTACAATCAAGAGATCATCTCCCAATCTCCACACACAAGTGTTTCTCACACTTATATACTCACAAATTTAATGAGAAAATAAAAATTACAACAAAGAATTCTCTTTTAAAGTAGATATACAAATTACAGCACAATGATGATTCAATATATGAAGATTTACGAAATGGAAGCTTGACATATGTTGTATGCACTGGTTTATGCTTGCAAAAGTCTTAAAATTGAAGTTGGAGTTGAATTTTTATAGCTTAAACCCGAAAACTAGCCGTTATAGGTAAATTCTAACAAGCAAGTGACTAGCCGCTTAATTTATCCGGCTCCTCGCTTCAAAATAGTTAAATTTGAATATGGCTACAATAATATTGTTCACACAATTATAATTTTACTGCCCAAAACATTCTATAATTATAATATGTCCCACAACGTCATAAAACTTTACAAACATGTCCAATTTTAGAATTTTTAAATAATACTTGTTATTTCCAAAACTTTTTAAAATTATGATATGGCCCAATACATGATAATATTTTTCAACATAGTCCTTTTCAAAATTTAACAAAATACTTATAAATTTTAAAGTTTTCAAAATATTTTTAATTTAGCCCAAAATTTGAAAATGTGAAGTTTTCCTCAGGTGGCTAGCTGCTAGCCCTTAGGCGTTTAGCCGCTAACTCTCTGTCCATTTATGATATTTATACTAAGGCCCTCAAACTTTCATAAATTATATAATGGCCTAAAATATTTTAAATATTTTCAAATAAGTCCAACTCGGAATTCAAGCAATATTAATTAAAATTAAAGATTATAAAACTTTTCATTTTAGTCCACATCTTGAAAAATAACTAACTTTATAAAATACTTAGGTTATACTTGTAAAACTTTTGATTTATGAAAAAATAATGATTTATTAAACAAAATCTTGAGCTTCTCAAATGTTAAACCATTTATATATTAAATCATACCGATTTTACAAGAATTGTCGTAATAATGAGTATGTTGAGCTCTAAACTTTATTTCGTGATCGTGTTGTTGTCCATTGAGCGTCTTAAGCTGGATTTCACGTTATTCACTTCATCATAAAATTTTCCTTTAAGAACTAGTGAAATGTGAAATACAATATTTTTCAAATCACTTAAGACACATGTTTGTTATCATCAAAATTACAATATATATAGCCCTTTAGGCTAACATCAAGATCTAAATCTCACACTATAACCATCCTCTTCCTATCCTCTTCATCTCAATTAGAGTATAAAACAGCCACACACTCTGATTAAGTAAAGCACCTTACATCCCGAAAGTAAATTCATTGTTTTAGTTAGGTTTTAACCCTTTTTTCATGAACCCAAAATCTACCTAAAACATTTATAATTTTTAAATATAGGGACTAAACAGGCACTTAACTTAAAGGCATGTTTGGTATTGGTGTCAATTCAATTTTCGGATCAAAATTTACAAAACCCAAACCGAATCGATAATATCATTTGGATCCCTATCCTTTCTAAAATTTTAGTATTGTCCAATGTTTATGAAATGTTTGCATATAGAAATTTTGTTGTGGCTTGATATTTTTTGCAAACTTTGCAAAAGGGCTCTTAACCAAAAGTTAACAAAGTAAAATATCATTATGATCCCTAGGTTTTGGTAAATTATACTATGGCGCAAAAACTTATTTATTTTATTTACATTTTGGGTCAAAAATTTTGATATTAAAAACAATAATAATGATTCTAAAAATTCTTCATTTTAGTGCAAAATTCTTGTAATTTTTTTCTTTTTTTGCGAATACAAATTTGTAAATTATTTTATTTTTGTTTATTATACATTGATTATATAAGCCTTGTGTGTAGCTTAAGCTAAACTGAAAAGCTAATTTATTCATTAGAACCGTTAAGCGAATAGTTACCGAAAAATCAATATTGAATTGAAATTTAACTAAATTGAACTATCGATTTTGGTTCAGTTTTTATTTTCCTTAAAGACCAATTTTTTTTTTTGAATTTTAGACTTAAACCAAACTGAAACTGAAGGTTTATCCTAAAATCAAATCGAACCAAATTGATGCTCAACCTTAGAAAATACATAAAATACCAACTATGTGAAATATCTTCATCTCTTAAAGAGAATATTTGATTTTGCGTAATCAAATAAGGAATATTTTGCTAAAAAAAAGGGATAGCTGGGCATCACACCTACAAAAAACAAAAGACAACACATCAGAGACAGTGGTTCTTAGCTGCTATGTCAAAAATTACCAAAACAACCTTTGCAAAGGTGTCCTCGACCACCCCGTAGTGTGCACCACGTGTACAAGAAAGTAAACCACGCCAAATAATGCCTTCTTACTCACTAAATATGCTTCTAATGGCTTAAAAATCATGATAAAGGTGGAAGGACAAAAATTTCTTGGAAAGGATAGTAAAATTACCATTAAAAATGCGTCGTGTGGCAAGGCAATCGGGGTAGTCCATATATAAAAACACTAAAGTTCAACTTTTCTCATAGAGAATAAAAAAATAAAAATAAAAAGGACACTATCCACTAGGCTAAGGTCTCCATCAACCTCCAGTCTCATTATCAAGAGCTTACAAGCTAACTTGAGCATCAGAGTGTGGTCACAGGTCACCACTAGCTCCATCTCTAACCTCTTTTGTTCTCTTGCAGGTCTAAGACATCATTTCAAGCTCTCTCACTCCAAATCTGAAACTTTCACCATAATCATCACCTTTCTACTCTTCTGCATCTCCATTAAAGCCTAAAACAACCCACATACTTCGATTATGTGAAGTACCATACATCCCAAAAGTAAATTTATTGTTTTACTTAAGTTTTGCCCTTTTCTCTTGCACTCAAAATATACCTAAAACATTTATAATTTTTAAATATAGGGACTAAACATACACTTAACTTAAAATGTAGAGACTAAACTAGCATTTACATTTTGAACAAATTAAATGCATGTGTTGATATTGAAGTGTTGTAAGTGATTATTTTGTTTGATAGTTAAATTGCCTATTATAGCCTATAACAATTTGATATTTTTCTCAGATAATATTAAATGTATTTTTAAAAAAATTTTGGGCTAGCATTTAAAACCTAGTCGACCCGTTTGCCAAAGTAATTCTATAAAGCAAAAAGCCCTTTTTATTCCTCAAGTTTGATATAATAGTCCATTTCACCTTTATTTTTAAACAATAACCTATTTCATTCATACTTTTCAAATAATTGCTCAAAATACCCTTTTGTGAATTTATAAGTAGTTTACTATATAATTCGTTAAGGGCAAAATAAGATTTTTTTATTAAATAAATGTGACCATTTTAAAATAAGAATATCAAGAACAATTAAATATCATCTACCTTTCTGCATAAATTTAAAATTTAAGGATAGCTTAAAGAAATAAAAATAACACTATATGTGTGTGTGCGCGCACATGCATGAGTATGTTCATTGAATTTTTTTAGAGAAGTCAACAAAATTTTTTACTACTAATAATAATACTAATAATTTTCAATTCGAGATCATTGTCCATATTAAAGCTAGGGATAAATTAAAAGATAAAATAAAACACACATTATAATGCATTGTATTTTTATTGTGTAGAATTTTAGATCTGTATTTTTTTGTCTTTAGTGTATTTTTTTAATCTAAATGAGGAAGTTTATGTTCACTTTTGGTAATGTATTAGCACTGATTGATTATTTATTATTTATTTATTTTGGCTATATTAAATTCAATGACAAGTTAAAGGACAAAAACAAAACTCACTCTAGTGCTTGTGAAATCTTTGTTTTTTTTTATTTTGCCCTAAATATATTATTTACATATTATTTAGTATTATTTAATTATGTCTGAAAATTTTATTTTAAAAATAATTTGTATATCCTTAGTTGAAAATCATATTTTACCCTCAATGAATTAAATAATAAACTAACTATAAATTAATGGAAGGATGTTTTGGGCTATTATTTATAAAACATGGATTAAATGAATTATTATTTAAATAATAAGAATAAAATGAGCTATTGCGTCAAACCCTAGGGATGAAAAATATTTTTTCTCACTTTTATAGTAAAGAAAATTTTTCATTTTATTAAAATAAGCAATAAACTAAAAGATGAAATCACACACTTGATATAGTGCCAATGATTTTTGTATTGTAAAATTATTATATATAACCATTATGATATAAGTAGTGTGTCTTATTTATTATAACTTTCCATTATGGTCGATATCTTATGACTTATTAATTGGATAATAGATTGTATACATACCTAAAGGGCATGTTTGGCATACCTCCTCCGATAGTGTTGATGTTTGTTTTTCATCTACTAGAAAATTGAATAAACGGGATCATATGAAGGAAAAAAACACAGTGAATTTACATGATTTAACACTTGGCCTACGTCCACCAGAATCAAAAGAGCGAACTTTTCTACTCAATAATGATTACAAGGAATTTTTTTAGCTATTTGCCTTTGATTTTTTTTTTTGGCTTGCCTCCCATGTATCAAGGGCTTCCTATTTATAATATAATTTTTTTAATATTTTAAGTTGTTGATATCTCCTTAATTTGATCTGGTTCGACCACTTAATTAGAATATGATTTGAAGTCTATATTTATCTCCTTCTCAAAGTTGGTTTCTAAAGCCTCTATATTTTCCCCTTTTTTATTTCTTTTTCTCCTACCGTCACTTCATGCATCTATGCTTCATGCTTTCACTTTAATTAATTATTTGACTTTTCATCATTTCATGCTCCATACTTCCTTACTTGCACTTTAATTAACTATTTGACTTTTCATGCTTCCATGCTCCATGCTTTCAATTTAATTAATTATTTTATTTTTTCATGCTTTCATGCTCCATGCTTCCACTTTAATTAACTATTTGACATTTCATGCTTCCATGCTTCCCTTTCATTCTTCTTGCTTTACTTTTGGTGCATGGATTTGCATGCTTCACTTTTTACTGATATTAGATAGTGTCGGCATTGTATTAAAGTATTATAATCCCATATTTGCCTTTTCTACTACATTGCATAAACTAAAATTTTAATGTGAAAATTTTCTGAATTAACAAAACCCATGGGGAGTGTCTGATTTATGTGAGTTTTCATTATATCTCAAAAAATAAAAAATTCGCTTGTGTTTTCAAAACACACACTCAAGCAAATTCGTTTGCTCTTCTCTCTTCTCCACCATCAAGCAACTTTGGTTCTCTCTTCTCTCCTACACCACCACACCATCTTTTCTCTTTCCCACCACCACACCATCTTCCTTATCTACGCAGCACCACAACTCCACCATGATCCGTTCGCCATTCAACACTATAGCTCCATCAGTGCCACGCCTATCCTTCACCACTCGAATCATTAAGCTATAAATTTGACTTTTAAATTTAGATTTGATTTTTGAATTAGGGTTTGATTTTTGGATGTTCGGATTTGATTGTTGAATGTGCTATACAATTAGTTTTTGAAATGATTGAATTGGTTGCTAGATGAGGTTTTTAATCATGGATTTTTTGTAGAATTAGTGTTAGATTTGCAGCAAATTAATTATCAAACTATATATCTGCAATTTTGACCTTTTTTTTGTTTATCTCTTTTGATTAACTGTGCATCAAAATTGTTATTATAAACTTTTTACACAATAGTGATAAATAATATATTTAACAAAATTTAAAAACACAAAGGAAGATTATAGTTGAAGAATTTTTTTTGAAAGGTATAGTTGAAGAATTTGATTCTAGTACTAATAGATTATTTCGGTGGTTTGAGAAATGTTGAAATGATTGAATTTATTAGTTTAATAATTAATAGGAGATGGTAATATTTTAAATTTATAATATTTCTCCAAAAATGATTTTTAAATTAATAGTAAAAAAATTAATAAAATATAGAGTAGCACGAAACATACGTTAAATAAAAATAAATATAGTGTAATATAACACCAAATATTATACAATATTAATATAATTTAATGTTAATGCAATACATCCTTATAAAATTTAAGGTCCCAAACACACCCAAAATGTATTTGATAACATCATTTCAAAGTCAAAAGAAATATGCTTTTTAAGGTTTTATTATTTCTATAATTAACACGTTTCTGTGTGGTCCATTCTGTGAGTTGTATTTTTACCAAATAAGATGTCATCATTACTGTTTGGGGAGACAATTTCGTCAGGCAACGTGTCACAATGATAGATTCTTTTTCGATTGATTGAAAATTCGGGCCTAGTATTCTGTGATCCACCTAATTCTCTTGTAGGGTCAATAAGGTCCAAAAGCATTACAGGTATTGGTACGATTTATATAAGTTCCTATTACCCTGGGACAAACCCCAAAACTAATGCAAAAGATGCCGTTTCATGCATTTTTTTTTATCAGCATCAAAACAACGCCGTTTGAGTCCCTCATCACTCTGTCTTCTTTCCTCTTGCTAAAGCTAAACTACCTAGAAAACAGAGTTATAGCACCTGGGGCCGCCTTCTGATACAAGCAAACGAAAAGCACAGAGTCGTCACTAAAACACTCTTTCTGCATCTTTAAACGTCATGTCATCGAATGGCACTACTAATGAAGTAGAAGTAAGCAGAGTGTTCGTAAGAGCAGGCTGCAACCGAATTGTCAATAACGTATCATGGGGTGCCTCTGATTTGGTCTCTTTCGGTGCCCAAAACGCCGTCGCCATATTTTGTCCCAAGGTTCTCACTTTGCACCTTCTTGATTCCACCAATCAACGCCCGCACCATCAGCCTCAACCCACCTTCAATTTGCTCAATCTGTGACATTAAATTCTTAGACAAATTACTCCACGTCATGAAAGAGGGATTTCAAGACTATTGTGCCAAGCCCGGAAAAGAAGCTCGGGTAGATTTTCTTGGGTGGTCGCGTTGTCTAATGCGTCGTAATTGGAAAGAAAATGGTTGAGAAGGAGGTCAACGTGAGAGTAGAGAAGGGTTTACGAAGAAGATGAAGAAAGAGACTTGTGAATGAGAGGGAGGGAGGAGGGTTTTTTTGCAGAGAAGCAAGGATCTTGGCATCTTTGAAGAAGATTATGATTTCAGCTTGATGTGAGCAAGCTCCCATGAAAAAGAGACAGGGAAGGGAAACGGTGAAGTGAAGGGAAAAGGATGAAGGGAAGGGGAAATATTTGACAAGTAAAACGAATCGTTTTTGGCTTTGTTGTGAGACGGCGCGTTTTCATTTTAATCAAAACAGTGAGTTTCAATTCGGGGCTTGAGTTGGGGCGCGATTCGGGGGAAATAGCTTTTTCCCTAGATTAATGTGCATGCATGCTTGCATTGAATTTCAAGCATACATAGCAATTTTTATTAATAATTTTATAAGCATTGTATTAATTGTTAATGATGCCTATTGACTTTCACCTTTGCATTGATTTGCATACATACTTACATTAAATTTCATACATTCTTAGTCATTTTGTTAATAATTTTTTAACTATTGTATTAATTGTTAGTACATGCTTGTTGACTTTAAAAAAGATTTATTTCTTTTTTAAAAAGAATTACTACTTTATACTAGACCTACTTTCTCTTTTTTTTAAAAAAAAAAATTGATTTTTCACTAATTCGTTTCACAAGGCATTCTCTTATAGGTTACGTTCACTCAAATGGATTTAGTAAAAAATTCAATGTAAATTATGTCTCACTTTAGTGTGTTCATACTTTCTAAATCATGGTCTACAATAATTACTTTATATAGTGAATTAGATCTATCGTAAAATTAGTACCTTATAAATTGGACTGGGCCTTTGGGGTTCGGATCGATTTTTAGGTAGTAACAATCACATAGAGACAAATGCAGCGACCAACCTATAGACTAAGGCTGGGCAAATGATTCCGTTTTTGCCGAACCGAAACAAACCGAAAAAATTCAGTTCAGTTCTATGAGCAAAAACTGAATGGTTTTAAAATTAACGAACTGATTGGTTTTTGCTCTACACGCCAAAAACTGAAAAAAGCGACCGGTTCGATTTGATTTAATTACAATATGTTTAATTGAAAATATATAAGCCATAAAGAAAAATTTCAACTCTCTACATGCCTCTCTCAAATCCCTAAATTTCAATTTGCAACTCATCGCCTGACCTCTCTGCTCTCTAGTCTCTCCCATGCCTCTCTCTGTTGCCTCTCTGCCTCGCATTTCTCCCTCTCCACATGACACAGAACTTCAGCTCACCCCCTCTCGGTTTCATCCTCGTGAGCATGTCTCTTCCCAACTCAGCACCTCTCTTCCTTGGGCGCACAATGCCTAGCACAGCCCCTCCCCTCCAGCACGGTGACGCCGTCGTTAGCCCCTTACACACGGTCATCTTTGGTGCTGCAGCATACAAGTGTCATTTTTTTTTTTGAATTTATGCCTTGGTTCGTGTGTTTGTACAAAGTTTGTATACTCTTTAGTTTCTATTAGTCTTACTGTGTTAGGGATTGATTTTGTGGACTGCTGATGCATAAAATATTACTTGTTGGTGGAGTTAAAAATGGTGTGCATATATAGTGGTTGTGGCTTGTGGCAGTGGAATGGTTGTATTGTATATTGCGGCCGAGAATTGAAAATTTGAAAAAAGACAAATGTATCATGCTTTTATCAATGATAAATTGGAAAAAAATATTTATTATTTAACTTATTTGGCATAATGATTAATGACTTAATTAGCTTAGGGAGGTTGCAATTTGATATTGGCAATTTGGTATGGACATTTTAAGTTAAATTAATAATTATTGGAAGTAAATTATGATATGTTGGCCTAACTTGTTAAATTAATTAAATTAAATTATGATTTGTCGGCTAGTAGTTAAATTAAATTTAATTGATCTTTTTGGCATGGAAGTTTTAAATTAAATTAACAATTATTGGAAGTAAATTATGATATATTGGCTCAATTTGTTAAATTAAATTAAATTATGATATGTTGGCTAATAGTTAAATTAAATTTAATTGATCTTTTTGGCATGGACATTTTAAATTAAATTAACAATTATTGCAAGTAAATTATGATATGTTGGCCTAACTTATTAAATTAAATTAAATTATGATACGTTGGCTAGTAGTTAAATTTAATTTAATTGATTTTTTTCAGTTCAATAACTTGTTAAATAAATCAATATTACATATTTTATTTTATTTTATTCATTGTAGATGTCTAATTATTCAAGACTTCAAGACAACCTTGATTGCGTAGCCAATGATCTTGAGTGTGAAGTTGAAGTTGATGATAGTGAAAATGATTCGCCAACAATTGTCACCAGCGGAAACGAGAGGAAAAAGTCTTCATCATCCAAACCGCCACTACCAAGGAAAAAAAGGGGCTCCAAGATCAACAGTGTGGCAACATTCCACTAGACTTCCAGATAATGATAGGAAGTGCAAATGCAACTACTGCGGTAATGAATTTGAATGTGGCTCGGTAGGGTACGGGATTAGCACTTTGAGGACTCATTACCAAGAAAGGTGTCAAAATTATACGGACTTACAGAAAGACCAAACAACTTTAATTCAAGATGTCGGTAGTGATGAAATTGTAGCAAGAGGTTTTAGTCAGGATGCTTGCAGTCGAGCAACTGTGAAGATGATTGTTCTTGATGAATTACCTTTTTCTGTTGTGGAGAATTCGGGTTTTAAGTATTTTTACAGTGTGGCGGCTCCTAGATATCTTATTCCATCACGAAGAACTATTACTAAGGATACTCTTGATATGTATATCAAGGAAAAGGCTAAGTTGAAGAGTTTATTGGTTAAGAATAAGCAAAGAGTATCTTTGACCATTGATATTTGGACTTCCATTACGTCAGTTAGCTACATGGTCATCACAACTCATTTTATTGACAATGATTGGAATTTACATAGAAAGATTATTAGCTTCAACACGGTTAATGATCATTCATCGGTAACAAGTGGTAAGCAAATTGAAAAATGTTTAATTGACTGGGGTATAGAGTGAGAGTTTACTTTAATGGTTGACAATGCAAGTCCAAATAAGGGTGCTCTTAGATACTTGATTGATCGACTAAAGACTTGGAGCGATGATGTCTTAGTGTTGAATGGGGATTATTTGCATGTTTGTTGTTGTGCACATATATTGAGTTTGATTGTTACTGAAGGGTTGAAGGAACTGGAGTCGAGTATAGTTAATGTTCAGAATGTTATGAAGTATGTGAGATCTTCCCCTGCAGGATGCAAGCATTTCAAACTCGTGTGCAACAACAGAAGATTAATTGCCGAGGAAGTGTGATTTTGGATTGTCCTACTTGGTGGAATTTTACATATTCCATGTTAAGTATATCATTGAAATTTAAGCTGGTATGTGATCGGATGGCACTTGAAGATAAGCTTTATGATGCTTATTTCAATGAAAAAGAGGGTAGGAAGAAGAAAAATGAGGGGTCACCACTGTACAGTGATTGGGAGAGTGCTCGTCGCATAGTTAAATTTCTGAAGACTTTTTATGATACGACTTTGTAATTTTCTTATTCTTTGAAGGTAACATCACATCTTTATTATGTTTTTGAATTTTGATATATGATATGGAATTTATTTTAGCTTGATTAACCTTATTTTTTCTTTTAGGAAGCATCGAACAATTGTCACAATTTGATATTTCAAATTGAACAATTTTTGGAATCGTTGTTTGCTAGTAATGATAGCCTTTTGGGTTTGATGGCTATTAAAATGAAGGAGAAATTTGATAAGTATTGGGAGGGCTGTTTCAAAATAAATAAATTGTTGATTGTTGCTTTTGTACTTGATCCACGGGGAAAAATGAAATTAGAAACACGTTGCTTTGAGAAATTATATGGCAAGGATAGTGCCAAATGTGTTGAGATGAATGAAATGGTGAAAGATTTGTTGACTAAGCTTTATGAATCTTACAATGCACAATATAAACTAGGTGGTAGTGTGAGTGGTAGTGTGAGTGCAAGTGGAAGTACAAGTGAAAGCCAAACTTTAGCTAATGAAAGTGGAAGTGGTTTGAATTTTTGAGATTTAGGTGGTGATGATGATATTATGATTGAGGACCCTTTCTCTGAATTTGGTAAGGCATTTGCAGTTAGTGAAGGTAGCCCGAAATTGTCAAATGAGTTGGATCTTTACTTGATGGAGAAGACTAAAAAAATTACAAAAGGTAATTTGGGCACTAAATTTGATATTTTGATATAGTGGAGGACTAAATTTGATATTTTTATATGCTGGAGGGTGAATAGTGCCAATTATCCAATTTTGTCAGGTATAGCAAGGGATGTTCTTGCTATTCCAGTGTCTACTGTTGCCTCCAAGTCCGCCTTTAGTACTGGAAGTTGTATTTTAGATCAATATAGAAATTCTTTGACTCCGAACATGGTTGAGGCACTGGTATTATTACATAATTGGTTGCGGTCTCCTCTTTTTATGGATCCAACAGCGGACTTAAATAAGTTAGTTAAAGACAATGAGTTTATGGATCAACTTGCAGAAGGTATATTTTGTTTAATTTTAATTTAAGTTTACTTTTAAAGAATTATGACCTTATACAATTTGTTTAATTTTAATTTATTTTTTAAGTAATATGAACCTTATTCAATTTGTTAATTTTTTTTAATGTAGAACTTCGTAAATCAACAATGGTCGACCAACTTGGTAGATCAACATGAAAATTACAGTTCAACATAAATAATTTTTAGGAAATAAAATTGATATGTATTTATTTGTTATTAAATATCACTTCATTTTAGTTAGTTTAATTATTCGCTTTGGCTCACTTTGAATTTTGATTTAGGTGATATGGATGGTGGATGTAGTTGTGGCTTGTGTTATGGTGGAGTTTTATCGAATATTAATGCACTATTATGCACTTTTTGTTTTTAAGTTTTTGGTTGCCATGAACTTATAATTTGTAGTAGACTTTTAAGTTTATGCCTTTTTATGAATTGCAACTATTTTGTATTTGGACTTTTATTATTTTGCTTTTGATTTAACAATTTTATACTTGTTTATTCATATATAGTGTTATTAATATTATGTGTGTAGAGTGTAGTTTGATACTTAACTGTTAATGGAAGTATAAACTGTAAAATTAAGTGGAAAATATAAAATCTGATAATATTAAGATAAAACTGTAAAATCAAGAAAATAAAAAATCTGAACCGAATGGAACCGACTATTACCCACCCCTAGACAAAATGGGAAACTTAAAAATTGGCCTCCTAACAAATACACACACGGACACACACACACACACACACACACATATATATATATATATATATATATATATATATATATATATCCAAGCATGACCACGTGACGAGCCAGTGCAGTACTTCGAGATGATCAATTAAAGCACAACGCAATCAGATGATGAGAAAATAACTTTTGAAAGGCAACCAATGCCCAAAGGTATGGTAAATTTTTATTTGAGTTACAGCAGAATATGAAATAACTTTCAATAAACTTTGGTCTTGTGGTCTAGGAGCAGGCATGCTGCACAAATTCTTTTCCAACAGCGGATCATTATTAATGCTGGAAATAGAAGCCAGGTGCCACCTTGTGCTATGAAGTATGAATAATAAAAATATCTAGTACATGCAAACTTATTGCCTTCCAAGAAAGCTGTTATGAAATAGAGGGAAGACCCATAGAACTGCACAAGAGAAAGTGCAAACTGAAGAATGTAGCTGTATGACTTTCCCTTAGCTATAGCATACCTGCCAACAAAGACCGAGCCAGGAAAATTGAGTCATATATAGGGGACTATAATTAATTAATGATGAAACCAAAAAAAAAAAAAACAATCATCATAGTCGATGTCATTGAAGGTAAAGAAAAAACAAAAATCTGGAGTTAATGTGATGTCATCATAGGGAGAGAAAAAAAAAAAGAGAAAAGGTTCTAAACAAATACCATTTTAGTTAATTCAGACTTAAAACCGTACTTACGTTGCAAGAAGACTAGCAGGGCCAGCAAAAATCACGGCAATTCCTTCAATACCAAGAACTGCCACATGTCTTGATGCATATCTTGAATCTCCTTTGCTATATTCTTTCCCTGCAGCAGTGCCAGCTTTCGTTTATGAGACTAAACACCTTACTTACAATTAATTAATTACAATGAAATTATTCTTATTAAAGACAACTTACAAACTTCGGCAAAATAATTTCCAGACTTGTCCTTATAAAATTCTGGAGAGAAAAACCAGTAACCCTCGTGAATGATGTGAATAAGACCACTAATAGCCCACCAGATCATAAGCCATCTGTCTGTTTTAGATAATTTGCGTGATGACCTCCCTGCAGTAGACACAAATTTATTAGAAAACAAAGATTTAATTGACATTGGGATTTGACTGCACCTTAAGTACTGTTAGATGATTAGATTTTACTGACTTCTAACTACTAAATTTATATTTGACAGAGCTGAAACTGAAAGGGTATGATATGATGTCATATCGCAGCAAGTAAAAGATTTTAACCGGAGATACGCCAGATGATAAACATGACCAAAAAGGTAGCGATTCCATTCCAAGCATGCACTTCAGATGTAGATCGTAAATTTGGAGTAAAATCTGGTAGAATCAGATCACTCGGCGAATATGGATGACTCATTTTAATTTTTTATCTTCTTCTTCTTCACCTGGAATTGGAATTATTGCCTTCATTTTGCTACCTCTTCGCCTTCACTTATAGATACATGTGAGCTCGGTTTCTCCGTTCAAAGAAATTCTACAGAATATCTCTCATATTCTTCACATGTGAACACATGTGATAGTGATACATAGATTAATTAATGTAATATCTCTCATATTGTACTCTAGATTTATCCTTCGCTTGCCCAAGTCAAATAAAGACACTAATTGAAAAATGAACTTTATTCTACAGCATAAATGACACAACATCTCATAATAATTCAGGAATAATATTTATCGTTACTATCTACCCTTAAGATTTTTTTTTTTTTTTATGTTGTTGATTTTAAATTAGTCAAAATGTAATAGTATTTCATCAAGTAGTGCTATAGTGTAGAGTCATGGATTATCTTTGCTATTTTTGCTTGTAGTCTTAATTAAGTCTTATTTATTTAAAGCTTAATATTATTTAAAAAAAAAAGGATGTCTGGAATATTGTTCCAAACTTTTAGTTATACTGCAACAAATATCACCTTTTGTGAGTTTTGGATTCCTCATAAATAACATGTCTAGTGATGATTTACACCCCCCTACTAGAAAAATAGTATTTACTGACTTTAGAATAGTGTCAGAAATTACTTTCACTGACACCTGTTAATTGTGTCAGTAATCGGGAAGTCAGAAAAATAGTGACACTTGTAAGTGGTGTCAGTGATTACTATTACTATAGTATCTCCAATATTATGATACCATAGTGTTAATAGTTATTAATATTTTATTAGTATCTATGATTACTGTTACCATGGTATCACTAGTTAATTTATTTTAAAAAAATAAAAAATTAAATTGGATCATTGCCTATTGATTTATTGGTAAAATTAAAAGGCACCACAAAATAACGAAAAGAAATTGATTTATATCACAAAATCTTTTATTTCACATTTAAATATTACTAGTATATATTACAAATTCCAAAACTTCAATAACAAAATTATGGGATATCCTACTCTCATAACTAAATAATCCAAATTCAATACATAAAAATTTCTACCATCCAATCAAATGCCTACTACTTGTAGCTAAATTTAATAAATCTAGAAGCTAAATTGAGAAGGATGACTACCTTTCACTCTTTGAATATGAGTAGTATAATTGCGTTATCACACCAGTAGCTTCTCCATTCAATAGACTGTATGGGTTAGAATATAAGTGAAGTTGATGAATAAACACTTTAAACACATTGATCAAATCTGCATATGAATACATGGAAAAGAAAAAAAAATTAGCTGCCAATATCAGAAGTTAATAAATAGTTATGTCAAAAGAACTTGCTGCAGTGCAGCAGAGTTTAAAAAATCATTAAAAATAATCTGCAAAGTCAATCAACATAAAATTTTTCAGATTTGAAATATGCATATAAAACTTTAGTTTCTCCGCCCCCGCACATTACAAATTACTACAACCAAAAAAAATAAAATTTGAGATACGTAACAATATTTTTAATTAATTAAGACCCATAAAAAAATACAGTTGTGATAGACATAACATATAATAGGTATAAAATAGTACTCTCTCATGAAACTAACACAGGCATTAAAACTTCTCATCGAGAAACCTTATAAGTATTTATTGAACTTGTCGCTTCATTTTCTTTTAAGTGTGAAGTTAAATTTGTGGATTAGGAATGACTGACTTCTGATAGGGCCCAACATTAAAACTCAACACTTATTTTCTTCGATGGATGCATTTGTTGGTTGTTAATAAATTTATACTTGATAAGTAAATGTTCTTGATTAAATAATAATTTTTCTATTCTCAACTTGAGGACAACGTGATATATAATAATTCAATAAATTTATAAGAGAATAAAGTTTTAAAAAAATTAATTTTTTTATAGGGGCTAACTTACTATAAAATTAATAATTACCTTATATATAATATGTGTATGTGATTTTCATAAAAAGTGTTCTCAGTTTGCTTGCTTCTACTTGGAATTAATTTTGACTTCAATCTCATCTCTAATTATTTGTAATGTGAAATTTTAGATGATATTGTCATTTTATATCAATAAATTATTCAATATCAATATTGCTTTGAGTGTTACGTGATCTTCAATATAGAAAAATAAAAATCTACATCTACAATTATCATATGTCTACAAATATAAGGTAATCAACTACTATTTAAAGAAAACATAATTAATAAAAAATAAAGGAAAATCAACACTGTAAACATGGTCATATTTTCCAAATTATGAAATATCTTCATAACTTGATAATTTATTAATTTACCAATTAATTAACATCCGCTAAATTAATAGATTTTTTATAGTTCCAAAATATTAATTATCAATGTTCTAATAAATATATATATATATATATATTAATTATCCGGTTACCTATTATTTTTATTTTATAAAATTGAAAAGAAATTTATTTTTTGTTGTTTTATTTATTTTATAAATAAATAAATATTTAAAGAATAAAATAAAATAACCTCTTTAAAGTTTATCTAAGCATCGCATAATTTTTTTTTTTAAAAAAAGAGTGATGGTGACATGCAAGAAACGTAACATCTGATACTCCATAAAAGTCAAATAAAACCAGCTACTTGTTTACTATAGACCAGTAGCAACTAAGAGATATTCTGCTAACAATCCCATAAATTTCAACAAAAAAGTCAAATAAAGCCAGCTCTATTGCTTAGACCAATAAAAAAATCAACAATGCCAGTTTTTTCTAGATTCCTGTACAATTGATATTGTTTTATTTCTATTTATTTTTTAAATATGTATAGTGCTATTTAAAAAAAACAATAATAATTAAGGATTTTTGTTTTGAATTGGATTTTTTTTAAAAAAATAATTACCAACTTACTATATTTATTTGGAATCTAACAAATATAATTTTATAACTCAACATGACTATTGTAACCGAATTAAGGGTTGCGATGACTAGTTAAATAAGTCGCTTCTTCTGTGCGAATAAAATAAGTTGTTGATTAAGAAAAGGCCACTACAAGAAATATATTTTTTACGACTATATTTTTTGTGATGACTTAATTTTTATCGTTGAATATCACTTTTTTAGGACCATAAGTGTTAAATGTTATTTTTTTTGGTTTTTTCAAAATTAAATTCATCACAAAAACTCACATTTGCGATCAAATATAATTTTCGTTACAAAAGCATTTGCCAAATATATTTAATTTTTAATTTATTTGCGGCCAAACACAATTCCGTTGCAAATTCTAAACTCTCAATTGCCAGATAAAGATTTCGTCACAAAAAAAGATGATAAATTAATAGGTAACATTTTATGGGATAAAAATAAAATGTTCATCGCAAATATTTACTTTTTGCGATCTCTTTCAAATTGTCGCAAAAGGTAAAATATTGTGGTGAGAATTTACTACCAAACATTTGTAATACTTTTTGTGACAAATCATTATTCAGTAGCTAAAGGTAGTCATTTTACAACTAATGTTACATTAGTCACAAAAAAATGATGTATAAAATCTTATAAAATATTTGTTTTGTGACTAATCATTATTGGTCACAAATTGAGTAATTTTAGCAACAACTTTAAAATATTATCACAAAAAGTGAATTTTTTTGGCGGGGATTCAACCGCCTCACATAATTAATCTCAATTTGAATAAGTTTTTTCGAGCAAATTTAAATATGTTCGCAAAAGACTTACATGTTATATATATTTGTTTTATTCCTCTCTCTTTCTTTTTTATCTCTAAGTTCTCTCATTATTATAGTTCTCATTCTCTTGTTCTCTCTATCTTCTTACCTTATTTTTAACTTTTTTTGTCACATAATTTTATTTAATTATCATGTGTAAAAGTTAATTAACCTTTGTGTTTGTATTTTTTTTTTGTAGGAATTAAATATTGAAGATCATATACAAAGAAGTGAAGAAAATCAAGATGCAAGAAGGTGAAGAAAATCAAGAAATTTATGAATAAATGTAATTGTTCCAAATAATATAATTTCATTTGCTATATTTTTCTGTATTTTTTATTAATAATAAATCTTTTAACTTAATTCTTCTACTTTCCTAAGGTATGTTATAATTTTTTTAATTATTAAAGAAAAATTCAACAAAAAAATTAAACAAATTAAAATTTTATGAAATTATAATTAAATATAACATTATATTTAAAAATATATTTTTGGTGACTAGTTTTAGTATGGTCGCAAATATTGTTAATTTGTGACGAAATAATTTGGTAGCAAAAAAGTAATGAAGAAAAAGTGAAAATATATTTTGAACTGTTTTTTTTATTGCTAAAAGTTATTTTTTTGCAGCAAGCTTATAAAGTGGTCACTGATACTTTTCCTCAACAGACCTTATATGACCAACTTGTGATCATAATTTTATTGTCACAAATTATTTTTAGTGACGAATTTGATTATTTTTGCAACGAAATTTTTTATCACAGATAACAATAATTCTAGTAGTGAGCTTGATACTTTGGTAAACTGTATTGTTGCAGTTGCTAGGAGTTTAAAAAGCAGTATACATGCATTTGGTAAATTTTATTACGAAAATATTATTTTATTATATAATGACCAAAATAGACATAAGTTTACATCACCTTTTATTTTTAGAGTATTTTTTATAATGTTTACATGTACGGTACTGTACATGTTACTGTTCACGACACTGTTCATATAGACGGATCAATGACGTGGCATTGACCGATGATGTGACATTGACTGATGATGACGTGTCACGATCCTATTGGACTAAAATTCTTATGCACTGTTGATTGATGACGTGGCAGCATATGAGTGGACCAAAAATCTCACGTACGGTACATGCATTACACAAGATTATTTTCAACCAAATCGTGTTACTGTTCAAGCTGGGTCAAACTGTGTTACTGTTCAAACCGCGTGGTCAAACCGCGTACTGTTGACTAACGACGTAGCGCAATCCTGAGCGTCCAAACTTTTTTTAATTCGATAGCCATGATTTACTCAATGTATCTATAAAAAGGGGGCCTCCCCCCTAATTTGATATCTCTGAATCTATTTTTGGACTCCATTTTCTGTAATTCCTTCTCTATCTTATATTTTCTACGTATTTTAATAAATTCTCATTTTGCCCTAGTTCAATTATGAGTAGCTAATTTTCTTTCAAGCTTGGGTTGAAGGTGAAGTCTCAACATGTGTCATGCGCTTTATTTGGTAAATTTATTTCCTCTTCCCCTCTAGTTTTTGTAGATGTTTTGACTTCTCGTCGATAAATAATAATAATCTTGTTTATATACCGCCTTGGTTTCACCGGCTCCCTAGTACAAGGTTATTATTATTTGGCACAATAAGCCCTTAACACCATATTGATTAGAGTGCGGTTCATGAGGTGTGGATTCCCCCCTCATGATTTAATTGGCATTAATAAGGAATATTTAGCTCATGGTGCATGTTGATACGGATCTAGATACCCAAGTATGTCATTTCAATAGAATTCTCTTCAATTTATTCTTGCCATTTCAATTCCAATTTTAAGATAATCTAAGTCACTTTCACTACAAATCCAACAACCCTCATACAAAATTAATTCTACATATAATTAAAATCCACCTCCTCGTGGGATCAACACTCGTGACTATTAATCTATTCTAGAATAGATTCGTGCACTTGCGAGTTCAATAAAATTTGCACAACAGTGGTCAATTTTCTTGTGAAATGGTACACAGTTCAAAGAAAATTTACCTAATCATATGCATGCCTTATTAAATCTTATAATAGAAAATAAAAGCAAAATATAAAAAAATATAAACTTATTAAATCAAAATTTTGATGCTGGAGAGAACTACCCATTAGACTTTGTAAAAGTTGGAAATTAAAATAATATATTAGGTAGTTAGGGATAAAATGAAAAAAAAAATTGAATTTGTAGCAATGTACTCACCCATTCTGCTAAGCTGAGGCTACCAATTGCCTGATCTCTTCTCGAAGGGCTGAAAGAGTTGTAATAGTAGCAAAAAAAATTCAACTAATAGAAATTGGGGTACTCACTATATATAAATGGACCTAAAAAATAGATTAGGTAATAGCTTGTTTCTTTTCAATGATACATGAGATCCCACGGATAAAAAGAAAATAAAAATCAAATATGCAAATTGAAAAATGCCTAAAAATTGATCCACAATAAAATCTGAGATATTTTAGCTAAATATTAGTTCACAAAATCTGATCCACAATAAAAATTGCTATCTTATTACAATAGAATCCAAATTATAAAATTATTGAATAAAAATTTTATCGCCTACAATTCCAAATAACATCAAATAAAATGTCTAACCAACTACTAAATATAAAATGTCCTTGTGGCCAACCCTTCAAAGTTCCAAGCAACAATTCTATACTTGTTGATTGACATTAATACTTGTATTATAAAACTATTTATTGAACCCTATATATAATAAAACAAAAAAAAGGCTTAACAATACTAATAATCTAAGTATATTTTTCACGTGATGCTAGTAATACCATATAGAATGATATATGGGACCCTACAAAAAAAAGGAAAATAAAAAATTAAAGTATGTTAATAATGATTTCAACTTTTGGACTCAAATTCTAAGACAATTTTTGCTTCTGGAAATACAAACAAACACTTGAGAAAAACTAAAGCATAACGCTTGAACCATATATAAAGCATAAGAATAAAAACAAACGGGAAAAAAGAGGTTATATGTATCATCATCTTCATTAGTTAAACAACATAAATCGAATAAAAATATTAATGGATATATCAAAACCTTCAAATTCTCTGAACATTCAAGTGTCTTAAGATTACAAAGAAAATAAATTTATAAGAAAATCAAGAATGCGTATTCGTTGTGGTATTTTATCAAGCAATTGGCATCCAGCAATGTAAATGACAATTAAAATTTGCAAAGCTCAATACTTTGAAACCTCACCTCCATTATTCATCCAAAGAGAGATATAGGAGGCATATACACTGCTTCTTTGATATTTATCCGCATATTCAATTATTATTATAATTTCCATCCAAACCACAAAAGTGAATTGAATTAAAAAGAAAAAGAGGTTCCAGACTTCTACTCAATTGAAAGAGAAAATAGCGTACCATATATATTCCTACAGACATTGAAGAATGATCAATTAGGTTTTAAGAAAAAAAATTATGCTTAATAAAAGAGACGAGTGGCTATTTTGGTGGTGGAAGGAGATATCACCGACTTTGAGCAGAGTAATTACGGATTTTTACTTTTAAAGATAGGAGAACATCAAGCCGTGAGTTTTTTTTTGGTTCAAATTGTGAGTTAATAAGAATAACTGAGTGTTTTGGGTATTAAGATTTAGCTAAGTCGATGAGAGTTTTATTATCTGGTCGCACGATCAAACACTTATCTGCTCGCATGTAGCAAACATAACCAGCATGACTCGAGCAGAGCATGAGCTGGTCACATGATTTTCACAGGCTAAGACAAGGGTTCCTTGCAGGAATTGGTCTGTACGTCCAAGCGTGTTTAAAGCATAATCAGACGTTACAGCGACTGACCAATAACTGCATAAACGGACATATTAACCCATACACTTAAATGATACAATCAATGCATTTAATTAGGTAACGACCACAATAATCAAGGCTCGCGATCATCTATAAAAACAGGAAAAAGATCCAAAAAAGGGGGTTAGACTTTTTGGGCTTGACGTCATCCTTTAATACAAAAATCATGAAGATCTCTGACTTGAGCATCGAATGGTTAATGCCAAGGAATCTGGCACCCTTGGCCATCTTTTCCGTTATTTCAGGTAATTGGGAGCACCAAGACAATTCAATACTTGTGATATCAACAGGAGAGCATCTTCAAGTTAAGGCAAACTTGACCGTTGACAAGGTAATTTGGTTGTCGTTGTCCACTCAACCAGATTTCAGCATCAACATTTTGGCGTCGTCTGTGGGGAATCCAAAGTAAAAGTTGCATTGTGTTAGCTGAATTGGCAATTGGGAAAGAAAAATGAGTTCCAGAGGAAGCAGAGAGTTAACGAGTGATAAAAGAGAGAAGATGATGTATGAGCGAATGAAATGGATAGAGAAACAAATAGAAACACTCACCACTATGCTCCAAGAGATAAGAGAAGAACGAAGAGGAGCTGGAGAAGCGTCACAATAGCAAAATCGAGTTGTTGTTTAATAAATTGAGTCGCTTAAGGTGAGCACGATCCAATCGAAGGGATTCAAGATCATGGGGGATATGGTCGAGTAAATGACCGACCAGGGGTGAATCAAGGCCAGATAAATCCTGAAGGGGGAGTTGATGCTCAAGAGGGTGTGATGAGGGAGAGTTTAAACGATGTCCAAAGGGAGCATGATCTAGCAGCATTTCAAAATCCAAATCGTGCAATGGAGCTAGAAAGGGAAGTATGTTGATTGGCTCAGGTGATTGACAAGCTTCAAGCAAGACCAAAGAAACCAGATTGGATAATTATGCTGGACAACAAATCACCTATCTCTAAAGAGATTATGAACACAGTCATCCCAAGAAACTTTCGGTTCTTGGACATCAAGTATTCTGGGAGGAGCGACTCATTGGTCCATGTTAAGCGCTTCAATGATATGACTAGAGTGCAAGGTTTAACCCAGGATCAGAGGTGTAGGGTGTTCCCATTAACTTTGGATGGAAATGCATAGAAATGGTACCGGAGATTGCCTTAAGGTAGTATAAAGACTTTCGAGCAGATGTGCAGAACGTTTGCGGAGCAATTTCGTGAGGTGGTGGCCCTAGAAGATGATATGATGGAGTTATCGAGAGTCAAGCAGGGAGAAAATGAGACCCTCAGAGAATTTCTAAACAGATACCATCAAGTAGTCCTCCACTTAGGAGCCTTTAATCACCCGCAGGCTCTAAAAAGATTGAAAGAATGAGTAAAAATAAGGTGTCTCTAGTATAACTTGAGGAGTCCGACCATACAGGTATATTCGGCAGCCTATAAGCAAGTCAAGAGGGATGCAAACATTGAGGAGGAAAAGAAAGGGCTGAGCAACTCAAAGGTTTGAAGAAGAAAGAGAAGAAAGATCGAGGAGCTATAAAACCTATCCGAAATGATAGATCATCAACAGGTGGGGGATTGAAAACCTGAGCATTTCCATATCAACCCCCTCAGAAACAGCCTCAGTTTCAGCCTGGTAGAATCCAGCCCATTCAATTTTCTAAACGCACCCAATAGAGAGAAGCAGGCCAACAACACATGCAACGTCAGTATAGTATTCCAATAACCTGCGACCCACCAGATTTGAGGGACAACAGGTCGAATGCCCTATCATCCGACCAGGGACATAAAGATTTCCCTAAACATTGGACAATACAGATGATAGAATAAAGCTTGGTATATCAACGATTTACTACTTTGAAGGTTCCTGTGGGAGAACTGTTCTATTCAATCAAGGATCGTGGCTTATTGAGTTTGCCAGCTCTAATAGTAAAAACACCTAACAAGTGAGATAGGAGTAGATTCTGTGATTTCCACAACACAAATGGCCACACAACGGCACAGTGCAGGGATCTTAGGAATCAAATAGAGGACTTAGTGAGAAATCGTTACTTGGATGACTTCATTGAAAGACCCTACCCCGTAGCAGATTCACGACATGAGCTCGAAAAAAATGCAGAAGATGTTAGGCGTGAACAACCAATTATCAGGGTTATAGCTGGAGGTCCAACTCTGGCAGGAGATTTAAACAAGTCTCGAAAATGTTATTCAAGGTATGCGATGACCAGCAAAGAAGTCATGTTTAATATTCCATCAGTGAAGCGTACGAAGACCAGATAGGTGCCCATCACGTGGACTGACAATAACGAGGAGGGAATATTGTATATGTATAAAGACACATTAGTGATCAGTGCTGACGTAGCAAGCAAAAGATTTGACCGAATACTTGTAGATACAAGAAGTTCAGTGGATGTTATGTTTAAATCAACTTTAGATAACGTTAGAATTGCAAGATTAAGGTTAGAGAGCACAAACACATCTTTGAAGGGCTTTAGAGGGGGGAGGCTAACCCCACTTGGTGTGGTCGAGTTGCCTGTCACAATAGGTACCAGCCCATTTCAAAAAACCGTGATGCTGGATTTTGTGGTAGTTAATGACGATAACCCTTATCAAATAATTTTAGGAAGGCTATTTTTAAGAGTGACTAAGGCTGTTGTCTCAAATCATTATCTGGTGTTGAAATATCGAGTAAATGGAATAGTAAGGGTAGTAAAAGAAGACCAGAGGATTGCATAAAGTTGTTATGCTATAGCTGCTAAGGAAACAATGCGAATTACCTCGTTGGATACCCAAGGAGATATGGAAATCGGCTGGCAGGAACTAGATGAGGAGATGGAGATAATGAGTATTCAACGAGGACAATCTAATAAAGTCATTAAGACAAGGTCGAAGGTTGAAGCAGAGGTTAATGAGAAGCTTGTGAACTTTTTAAGGAAATATGCAGATGTGTTCGCCTGGTCACATGATGGCATGCCAGGAATTAAACCTGCAATCACTTGTCATAGACTGGCAATAAGGAAAAAAGCTCGATCGGTGAGGCAAAAAAGAAGATGTTTCAACTAGGAGAGTACAACGCGATTGCTGTTGAGGTGGAGAAGCTGTTGTATGCAGGTTTTATAAGGGAAGTCGAATATCCTGAATGGGAGTCCAATGTGGTATTGGTGAAGAAATCCTGAAGAATAGCTTCCCTTTGCCAAAAATTGACCAGCTGGTCAACTCAACAGCAGGTCATAGTTTACTCAGCTTCATGGATGCTTTTTCAAGATATAATCAAATGCTGATGTTAGAGCAAGATGAGGAGCATACTGCGTTCATAAATAATATTGGCTTATACTGCTACAAAATGATGCCATTTGGCCTTAAGAATGCAGGTGCAATGTATCAGAGGTTAGTTAACAAATTTTCAAGCCACTGATTGGGAAAACAATGGAGGTTTATGTAGATGACATGATCACCAAGTTTAAGAATCAAGTAGAGCATCCAGGGCATCTAGAAGAAACTGTTGAGCTTTTGAGGAGGTATAAAATGAAGCTTAATCTAGAAAAGTGCATGTTTGGGGTCTCATCGGGGAAGTTCTTGGGGTTTATAGTAAGCCATAGAGGAATTGAAGCTAACCCTGAGAAGACACGTGCTGTGATTGAGATGAAGTCTCCTCGCACAATCAAGGACGTGCAAAGTCTTACGGGAAAGTTGGCCACATTGAACCAATTCATATCGCGAGCAACCAACAAATGCCATGTTTTCTTCAAAATAATGAGGAAGGCAAGAAGATGGAGTGGATGATGGAGTGTGAATAAGCATTTCAGCATCTGAAACAGTATTTGCTCAAGGCACTGTTATTGTCAACACCACGGGAAGGGGATATATTATACTTATATCTGGTCATATCTGAGTGGGCCACGAGCGCAATCATAGTAAGGGAGGAGGCGGGGGTTCAGTACCCAGTATATTACACTAGTAAGACATTGCTTGATGCGAAGACAAGGTATTCAGAAATGGAAAAGTGGGTTTTAGCGTTGGTGATGGTTGCTCAAAAACTTAGGCCATATTTCCAACATATCTAATAGTTGTGATGACAAACCAGCCACTTAGGTAGGTGCTGCACATACTGGAGGCTTCTGGACGAATGGTTAAGTGGTTGATAGAACTGAGCTAGTTTGATATCAGTTACCAGCTGCGAGTAGCAATAAAGGCTCAAGCGCTAGCAGATTTTATAGTCGAATGCACATACACAAATCAGGGTCTTGAAACCAATGACAGAAAGAGCAAGGATAAAATCAGTTAAACACGGGTGGTATTGGTTGATGGCTCTAGTAGAGAACAAGGAGCAAGAGCATGAGTAATCTTAGTCAATCCAGAAGGAGAAGAGGTTTCGTATGCAATAAAATTCGAATTCAAGGCCACTAATAACCAAGCGAAGTATGAAGCTTTTATTGCAGGATTGAAGCTAGTGCAAGCTCTAAGAGCAGAAAAGGTGAAGGTTCGAACAGATTCCCAACTAGTGGTAAATCACCTAAACGGGAGTTTTTAAGCAAATGATAAGAAAATTGAGGAATATTTCAAGTATTCTAAGCAACTTATGTCCAGATTCGAAGCAGTGGCAGTTGAGCAAGTTCCAAGGATTGAAAATTATTGAGCAGATATTTTAGCTCGAATGGCAGCAACATCATATGCAAAAATGTCTCGAACAGTTCCTGTAGAAACCAAAACCCACCTAAGCATTGTGCAGGAGGTAAAGGTGATGTGTTTAGGAACCAAAGCTTCGTGGATGGATCCAATAATAGCATACATTCGAGATGGGACTTTACCAGCAGACAAGAGGCAAGCAAGGAAGCTCAGGCTCCAGGCGGCTCGGTATACCTTAATTGATGGGGTATTGTACCGATGAGGATATACTTTACCCCTCTTGCGATGCTTTACGAATGAGAAAGCAGATTATGTCTTGAGAGAGATACACGAGGGGGTCTATGGAAATCATTCTGGTGCAAGGTCTTTGGCTTACAAAGCATTAAAACAAGGATAGTTTTGGCCAACGATGCATCATGACACCCAAGAGAAGGCCAAGAGTTGTAAGAACTGTTAGAATTATGCGAATGTTTCCACTCAGCCACCAAAAACCCTCACTTCAATAACTTCACCTTGGTCGTTTGCTCAATGGGGAGTCGATCTAATTGGGTCATTGCCAAAAGAACGAGGGGGAGTAGCGTATGTTATAGTCGCAGTAGATTACTTCACGGAATTGGTAGAAGCAGAGGCACCGAACAACATACAGAGAAGAACACAACAGATTCTATTTGGAGGAATTTTGCGTGTAGATATGAGATTCCCCACACTCTCATCACCGATAAACGACAAGCAGTTTGACAATCACAACTTTAGGGAGTTTTGTGAGAACTTAAAAATTAAGCTGAAATTCTGCTTACCAACTCACTCACAAGCCAATGGGCAAGTAAAGTCCACAAACAAAACTATAAAGAGGATGCTGAAAACTAGGCTAGACGAAAAGAAAGGTGTTGTGCAAATTTTATTAAACTCGCAAGTGCACGAATCTATTGTAGTATAGATCAATAGTGATAAGTGTCGGTCCCACGAGGAGGTGGATTTTAATTGTGTGTAGAATTAATTTTGTATGAGGGTGGTTGGATTTGTGGTGAAAATGATTTGAATTATCCTAAAATTGGAATTAAAATGGCGAGAATAAATTGAAGAGAATTCTATTGAAATAACGTACTTGGGTATCTGCATCCATATCAACATGCACCATGGGCTAAGTATTCATTATTAATGCCAATTAAATCATGAGGGGGGAATCTACACCTCATGAACCACATTCTAATCAATTTGGTGCTAAGGGTTTATCGTGCCAAATAATAATAACTTTCTACTAGGGAGCTGGTGAAAGCAGGGTGGTATCTAAACAAGAATATTATTATTTGTTGACGAGAAGTCAAAACATCCACAAAAACTAGAGGCGAAGAGAAAATAAATTTACCAAATAAAGCTTATGACACATGTTGAGACTTCACCTCAACCCAAGTTTGAAAGAAAATTAACTACTCATAATTGAACTAGGGGCAAAAGAAATTTATTAAAATACGTAAAAAAATACAAGATAGAGAAGGAATTATAGAAAATAGAGTCCAAAAATGGATTTAGAGATGCCAAATTAGGGGGGAGAGGTCCCATTTTTACAGATATATTGAGTAAATCATGGTCATCAGATTAAAAACAATTTGGACGCTCAGGATTGCGCCACGTCATCAGTCAACAATACGCATGAACAATACACGGTTTGACCATGCGGTTTGAATAGTAACACGGTTTGACCACGCGGTTTGAACAGTGATACGATTTGAACAGTAACGCGGTTTGATTGAAAATAATCTCATGTGTTGCATGTACTGTACACACGTTTTTTGCTCCACTAATATGATGCCACGTCACCATCAATAGTACATAAGAATTTTAGTCCAACAGGATCATGACACCTCATCAGTCAATGCCACGTCATCGATCCGTCTATGTGAACAGTGTCGTGAACAGTAATGTAGCTAGTACCGTATATGTGAAAAATGACATTTTTCCTTTTATACTCTTCCTAAGGTTTTCAACCGTCCTGAGTTCAAAAGTGACGTCTGTTTTACCGTTTGATCTCTCATTTATTATGAAATGACTATGATGGCCCTAAAATACATAAAATACATAATTAAAATAAAACACACATAATTAAATTACAAGAAGCTTAAATACATAAAAATAAGGGTTGTTAGTAAGACTCTAAATGTAAAATGATTATTTTCTCCTTTATAAATATATATTTTCTAACACTCAACAAAAGGCGCTTGGGTAGATGAACTCCTGGGAGTCCTATGGGCTCACAAAACTACCTATAAAATTGCCACATGAGAAACCCCCTTTGCACTGGCATTTAGGCATGAAGCAGTTATTCTAGTAGAAATATGAATGAGCATGCACAGTACAGAGCATTTTGACGAGGAACAAAACAATGAGCATATTTACTTAAACTTGGATTTACTGTTAGAAAAGAGAGAAGTAGCCTCAAAAAGAGCGACAGAGCATCAACGGAGAGTAGCTCGTTATTATAATCAGCATGTACGAGTACAACAGTTCAAGGTCGAGGATTGGATGCTCAGGAAGGTTAATAAGAACACGAGGGACCCTAACCATGGGGTGTTCAGTCCTAATTGGGAAGGATTGTACATGATTCTACGAGCAGCAGGGGCAGGGGTATACAAGTTAGCTCGTGTAGATGGTAAAGAAGTTAAAAAGCCATAGAATGCTGAGCACTTACGAACGTACTTCCAGTAAGTCTCTGCTAGGATTTTTAATTGCAATATGAAGTAACTTGTAGTTTATTTATTATCAAATTTTTGTAAGAAAACGATATTGTTCGGTTTTCAATAAGAGAAGTTGTTAAGATAAAAATTTAAAGTCTCTAAGCCCATGAGGCGAGATATTAATTAATAGTCGCTTGGAATTCGAGCAAAAGGCCTTAAGCCTTAAAACTCATTTGTGGTGAGGCAATGGTCGAAAGACGCACACGCCAGCTCGATTAAATTGAAATCGAGCAAGTATTATCATAGAAGGCCCGAAGAAATCAAAGCTCATTTTAAAGCGAGGCAATGGTCAAGGCAAGTCTCCTTTTCTTTTTCATAAAAGGAAAAAGACTACGAAGCTTAATTAAATAAGCTCGACCATAAAAAGGTTGAGTACACGAGTACGAAATTTAATTGAATTAGCTCGACCAGATAAAGTTGAGTAGATAAATACGAAACTAAATTGAATCATCTTGAGTAGATAAAGTTGAGCAAAATGAACTTGACCAGGCAAGAATGGAGCAAACAAATACACTCACAAGCGGAATAAAAATTATCCAAAAAAATAAGTATCATCGGAAATAGTTAGTTGCCCGTTATTGTTGAGTTCCTTATCTAACAATACACAAAAAAAGGGCCAGTTTGAATAAAAAAATTGTTTAAAAAAAGCTTTAGGAAGCTACCGCAGAAGGACCAGCATTAGGTCCTGAGGACTTTTGCGCAGTAGAAGTAGCTACCTCTTCAGTGGGTTGAGGAACCACTTCATCCACGGGCTGGGCGAATATTCCTTCTATTGGTTGGGGAGGGACTTCCTTCTCACCTTCCTTATTATGCTTGTCCATATGTGCATTAACCCTACCTTCAAGTTTGTTCATGTTCAACTCAGGATATTCCTTTTTGAGCACAAACATTATGCAGTCGTAACAGAACGACAATCCAGAGTTGTACTCAGCAACGCCGCACTCTTTCAAAGAGTCAATTCTTCTCAGCAAACGGTGTGCCTCTGCTTCAAGCTGGCGCTCAAAGGTGAATCTTTGAGTGTCTAGATCTTTCCTGGAGTTGATCAACTCACTCCTTACGATTAAAAGTTCATGCTTAAGCTGTGAAGAAGTAGACTCGAACAAAGCAGCTTTCTCCTCGAGCTTCTTGATCATAGCTCCGAGTTTAGTTGATTGCTCATTCTCTTTCTCAAGCTCCTTCTTTAAATTCTAATTTTCAGCCATTAGTTTCTTGTCATAATTTCCAACTTTAGATTTATAAAGAGTAGAGACAGTAGAAAGCTGGTAAATGCACTGTTGTATAGTATTATACAGCTCAAGTGCATTTCGATCATTCTAGTCAACAATGAACTCCTACTTCATAAACTTGTCGAAATCATTTTTAAAGGAGCTTAAGAGTTCACTTGTCAGACCTTACAGAGTAGCCTTAGAGTGGATTCTATAGGGAGCGGGAAGCTAGCGAGCAAAAGATTTTTTCGCTAGATCCCCTAGCTCACCAGGAGAAAGAGGAGGAAGAGTTTGAATAGGAGAAACAGCTTTAGAAGACCGTGACTTCTTAGGTAAGGCAGATGAGCTGCTCGAAGTGTAGTCCGTTCGACCATATTTTTTAATCTGCTCGAGAATGCTGCTCATATCTTCAGAATACCAGATACTATGTGACAATTGAACAGATCATTGATAGACAACAAGTCCCTATACGAGCTTACGTTAGCTAGAGCAGTTTCAACCTGCAATTCCGGTTTCTCCTTGATCTTGTAGATCAAACTCCAAAAAACTGGAACACAAAAATTAAGGTTAGAAAAAGCAATAAATATAGTAAATGAAGTACAGTAAAAAGTGAGCAACTTGGGGTGCAAAAGCGAGAAGAAACATGGATTTCTCTTTTAAAAGTGGAGACCACATGACCCTAGTTACCTACGATGAAGAAAAATGTGTTCTTTCAATTTCCACTAAAGATTGAGAGATCAATGGTTGGTTTCCTTTATTTTGAGCTGCTCATGAGGTAATACCAACCCGCGTCTTTTGGACTACTTATGAAGTGATAAGTGTTTTATTTCTTTTAAAGAAGGCACAATCATCCTACATCTCCAGTATAGAAGAAATAGGCCAGAAATGACTCTCCATTTGTTAGGGTTAAGTTGACTAGGTGACAGGTGCAATCTTCCTAAAATCTTGGCAAAATAAGGTTAGAGTGGTAGCCTAACACTAAGCTTAAAACACTCTAAATACAAAGTCACAAACCCTTTTGGGGGACAATTGGGAATATTACTTTTACTTGGAATTCTTAACTCAATTTTGTCTGGAATGCAGCATTCCATCCTAAGCCTATGCAAATCTTCATGGGTAGTCTCACAATCCATGAAGTCAATAGGGGTAAGACTCAACTCTAGCCCGATGACTAATCTAGTTTTTTCTAAATCAACTTTTCCGAGGAGTTTTAATCACTGACTTCACTTTCGTCAATAAACAGTACTATGTTAGTACCAGGATCTATATCAGAATCTGTTTCGATCCCATCAACTCCCTCAGAGGATTTACCCTTTCCAGATGAGGATAAGATCTCTAGGGACATCCTCCTAGGAAGTTTCCTAATTTTGGACGACCTGGTCCCTTCCACAGACCTGCGAGGGCAAGAGCCAGACCCACTAGGGTGGTGAGGTGGGTCATTCAATTCATCCCTACCACCAGGGTTTAATGATGTTCTTTTCATTCTAGGCATTATGGAGAATACAATAAAAACCCAAACAAAAAGAAACAGAAAGCGATATAAGGGGCAATCAAGTGAGATTAGGGTTACGAGTTCAATACTTGTAAGTATGGTAACTGAGAAGGCAAGTACTGCAAATTTGACTGTAAAAAGGAACACTCTCGTTCAAAGTCTAAAATAAAGAAAGGGGGGAAGAATAATTGAAAAATCTATCTAAAGTTTATAGAAAAGGAAGCAGCGTTTCAGATGGCGTCGTGAGGATTCGAAAAGACATATCGATATGATAAGACATATTAAGAAACCCGAAAGCCACCACTTTGATTTTTAAGCGCTTGGACAGGGCTTAGCCATGTCATGTGCATTTAATACAAGGGGATACAAATCCGACCATCAAAGGTTTGAATAAAGAAACTACTGACTCTTAACCAGGTATATAGTTTCTAACTACATTTCATTTCACTCAAAGCACTAGAAACTAGGGGGACAAATGTTTGGGGTATTAAGATTTAGCTAAGTCAAGGAGATTTTTATTATCTGGTCGCATGATCAAACACTTATCTGATCACATGTAGCAAACATAACCAGCATGACTGCAGCAGAGCATGAGCTGGTCACATGATTTTCACAGGCTAAGACAAGGAGTTCCTTACAGGAATTGGTCTGTAACGTCCAACTGTATTTAAAGCATAATCAGACGTTACAACGGCTGACCAATAACAACATAAACAGACATATTAACCCGCACACTTAAATGGTATAATTAATGCATTTAATTAGGTAACGGCCACAATAATCAAGGCTCGCATTCGTCTATAAAAACAGGAAAAAGATCCAGAAAAGGGGGTTGGACTTTTTAAGCTTGACATCATGTCTTCAATACAAAAATCATATAAGATCTTTGACTTGAGCGTCGGAGAGTTAACGCCAGGGAATTCGGCACCCCTGACCGTCTTTTCTGTTATTTCACGTTATTAGGAGCACCGAGACAATTCAATACTTGTGATATCAACAGGAGAGCATCTTCAAGTTAAGGCAAACTTGACCGTTGACAAGGCAATCTGGTCGTCATCATCTGCTCGACCAGATTTCAGCATCAACACTGTGTGAGGAGATCAAATAAATATTATGTAGTAGTAATTAAGTTGAGTATTTTATATTTTGGAAACAAATAAGGACTTGTTACACACATAATAAGTTTAATTTTCTTTTTGATTGTGATAATTAGATATAAGCAATTAAAATTGGAGTAATTATATTATTAAATTTATCACTAAATAAAATCGTTAAAATAATTAGTCAAAATAATTCTAAATACTAGGGACTGCTGTTAAAAATTTTTCACTACATATTAAAAGTTTTTGTTTCATTAGTATTATGGTTGTTGATGGTATCCCGTATCAGTATTAATTCGATCATTATTGCCAACAAGTGAATTAATAGTGTGTGTGTGTGTGTGTGTGTATATATATTTCTTTTAACTAAAAAACTTAGTGATTGTTATGTAATTCTACTGATCATCACAAAAAAATTTAATCAAAGACCAAGTAAAGTGTCACAAAGATAAAATATTTTGGCCACAAAATACAATATCAATCGAGACAACTTTTGACTACTATAGATAAAATATTTTGGCCAAAAAATACAATATCAACCGAGACAACTTTTGACTACTATTTCTTAATTTTGTTAAAATAGATTGTTATACATAACAATAGAAAAGGGGTCTTAAATTAGCTAGAAGTATAATAGTTTTTTAAACTAATATTTTATGTCATAAATAGTTTGATAGAATTTACAATTCTTTTTTAGCTACTAAATAGTTTCGTTAGAATAATTATATTTTGGCACTATATATTTTGTCATAAAAGATTATATGTTTTCCCAAAATAGCTAATTTTGGACCCTTTTTATGTGCCAAAAAAATATTTTTTTGCAACTATTAAAAAGTTTGTCTTAATAAAAGGTTGAATCAGGTACCAAGTAATGTGTCTCAAAAAGAAAAATTTAGTTATAAAATATAAAATTATTCTAGATAAAATTTTCAACTACTATTTTTTACTTTTTTTCATTATAAGTAATTGTATATGACAAAAAATAGGGTCTTCAAATTAGGCAAAACCACAATAGATTTTAAAACTAATATCTTGTGCCACAAATTGTTTGGCCAATTTTACACCCCTCTTTTAGTTACAAAATAGTTTTGTCTCTTATAATTATATTTCACGACCATTTATTTTGTCATAAATGGTGAAATATTGTCACAAAATATTGACTTTTGGAGGGAAATTTTTGCGCGAAAAAATTCTGTCTTTTGGCAACTAAAATAAATTTTGTCAAAAAAAAGTTCAATTAGTGACCAATTAACGGGTCACAAAATAAAAATTATTGGTTACAAAATATATTATAAGTCAAGACCAGACTATTGGCTACGATTTCAAAAATTTGTCATAATAAGTACCATATTGTGACCAATTTTAAAATTGTTGTAAAAAATATGTCTTAAAAAGTTAAATTTCCAATAAAACAAAGGTAAATTTGCTGTAGTGCAACCCTTTACCTCCTTTTAAAAATTGTTGTCAAAATAGAAAAAATTATGAAATAAACAGTTTTTGCAAAATTTACTAAATACTATTTTTGTCAAAAATTATGAAAAAATCAATTTATTGAATTTCAACCTTAATCCAAAAGAGGCATTAAGACTAGTTCAAATATCTACTCAAAACCCAAATTTACAATAAAGAAATTATCTTGACCTCCACTTTGTTAAATTGGCAAATTCACCACTAAAACCAAGACTAGGATCCTCTCTTGATTTTAGATCTCACGAATTTTTAAATATTTTATACTATGTGTATTTTAGTAATAACGTACGGGTAAGAACCAGAAATTAACTTTTTTATTTTTTATTTATTAACACTAATAACTCATTTAAATTTTTGGTCTAAAAAAATTTAGGAACATGAGTGAATCTTAATATATTAAACCAAGCATTAGTAACTCGAATCAGATATTTAAATGGTTCAAGGTTCTCTCACTCTGACTTGTTTGAAATAAGGATGTTGAGTCATACGGCCAGAAAAGGGATGGAATGTGCCGGAATTTGCCAATACTAAGCCTATCCCAAACATTAAATCAGGAAATAGAAGTGTCTCGATCCTATCCCGATGGGGATCTCGAATTATTTCGAATGACATGAGTTTTCTTTCATACACTACAGATTCTATCGCAAACGAAATGTCATATGCCTAAAAACAATATGTCATAATATTATGACCTTCATGTCATATTTATTATTAATTAAAATTATGTGTCATACAATTTAACCGACATGTCATATTTATGTAATTTATTAAACTGACTTATTGTACATTTCTAGAACCTAAATTTCAGGGCATTTGAGGTCCCGTTCAAAATTTTCAAATGTCCTAAATTTCGACTCAAATAGTAAGTTGAGATAAAAATTTTGACCCGAATTCCATTCCAAATAGCCTGGGATCCCGAATCCCGATTGAGAATCGTGAAATTTTGCCAACCCTATTGAGCCATAATGGTTAGAAATAAGAGTCGTATAAGTGTGGTAGAAATCAAGGATTTTCAGGAAAAAAAGTGAAATTTGTGGATGATATAATAACTATGTCTATAAAGGAAAAAAAGAGGGAGAAAATAAAAATACATGGAACATGAGGGGAAAAGAAATTTGGGGGGTGTGGAACCTTTTTGCAGTAAATGGGCTAAATCCCGACTCGCGTATTGAAAAAAAATCCCCCTTTCTCGCCACACCCCTTATACAATTAATGAGTAAATATTAAATTTGAAACCTCACTTTTATTCCGAAATTGTTATGAATTAATTTCTATCCCCCACGTCATTGTGATTGTGCACACATTTATGATGCATAAAATATTTAGAGTAGTGCTAGACATTACAAATGTTTTATCTAAAAAATTATCTCAAATGATGTGATATTTATTAATTAATTAGTGAGATAATACAACTAATTCACGGATCCTGCTATGTTGCAACTGTTGCAACATACCACTACTTTTGTCCTTTTGTAGTTTGATTACACCACACTAACTCATATTTTCTGTAAAATTAAATAAGCACTAGAAGTTACAAATTTTTCTATACAAGTCCTTTTTTGGTAGGGGTGTTCAGAATCCAATCCAATTCGTTCAATCTGTTTGATTCGTAGAAATATAATCTGTAAAAATTCAATCTGTGGATTGGTGAATTGGATTAGATTAAAATTTTGAGAATTAACTATGATTCTTTTACTATAACTAGACATCAAGCTTTTGTAAAGCTGACAAATAATGAGAATTAACTATGATTTCATTACTTCTCTTAGCCTCTCTCAGTTATTTTCCATAATTTTAAAGCTTTGGCTTTCATCCATTATTATAGGCATTTCTTTATTTCAGTTCCTACATATTACTGTATCAAAATTAGGATAATTCAGACATAGATCCATATCAGAAATAATATTTTTCTTCTTCTCTCATTTTTGTTCTTTTTTAACTGTTGATTGCTTAAGCTTGAAGTCTCTAATAAAATAAGAAAAAGTTGCCTTTCTGGTCTCTCTATTTATTGGTTTTGATGTTAGGCATAAAGCCATAATTTCAATAGCGATTTCTTGTTTATTTAGATTGATCATGATTGAATCTATTTGAAAATGGGTGACAAATAATGATTGAAATTATTTAGAAAGGCATAACAAATAAGAATAAAAGATATTCTAGCTTTTGTTTTTTAATCAATAAATGACATTGCTGATTTTAGAGATTGTGGAATGGTTAACTTGTAAAATTCATAATAATGATGACAGGAAAAGTAAGAATACCTAATGATGACATGAAAAGTTATTTATATAAGAGATTATGGTTCTTAGGTCACATGTATCATTTTATTCTCTATAGATATCTCATCATTAAAGAGAAGTTTAAAGGAATTCTTTAAGAGTATATGTTGATTTGGAAGACATACCATATGACTTTAGAGAGAAATTAAGCATAATGTATTCAAATGCACTTCCACATATTTAATAATTGATTCTTGTTGATATAATATGAATGTTTCTGAATAGGTAATGGATTTCATCAAAAGATTTATTGTTCTAACAAAAACTAATACTTAACAACCTAAATTTAAGTCCAAAAAGAGTGACAAAAGGGGAATTGTTTATTTTATTCATTAATGATAAATGGAAAAGAGGGAACCGTATTTCAAAATTTATTTTGGAAAAGGGGTACGTCCAAATAAAGATAAATATAAAATGAAAATGGGGTTTCGGAAAGGGGGAATTTTTGTTAAGACGCTCTTGAGGTGTACTAAATAACGGGCTTTTTAAGGAAACTAGGAGTGTTAGTACTTAGTAGCTCCAAAATCGTAACATAAACCGTACCAAAATTGCTCAAGGCCACATCAACAAAAAGGTCGAAAGTAGAAGTCAATATGAAAAGGTATGAAAAGTGCTATTAACACCCTTTTATTTTCCTTATAACACCACTGTTTTTTTTCCTAAGTGTAATTACATTTAAAAACAACATATAATTAAACTCATCTACCATTTTTCTCTCTCTTCAAACTCAACACACCACATATTCTTATCTTATTGTTTTCTTTCTCTGCAAACTCTTTGAATACATCGTCAATGAATTGGTTTTTTTTTTAGACTCTTTGTCTTTTCCAAATTAAACTTCAATTTTATTTGTGAGTGAGAAAATTAAGGGAAAAAACTTAAGTTCGGGACAATTTATGTTCCCAAAGTTCAAGGATTTTCAAAAGATGAACTTATTATAGATCCAAAGATGATTTCAAGGTAGTACCTAAAATTGGATCTTTTCATGGACTGGTGCCTTCCTTAGATACTATTATGGAATGCTTTTGTTTTTTTGATTTGCAAGGATTAGAAATTAGATGTTTTTGTGAATACATGGGCAATATGTTAATTAAGTATTTCAGATGAAATTCAATTAGTGCTTAGATAGAAGAGTAAGCTTTATTGTAAGTTTGATTATGCTCTGGATGCAAAGAGATTGTAAAAAATAAATAAATTTTTGAAAAAGAAAATAAATAGTTGTTAAACGTGGTTTAATAAGAAAAAGGCAATGTTAATAGGGAAATTTGACACTCACTTCGTCTTAAGGGATAACTCCACAGAGGGGAATCAAGAATCGTTCAAAGAAGGAAATGATGAAGCTTGAGACAAACTACTAATTGGTCAAAGATCCCTTAAGGAAGGAAATGATGAACCCTGAGACAAAATTGCGAATTGGTCAAATATCACTAAACCAGCAAACCTAGGTTCAACGAAGAAAAATAGTTTAAAGAAATACTACGTCGTTGAGAAAATTGACTACAAGATCTCTTAGTACATAAAAATAAGAGCACAATCCCCATAACCTAGAAACACGCCACAATGTTGATAGGGCATATTTTCCACCTTAGGGAAGGATCCTATTTCAAGCTAGAACAAATAACCCTTAAAGTGAGAAGATGAATCATTCAAAGGAAGTTGGGTTGTGAGCTTAAAATCTATGAGTGGCAGTTAAAGTAAAGGAATTTCTCCAAACAAAAACTCAAGTAAGAACTATAACCCCAAGGGTCGAATTAGGTTAGCTTTGCCACTACCCTAAGATCTCCTAAAATAAACAAGATGAAGTTGTAACCACCATGCATCACTCTCTTCCCATGAAGTAAGAAGTCTACCATAAGCTAATAACTCCCACACTCTCTAAAATAAAAGAACCCACTCGCCTTCCCATGAAGTAAGAAGTCTACCATAAGCTAAACTCCCCACACTCTTTAAAATAAAAGAACCCACTCGCCTAAAAATGTGGGAGAATATAAATACTCAATTTTATAATTGAACTTAAATTCGCTAGCCACTAACTTGAGCATTGGAGTAGAATGACCGAAACCCCTTTTCCAATCACATTTCACTGCTCTTTTGTTTACTCTGTATGCAGGTAAGACCTTCATTTGTAGCAAGAAATAGGTATCAACAGTTGGCACTGAAGAAAGGGCTTCTGCTAATATAGTTATTAGTTACAATGATGCAACGAAAGTCAAATCAATTGTCAATTTCGCGATATCAATTCATTTCTAACTTGACTATGTCTTGTGAGATATAATTCATCCTAAAATTCACCAAATTTGGCAAGATTAAGAAGGAGAGATTGTCAATCTAAAAGGCTGGAAAACATCCTTCCATCGATGAACTATGTAGGAAAACATCCTTCCATCGATGAACTATGTAGCATAAAAGCATGGAAAATAAGCATATAAATCGGGAAAAGCAAAAACTTGAAGACAATATGGGATCTCAATGTTATTATCTAGAAAAAAAAATACAGCTATTCAGAAGCGTGTAACTTGTCGACCCCAGCTTTGCTAGGAGAATATAAATACACTAGCTAGAAAACCTTGCCAAACGGTCAAGCATCATCTTGGAACAGTAAGTGTCGCAAACACCTCACGGTTAGCAAATATTAAGGAACATGGAACTATCGTTGTTGATTGAAGTGGAATAAGAACCCAACTCCCAACGACTAGGAAAAATCAATGTGGTTAACTATCGATAAGAGTATTAATCTTATGCTTACTTTAAGTACAATATACATTATTGTCATTGTGCGTTTGACATGAGACTGCTATAAAAGGTATAGTAGAACCTTATTGTTTGCCTAAACCATCTTAACTTGTCTCAATATTAACCAAGCTTGATTTTAAACACCGGCTGAGGACAAAAAACTTTAAGCTACGTTAGGTATGAAAATGTGAGTATTACCAATCATATGTTTCAATACCATTGATGTTTGCTTGATAGAATGATTTTCCACTATTTTTTTTTTAGGAAGGGGAGCACGAATATAAATAATGCCTCTCATCTAAGCTAAGGCCAACTAGAGCACTGTAGAAGTGAAATACTTATTAATTATCAAGGGGAAGAAAACAAAAATCAAGGAATGCAATATCAATTTAGCTAAGTGCACAACATTGGATAATCAAACTAAGAGAAACTGGGGCTCAAATGAAGATCCACTTCAATTATAATGCTAAATATTTTCCTCCCTACGGTAAGCCAACAATGTTATGATCAAGCATAATAGACAAAAACGATCTAGGAAGCAATTCCATCAATCTAGGAAGCAATACCATCAAACTATCTTAGTAATTTATTCAAATATTTTATATTAGGGCAACATAGAAAATTAAAAAGAAACAAGATTTTCAAACTATGAATGGCAATATATGCAACTGCGCCATGTGGTAATGACAGAGTAAAGAAATATTTTAACTTCAACTAGAATAGTAAATTGAAGGTTGAGACATCAGTATACTTATTACTTAACTTAAAATTAATTTGTTTTGAAACATTAGTCCTTTACATGACATATGCCGTGTTGGAATAATCACCACATGAGCTAGTTAACTTCAGTTGAAGGAGTATTATGTGCACATTAGACTTGTGGTTTACTTGGAAATTTAAAATTAATCATTTGTGTTAGCTAACTTTATTGCACATAAATTACTTTTGAAAAATTTTGTGCTCTTTTTAGAAGGAATTATTTGTTCTTACATAAGCATATGCCTTCAAGAAAGATTTAGCATCATCTAGGCCCACATTGAAGATCAAGGGTCAATTTTGACCTCAAATGCAGCAAATTATAAATTTCATCCTAAAACTTTATGACAGGATTGATTACAAATTTCACCACAACAAGATGCATGCATAAGATAGCTAAGAAAAAAAGGTAAGAAACGTTAATATTAATCTTAATAAGACAAAACAACCAAGTAAATATGAAAAGCGCTACAAAAAAAATCAAATGCAATGCCTAGAGAAAAGCCACTAGCTCAAGACCTGTCAAGAGTTGCCATTGCAGTCATGAAGACAACTATAGAAAGAAGAATGAATGTCTGATTAAGGAAAGAAAAGTGTCACAGATGTCTATAATTAATAGAATTTTTTATTTTATGCACTTTACAGTTATAGTTTTCTACAGCATAAAGTCAGCATGGCTAAAGACCATTTAAATTAAAGATAGGGTAAGATTAAGTGTACTTAGGAAAGCTAGTAAAAAATAGAAAATATTCAAGTGATGACGACCTATAAAGTCTACACACCTGTCTGAACTATTGTCACCCTAACCCATATAAAGGGTAAATATTTTTATCTATGCAAGAATACAGATAAACACAAATTATCGCCATCTAAACAAATTGCAAATCAAGTACAAAGTATTGCCATCAGAATAAAGTATGAATTGAGCACAAACTATTGCCATTAGAACAAAGTTCAAATCAAGCATGATTTATCACATCAGAACAAAATACAAATTAAGCACGAATTATTGCTAGTGTAAATAAACATGAATTATTACCATTTAAGCAAAAATTACAAATAAGCTCATATTATGGCTATTTGAGCAAAAAAAGCAAATAAGTATGAATTATTTCCATATAAGCAAAAGTGCAAATAAGCATGAATAATTGCCATCTAAGCAAAAAGTACAAATAAGCAGTTATCACGGCCATCTAAGCAAAAAGTACAAATAAATAGTAAGTATTGTCATTTGAGCAAAAGGTACAAATAAGCATGAATCATTGACATCTAAGCAAAAAGTGCAAGTAAGCACAAATGATTGCCATTTGAGCAAAAACTTGAAATAAGCGCTAACTATTGCCATTTAAGCAAAGTAAGAATAAACATGAATCATTGCCATTTATGCAAAAGTACGAACAAGCACGGATTATTAACATCTAAGCAAAAGTGTGAACAAGCACGAATCATTGCCATACAAAATTGCGAACAAGCACAAATCATTGCTATTTAAGCAAAATAATGCATATAAATACGAATCATTGCCATTTGTGCAAAAGCACAAATAATTTCAATATGTGCAAAAGAGTATCCAAGCATGAATAATTGCCATATGTGCAAAAGTGCACTCAAGTATAAATAATTATCATTTATAAAAATGTGCATCCTAGCCAAAAGATTGCCATTTGAACAACTTCAAGTAGATGATTTCTCTCTCTCCAAAAAGAATGCATATGTGAGCTGCCTCAAGTGGTTATACATTGATGCTATGTAGAAATTGTGCTTTAGGACATATTGCTATATGCGATAACCAATTTTACTGATCGCGTAAAAGCCATCTGCATAATTTAACTTATCTTAAATGTGACAAGTGTAACTGCAACCCAAGAATAAGTATACTAGTGCGATGAATGAAATCTTAAATAAAAATTATAATCTAAAGAATAAATCGCCACTAACATTTTAAGCATAGGAAAGTATTTAATAAGAGAAAACCATGCTTATAAGCTACTATAAGTGTGAAGAATTACTTAACAATGAGTAATATATTGAAGTTGTACAATTAATCTTTGCAAATCATATCACCAAAATGAACAACAAGGCAAAGATACAAGCTAAAAAATGACGATGACCTACATAATGGGTATAAACATCTTCGTATAGAGAAGAAGTATGAACATATGCTTTGAAATGATTTTCTTTCTTAGACTCAATAAAATTTATCAATTATAGAGTGCTCGAGTAAGAGTTTGAGAAAAATATTTGAAAAATGATCAAATTACCTAGGCATGAAAACATGCCTCTTGAGCATACTTGCAAGCCATCTACATATGTAATAGGGGTGTTCAGAATCTAATCTGATCCGTATAAATTCGATCCGTGAATTCGTGGATTGGATATGAATTGAAAATTTAAAAATGCGCAATCAATGGATTGGATATGGATTTACTTCTGTAAATCCGTAAAAATCCATGAATCTGCAAAATATATATATATAGTTAAAAAATTATTATAAATTTAATTAAAGAATATTATAAATGTGACATTACATAGTTACATAAGTACTATAACATATCTTAGCCATTACCCAATAATAATATAAAATAATTAAATAATCAAATATACAAATATAACTTATAAATATTGTAAAACAAAATAAAAGTAAAGTCACACGCACTAGCAAAAGCAAAGTAACATAAAACCAAGTTACCATCAATTTGCAAAGTCACTCAAAAGCAAAGTAACATAACGGCAAGTCACCAACAATTTACAAACAAAAAACCCTAAACTTCCGCTCCGTCACATGCACTAACAACACCCAATACTAGTTTGATACACACCGATTTAAAGGACATCGGTCGCATGATTCCAGCCAGAGCAAGCCATCTTCTTCCCCGACTGAGTCCATCGAGCCACTTCACAATCACTGGTTCCAGCCAAACAATTGCACTATCACAACCTTTCAGATTGCCACCCGTACTTCTCCTGGTTCCCATCGTTGACGGCTCCGTAATCACCACTTTTCGACAAGTACAACAGCCCTGGTAAAGGATCAGACTGTGTTTGGTTTTAGAAACTTCACCATTTCAATTAATTGTGGCTTTATTTGAATAATTAATTTCGGTGTTATATTAATGTATTCTTGTAACTTTATTTGAACAATTAATCTTAGTGTGTTATATTTTGAAACTTTAAACATATTATTGTAGCTTTATTTAAATAATTAATTTGTTTAAATTTTATTCAATTTTAAATTTAATTGGTAGTAAAATTATTTTTATATTAGATTTTTTTTAATTTCATTAGTTCATGGATTGGGGAGAACTAAAAATTTTTAATTCAGAAACTAATGTGTAAAATGATGGATTGGATATGGATTAAGTTAAATTCGCATCTGATTCGCAGGCGTATCGATTGGATATGGATTGAGTCAAATCTGTATCCGATCTGTAGATGTATGGATTTTATTTGGATTGAGTTTAATCAATCCGTGGATTGGATTGGATTGAAAAATTATAATCTACAAAATTGTGGATCGGATATGGATTGATGTCCAATCTGTAAAATCTGATCCGCAAACACCCCTAATATGTAATTACGACATCTAAACACAAGAGAGGAGAAGCCAAGCCAAAAAAAAAAACTTTCTTTCTCAAGTGGATTTACACAAAAATCAAAAACTAGATCAAGGCTACTAAGGAGTAAAAACATGCTATCTAAATAAGCTGAATATATCAATACATGACAAAGCCACTGCAACACAATATATCAATATTTTCCAAAAGACTATGCCAGATGTTGCCTGACCTTCTAAAGGGTTATAATTGATGCTGCTTATTGCAAAATGGCTATATTATATGCAACTTGACTTCATCATTCCTCATCACTCACTATTAGAAAGAAAAACTCTAATACTACCATCAAAGTATTTAATCTCATTAAAAAGTGGATGCAATCAAAATCTTTAAAACAATGTAACTTAAAACAGCTCCAATAGAATGTTGGAACAAGCTCTATAGTACTCTAGAGTTTTCTAAGAGCTACTTAAGTTCAAGTAATAGGGAGTCTGTCATCCTGAACGTAAAAGATGCAAAGGAAAAATCATGTAAAACAAAATCAACAAGCTAAAAAGATTTTCTCATGCAAACTTGACATTACACAAATTAAAAGAAGGTCAACAACTTAAAAATAAATATAGGCATGTCTTTGCTACTTAGTTCATATAAAGATATTTTTTAATCTCAAAACCACTTTTCATGAGCTAGAGGCATGGCTTGATAAAGAAATTTAACACTCAATTTATCTCAGGTAATAACTCCACCAATGGTAGGAATTAAGGGCCCCTCAAAGAAGGAATGATGAACCCTAAGAAAAAACTACAAATTAGTCAAAGATCACTAAACCAACAACCTAAAATGTAAGATAATATTCAATAAAGGAAAAATAGTTTAAAGTACAACCAAGATAGTTGAAGTTACTGACTACAAGATCTCCAAGTACATAAAAATAAGAGCATAATCCTATTACCCCTAGAAATACGTCGTAACATTGATATAATACTTTTTCCTACCTCAAGGAAGGATCCCATTTCAAGCTGGAATAAATGACTCGAAGGTGTGAACATGAATCTGTCAAAGAAAGTTGGGTTGTGAGCCTAAAATCTAGGAGTGGCAATTAAAGTAATTGAATATCTCCAAACAATAGCTTAAGTGAGAACTTATCACCCCCATAGATCAGATAAGGCCAGATATGACACCATCCTATGACCCCTAAAATAAAAGGGATAACCACCACACGTGACTTGATTTCCACAAAAGAAGAAGTCTATAAGAAGTCTACCATAAGAATATGATCCCAACACTCTCCAAAATAAAAATAAATAAATAAACACTCACTTAAATATGTGGGAGAATATAAATATTCAATTTGTCTCAAATTCTCTAGTCGTTAGCTTAAGCATCAACGCGGGATTGTTGGAAACCTCCTTTTTCAACTCTATTTTCACTGCTCTTTTGTTTACTATGTGTATAGGTATGAGTTTCATTAGTTGTTCTTACCTCAAGAAACAAGCATCAACAGGTACTTTTGGAATTGTTTGGATTTAGAACAACAATAATTGGAAAAGAGTTTTGTAAGAATAAAAATAAAATAGAAGTTCCACTCAGAAAATTTTCATCAAATATAGGAAAGTTGAAAAAAAAGATCTATTGGCCACAAGAATTAGTATGAAGCAGCGGAAATTGAAGTTAACCCAACAATGAAAAGAATGTTGAGGAATGAATATGATAATGTTGAGGACTTTGCATTTGATTGCTCAATATTGAAATAAGCTTCAAAATATGAAATAATTATGCATAAAGAAGATATATGGATTCGATGAAGATGTTTGCGACGATGCGTGTTATGAGGATAATGAGGAAAACGAGAAAATTCCTTTTAAAGAGAATATTAATTGGCTATTCATTTCTATAACAAATTCTCCACATACAAACACTGATTTGGACCACTGAAATTTAATGACCATATTAATAATATGGAATGAGAAAAGTTAATTGTTCATATATCTGTTAATCTTGTGGAGTAAAGAGAGGTAGTTATCGATACAATCTCTTATTATTCTCTTGATTTACCTAAAGAAGACATAGAAGGTTGTGATATTTTTTAGTGGTTAGTAGATTATAAGAAGACATCGTTTTTCCTCAACTGTGTTGAAATTCAACTCAAATAGTACGAGAAGGAAATGTTAGAGAAATTCTTGATAAAAGAATTTATTTTATACAATTGGAATGATTGGATGGACATTGTTGAGTGTTAGAAAATGTATATTTATAAAGGAGAAAATCGTCATTTTATATTTAAAGTCTTACTAATATCCTTACTTTTATGTATTTAAGCTTTTTATGATTTAATTATGTGTGTTTTATTTTAATTAAGTATTTTATGATTTTAGGGGCATCATGGTCATTTCACAATGAACGAGAGATCAGACAGCAAAACAGACATCACTTTTGAACTCAGGACAGTCGAAAACCTTAGGAGGAGTAAAAAAGGAAAAATGGCATTGTTCACATGTACGATACTGTTTACATGTACGGTATTGTCTATGTTACTGTTCATCACACTATTCACATAGACGGATCGATGATTTGGCATTGACCGATGATGTGGCATTGACTGATGAGGTGTCATGATTCTATTGGACTAAAATTCTTATTACTGTTGATCGGTGACGTGGTAGCATATCAGTGGACCAAAAATTATGCGTACGGTACATGCATATACACATGATAACTTACAACCAAACCACATCACTGTTCAAACCGTGTTGTCAAACAGCGTCACTGTTCAAACCATCTAGTCAAGCCGCGTACTGTTGACTGATGACGTGGCGCAATCCTGAGCGTCCGAAATATTTTTAATCCGATAGCCATGATTTATTCAATATATCTATATAAAGGGGGAGAGATATAAAGGGGGCTCTCCCCCCCTAATTTAGCATCCTTGAATTTATTTTTTAACTCTATTTTCTATAATTCCTTCTCCATCTTGTATTTTCTAAGTATTTTAATAAATTCTCATTTTACCCCTAGTTCAATTATGAGTAGCTAATTTTCTTTCAAGCTTGGGTTGAAGGTGAAGTCTCAACATGTTCCATAGAATTTATTTGGTAAATTTATTTTCTCTTCCCCTCTAATTATTGTGGATGTTTTGACTTTTGTTGACAAATAGTAATAATTTTGTCTAGATACTGTCCTGGTTTCACCGGCTCCCTAGTACAAGGTTATTATTATTTGGCACGATAAGCGCTTAACACCATATTGCTTAGAGTGTGGTTCATGAGGTGTGGGTGCCCCCTTCATGATTTAATTGGCACTAACAAGAAATATTTAGCCCATGGTGCATGTTGATGCAGATCCAGATACCCAAGCGCTTCAATTATAATAGTTTCCACTTTAATTTAATTCCGCCATTTCAATTTAAATTTTAGGATATTCCAAATCATCTTTACCATAAATCCAACTACCCATTTAGAAAAATTAATTCTACACACAATTAAATTCCACCTCCTTGTGGGATCGACATTCGTCACCATTGATCTATTCTACAATAGATTTGTACACTTGCGAGTTCAATAAAATTTGCACAACCGACATCGTTATGAAAATCAGAAAATTCAAATTTCATTGTCTACATCAAAGTTGTACTTTGAAAATTAATCCTTATACACGTGAAGATATTCTTGGAGACTATAACAAGCAAAATTCAAGGACGAATTGTCTCCACCCTAGTGGGAATGATGTAGAGCAAGAAATTAAAAAAAATCCTAATTAGATTAAAATTTATAATATTTAGGAATACTTTAATTAAGTTTAGTTTATAATATTTAGTTCAAGTCCTCATATTATACATATGATAAGCTTTACTATTCATAGAATAACCAAGAAAAACACCCATATCATTTTTTGAGTCAAACTTACCCAAATCTTTGCCATCTTTTAAAATAAAACATGTACTACTAAAGATGTGAAAATAACTTACATTAGGTTTCGTACCTTTCTATAATTCATAAGAAGCTTTCTTAGTGCCTGGACACAAGTACGCATGGTTAATAATATAACATGCAATGTCAAGTACTTCTGGCAAAAGATGTTTAGTTAAACTTCTTAGAATTTAATATCACATGTGCCATCTCTTGTAAAGTTTTATTTTTTCTTTCAACAATTCCATTTTATTTAGGAGATAAGAAATTTCCATGATTACTTTTTATTTTTTGTGATTCTTTTCATTTTTCAATTTACACACATAAAATTTTAAACACATCAAACGTATCAGATTTTTTTCCTAATAAAATCAACCCATATGTATCTAGAGAAATCATCAACCCAAACAAAAACATACCTTTTTTTCCAACAACACTTTCCATTTGCATTGGACCCATGAGATCCATATAAAGTAAATCGAGTATCTTAGATGTGGTAAAGGATTACAAAATATTATTTGTTATTTGCCGAATTTACAAATATCATAAACTCCAAGTTGTTTCTTATTGAGCTTAGGTATTCCTCAAACAATTTTTGCACTATCGAGTTTAGTCAATAATTTGTAATTCAAATGACCAAATTTTTGGTGCCATATCTCATTTTCATCAAAAGTAGCTTTATGGCAAGTAATAGATTGAATTAATTTATTGCAATGATCAGAGGATCTAGTTCCTTCTAGTATATATTCTCCATTTTTATTAAATACTTGACATTTACTACTATTAAAATTTACCATTATGTTTTGGTCACAAATTTGACTAATACTCAAAAGATTAACTTTCAAATTTTCAACATGTAAAACATTTTTCAAGTCTAGGAAAACCTTCAACATTTAAAGTTCCTTTTCTAAACACATGGCTTTTAGCACCATCAACAAAGGTTATATACTATCGACTACATTTTTCGCAATTAATTAATACATTATGATCACCAGTCATGTATCTAGAACAACCACTATCAAAGTACCAGAAATTACTAGTATAAGCTTGTAAAGATGTAAATGACACGTTTGCATTTAATTTAGATTTCCTAATCCAAATAGGTCCAGTGAAGTTACCTTTGGAGCAAAGTTTAGATTTAGAAGCGTATCTGGATTATCATATGATGAAACAACTTTCTTTATGTACTTCATACTTCATAAGCTTAAAGCATGTAGGTCAAATATGTCATTTAACATGGCAAAAGTCACAAATAGGGATAAATCATTCATTCTTACCATGTGAGCTCAATGTGTAATGTTCCACATACTTACCTTCCACTTCTTTAGGGAGGTTTCCTCTAAGTCGTGATAGTTTGATCGTTGGTAGAGAAGCTTTAAACAGTACTTGAACTTGACGTAATTCCATTATAATAGCCAAGAAAAGAATTATTTGAACTAGCTTTTCCTATATTCAAATATGATGAAGTTGCTCTTTTATGGAATTCATCATCCTCAAATATTTTTGACTACTTTCAAGAATAGTAGTTTGAAGGTTTATTGCCTTACTTTCAAACTTAACTTCTCACGAAAAAGTTCTGATATTTGAGTTTGCATTTTCTTCTATTGTTCATTCATCTTTATCCATTTTGAATAAATGCAATCATATGCATTACTCAAAGATTTAACAACGTCATTAACACCATGATTGCTTTCAGCTTCTAAATTATATTCTTCATCATTCATATTCACACCTAAAGTTTTAACATTATTATTGGGAAGAATCCATAAATCACAAGAAGGAGAAATATCACATGATTTTGATCTTTAGATCATAGCTAAGGGTGGGCATCAATTTGGTTCAATTCGATTTTGGGATAAATTTTCGGTTTCAGTTTGATTTAGGTATGAAATTCAAAAAAGTTGTTCAGTCTTTAAAGAAAATAAAAACTAAACCATAACTGATAGTTTGTTCATTTTGATTTTGGTTCGGTATCAGTTTTTCGATTCAGTTTAAGTTTTTCGGTAATAGTTCGCTTAGCGATTTGGATTAACAAATCAGTTTTTTAGTTCAGCTTAACATGCATACAAGACCTACAATAATCAATGTATAATAAACAAAAATAAAATAATTTACAAATTTGTATTCGCCAAAAAAAAATGCAAGAATTTTGGACTAAAATGAAGATTTTTCATAATCATCATCACTATTTTTAATATAAAAATTTTTGGCCTTAATTATAAATAAAATAAAATAAGTTTTTTGCACTATAATATAATTTACCAAAACTTAGAGACCATAATGATATCTTTTATGTTGAACTTTCATCGGGGAAAATGTTGTTAGCCTATATGACTATAAATATTGATTTTGATGATAACAAACCACATGTATTGATTAAGTAAAGATTTATGAATTATACTTTTATAAAAAGAAAATGATGTTATAGAATTAAAGTATTGTGGACTAAAATGAAAGTATTTTTAAATCTTTGACAGTATTTTAAATTTCAGATTTGAACCTATTTGAAACTATTTAAATATTTTGGGTCATTCTAAAATTTTACATAGTTTGGGTGAAATCATAATTTCAAAAAGTTTTAGGATTGACAAAGCATTATTTAAAATTCTGAAATTGGACTTATTTGAAAGCTTTCATAATGATTTTGGTCATAATATAGTTATGGAAAGTTTCAGGGCCAAACTGTAATTTTAAAAAATAATTCACTATAGCAGTCGTTGTAGCAAGCGCCTTACCGGATATGGTAAACGGTAATCCGTATTTTGGGCAGTAAGCTTCTGGAGCATAAACGACTATCCGGATTTTGCAAGCGGCAATTCGGATTTCAAAAGCGGCTAACCGGATATGAAAAACGATATGCCGGATATTTTGAAATTCAAATTTTTATTTTAACGGTAACATAAAAGCGGCTTACCGAATTCCATAAACGGCAAGCCGGTTATGACCAAAATGTGCATAACGGCTAGTTTTTGAGCTCAAACTATATAAACTCAAATCCAACTCATTTTCAAGCTCTCTAGCAAGCATAAACAAAAAGCACACGAGATATCTTGAGCTTTCAATTTGCAAATCACAAAACATTAAATCATCTCTTGTTCTTCATTTTTGAATATCTACTCTTTGAGTGAGTTTTATTGTAACTTTCATTTTTTCATCTTAATTGTAAGAGTTTGAGTGTGTGAGACACTTAAGTGAAGAGATTGGGAGATAATCTCTTTGTTGTAAAGGTTCATTGACACCTTGAAATCAATTGTAAATGGTTGAAGCCTTGGAAAGACTCGGATAGTGAAATCCTCAAGCTTAGATTGCTTGGAGGCATGGACGTAGGCGGGGATTGCCGAACCACGTAAAAATTCGTGTGTTTATTTCTCTTCTCCCTTAACCATTTGTTATTGTGTTTTTATTGAACGTATTGCTTTCAATTTTTATTAAGACATTAGATTACTTGTTGTGTGGATTTGCTAGGATAATTTTTAAAATTCCAATTCACCCCCCCTCTTAGGTTGCACACTTATATTTCAAATGTTTGCAAAACATATTACGCTATAACAAAGTTTCTATCTATAAACATTTCCTAAATATTGGGCCGTACTAAAATTTTATAAAGAAAATAAATTTAAACGATATTACCTATTCAATTCAAATTTTGTAACTCTTGATCTAAAAGTCGATCCTAACAGAATGGCTTGATTTGCTATTTCTTAGAGATGGTCAATGGGCTGAGCGGCACGAGGCACGACACCTGTCCGTACAACACGGCAGAACACGAGCACGTTTCGATAGGGCATGCGGCATGGTATGGCACAAACGTGGGCTGTGCCAGGTCTAGAATGTTAGGCACGCAGACCTTAAAAGCACGGCACGATTAAAGATGAGATAAAACACGGCACACGAAAAAACACGTAATAAACACGCTTTATTGGTGGGTTAAGCACGCGGCCCGTGGGCCACCAATAGCACGTGGCCAAATTATATCAAAATAAAATTTTTTAATGAAAAATAAATATAAAATATCACGATTTTACAAATATCTTGAAATTAAATTTTTTAATATATTTTTTTAGCATAGGCTTTTTTAAATTAATTTAAGTCCTAGTTTAAATAAATATTCTAATTTTTTTATGTTTATAATTTATTAAATGGATAAATAAATATCATGATTTTATAAATGATAAATAAAAATTTTACGACATTAATATTTCATTTATAAAATCATAACTTCGTTAATAATTAATGGAGATATGTTTCGTTTGTGAATGAAATATTTTTCATATTTATGCACAAAAAAATAAAATTATGAACAAAATATTTTTATGATAAATTAAAAATTACATTTTCATTCAATGAAGTTTATGTACAATTATAATATTAGTAGTTCAAATAAAATTATATGTAATTGTTATTCTAATATTGTAATTTTATTTTTATCAATCATTACTATAATTTATGAAATTATTATTATTATACCGGTGGGTTTAAAAAAACACATTAGATACATAATTTTTTCTAGACACGCTAGCCATGTAAACTTAAAATAAAATAAAAGTTGGTGGCTTGTTTTTTAGGCACGGTCCATCAAGTGGCATGCCGGCCCACTGGCCATCATTAGTATTTCTATATTTAATTTTTTAGTTTCATAAAAATTGAATCGAAACTAAAAAATTGAACCGACCCGGATTTTTTTTAGTAGGCTCGGCTTTGCCCACCCCTACAGTCATACCTGCGCTGCGCTGGCATGGTATTTGCGGTGCGTTATATATATCATATAATATAGGGAAAGCAGAGTAGGAGCCGAGAAGCATAGCAAATTTGGTAGTTTGACTAGAAGACGTGAAGAAAATGAGCCATCCGTATGTGCCCAGAGATCTGAATCTGGTGGATTACGCGCCCAACTTGCTCCCTCAGTCCACTATACTTGCTGCTTATGGACTTGCCTCTTTGTTCGTCGTCTCCCTTATCAGGGTAATCTCTGGTTTGTCTCTTTTCTCTCTTTTCTCTCTCAAATCTTTTAAATATGCATGAATCTTTTATGCTGATGCGTGGTTATATTAATACATTGAATTTTTTACTGCTCTTGATTTACACATTTATTTTTACTAGCACAACTATAATGAGGTAAAGGGCAGGCCAGTTTTTGAGTAATAGTAATAAGATTATGAGATTTCTTAGTCTTGGATTGGCAGTGGAAAGCAAAACCCTTGATCCCTTGGAAGACGGAACAGAATCGGATAATCCCAGCTTGATTTTGAGTAAATATAGATTTGTCTGGTTTAGAACCCCTCAACAAATTGAAGAGAAAAATGGGTGCTTAAGAGAAAATAGAATATATATATATATATATATATATATAAGAAGCAATGTAGAACCAAGATAACTAGTTTTGAATGGAGTTAAAGATTAGATAAGATGGTAAATCTTCATCACACAATTTGTATATTTTCCACAGCTATAGATCATTTCTAGTCCAAATATAGCTGAGATTAATAGATCAAGTGACCCAAAAGCTCTTCTCCTTGGAATGTTCTATTGATGCTTTACTGTAATTTCAATCTTTTCGGAGTTGTTGTTTGGTCTAGTCTTATGGTTGTGGTCGAATTTGTTTAATTTGTCTAGTGTTATTACTTGCTTTGTACTTTAGGTGGCCTGTTCTGCTTTAAGCTATATAATAATCTGACATTCTGAAAAATAGAAATGGAACGTTCGTTTTAACTTCTTATTTTGTTTACTCATCCTTTCATTTTTTCCATTTTTATCAGGGAAGGTACCCAAGATATCAAAGACTGACAGATGGCTCATGTGCTGGTGGGCTTTCACTGGCCTTACTCACATCATTTTAGAGGGTTATTTTGCTTTCTCTCCAGAATTTTACAAGGACAAGTCTGGTTTTTACTTGGCTGAAGTTTGTAAGTTTTCTTCCTTTATGTCAGCTATCACAATTCTTGTAATAAACAGTCGAGGTGACTCAACTTGTAAGGTCCCATACTCATGAACAAAAGTTGGCAGGGAAGGAATATAGCAAAGGTGATTCACGATATGCAGCGAGAGATGCAGGAGTTGTTGCTGTTGAAGGAATTACTGCAGTTTTGGAGGGCCCTGCTAGTCTTCTTTCAGTGTAAGATTTGACTTTTCTGCCTTGAACAATAATTCCATATTTTCCATTTTTCTTGGCTGAAATCATACCTCTCACATCTTTTAAACTCATTATTGATGGTGCAATTATTTTACTGATATTTGTTAGGTATGCTATAGCTACAGGAAAATCGTACAGCTATATTCTTCAGTTTGCAATTTCTCTTGGGCAGCTTTATGGCACTGCTGTATATTTTATGACTTCTTACTTGGAAGGTGATAACTTTGCTGCTAGTCCATATTACTACAATCTGTACTACATTGGAGCAAATGCCTCCTGGGTTGTGGTACCCTCACTGATAGCTATCCGGTGTTGGAAGAAAATTTGTGCAGCACCCCAGCTGCAAGGGCAGAAGAAGAATAAAGTTCGCTGAGGTAGACTTTAGAACATTTCATTCGGAATCTCAGTAGTTTCAAATTATGGAACTTCATTGTGCCGTGGGTTTGATATTTTGTAACTTAATTTATGCAACTCGATTTGTTATCTTCAAAGAACATTTAAGATTAACCAAGTACTTTTTGTTTTCGTGAGTTTTCCAAATATATTCTTGCACTTCAATTGATTCAATGAAAGCAATCATGTGGTCTTATGCATCAAGTTCATGGGTGATAAGTTTCCAAGTTATTTTAAGCTTCAAGCCATAGCATCTCAATAAACATATTTTATTTTCTAAGTTAACTTTGATCTCCTAGTAATGAACCCATCATATAGGTCATTTTTTGTTCATGCAGACACGTTTTTAAACCGTATGGCTTAAGAGAATTAGTTTTTAATACTATTAAACCGCATGGTTTTATAGTTCATTAAAAAATAAACTTATTAACCCCATGATTTAAGAGTATGTTCGCATTAAAAAAATAAGGGTGCCTACACCTGAGAATGATCATATATAATCATTCTCATGTGCGAGCGTCTCCTCTTTTTTCTTTAATGCAGGTATGCTGTTAAGTCATGCGGTTTAATGAAGTTAATTTTCAATATACTATAAAGTCGTGTGATTTAATAACATTAAAAACTGGCGAAGGATTGCATGTATACATGTACACACATATATATTTGAACTTTGGTAAGTAGATGGCCAATCTTTTAAGTTGTGCAGTGATGGCTGTTTTATAGAAGCTAACTCGTAGGATGTGTTATATTACTTTTGTCTGGACAAGAGTACTACTATGTGGTGGGACTATCCCAGTATTTGGATTTTAAGTGATGTGGCTGCTTATTTGTAACTGTTACATCATTTAGTTCATGAATAAATATAAATTTGTGTATAAAACAATCATATCTAAGTTTGATTTGCTCTTATTTCTGCTGTACCTTTAACACTGTTACTTTTCCACTAAATCCCTGTTAGATGAACTGACTTATCCCGGTCTCATTGCTAGATGAAAATGAAGAACCTTCAACGTGATGCCTTGACTTGCCTTTGCCAAGAATTGTAATTTAATGAGAGATGTATGCCTCAGTCTTTTCAGAGTGTCCCAGATTCCGTGCTTATAATTTCCTAGCCCCTACCAAAAAAAAAAAAGTAAACCTGTGTGGGGCACACAAGCAGTTAGTCTGTTGCGTGCATCAAAATTTGTTGACCAGTTCTAGTTTTCTGACTTATTTTTGTGCTTCAACCTTCATTTGCTCCTTGTTTCTAAGAAGCTTCAAGGGCAGAGGGAAACTTCTGTCATATATCTGGAAAAAGGGAGAAAGATTTCGACAGGCTAAGAGTCAGGAACAGAAAATATGATGGAGTGGAGCACTCTAGAACTGAAAGTTAATTCTTGCAGTGATCTAAAAGCTTTCAATCTTTTCAACAAGCTATCTGTCTATTCCGTTGTGTCCATAATAAATGGTGAGTTAAAGAAGAAAGAACAGCGGCAAACTTGTTTGCAGAGGCAAAAGACTCCGACAGACAGAGAAGGAGGCGGGAATCCCGAATGGAATCATATGATGAAGTTTGATATCAAAGCTTTTGTTGATAATTGCAATCATCTTTTCATTGCCTTCGATTTGTACTCTGAGGGTGTCATTTATGGTTACAGAAGCATTGGTAAGGTCCACGTTCCACTGAAAGACTTGATTGATGAGTTCAATGGAGCTGTACGGTTTGTTAGGTATCAAATTCGGACCGGCCATGGAAAGCCAAATGGGGTCTTAAGTTTTTGTTATAAGCTGAAGGGGATGACGATCAAGAAGGGCGAAATATCTTCTCCGGAAGTTTGCTTATCCCCTGGAATCCATTCTTCTAAGGAGAAAGTTAATTATCCTTGTGTTGAAGTTGATGATCTGTCTTCTCCAGGCATCTGCTATCCTCCACTAGATTATGTTGGTTCACCTTTACCGGGATTTTATTCACCTCCACCAAATTACCAATATGAAGCAACAAAGGGTTATGGCACAACACTGCCACCACTTTCTCCAGTACAAGTGTCATCGCTTATGGTGGCAAGTGGATCGCACTACCATCCATGCCCTTCCCCTTACGTAAAAAGCCCTTGGCCATGGCAGCACGTGCAGTCAACAGGTTATGCTAATGCTCATGATCTGAGTGTTCATCCCGTGTCCGACGGTTCAGAACACTCAAGTTTGTGGACTCCAAGCAGTACTAGATGAATTTTAAGTAAGTTTATATGGTTGAGTGGTGTAGTTGATTTCATATTTAATGGGTTTTAGCATTATAAGTGGGAAGGTTAGAATTCATATTAATTGTGTTGGCGTGTTGTTTCTTATGTATTTTGTTTTAGATTTAATTGCTATTTTTGTGCCCTAAAAGCATGCAATAAATTACAATTACTGGATATGTCTTCTAACATTTAAATATGTGGTCACAGTTTGTTTAATAAATTGTTTATTGAGAGATAATATTTATTTGTAACTTTATTTATAAATACATATATATTTAATGTAATCATTTGAACAAATAAGGGGTATTTGGGGCAGCACTTGGGCGCATTTACTGAATCCGACATTTAGTCGAGTTTACCTAATGCGGCAAGTGCCGCAATAGCTTAGTTTTTTTTTTTTACTTTGTAATAATAATAGTAAATTAATATAATTTTTAATTTAAAATTAAATTATATAATATAATTTTTATTTTATATTATAATTTTAATATAAATTTATTATTTAATAATATTATATTATGTTTTAATTTCTCTTATTTTAAATATATAACTAAATAATGAATTATTTAATTATATTATATTAATTAATATATAAAATTATATTAATTCATCTTTAATAAGTTAATATAACTAGTAATAAATACTTAAATAATATAATATAATATTACATTATAAATTATATTACAATAATTAAATTAGTTATTTTTAAATAATTTAATATAACTAATAATAAATATTTAAATATTAATAAATTTGAATAATATTAATTAAAAATTAATAATATAAATAATTACTGGATTATTTAGCTCAATTTATTTTCTTAGTGATTATGTCATAATAATTGTATCACTTTATTATTTTATAATTATCTTGTAATATGTATAAACTTTTATTGTATCATCCTAAGATAATTTTAAACTAATCTTGAAGATTTTAACTATTTATTTATGTTGTTAAATTATTTAGAGATTATTTGATTAAATTATTTACTTCGATCTTTATTTCACAAGTTATATATTTAGAAAATACTGAAAAATACACTTCCAAAAATTTAAGACTATAAGCTTCGGAAGAATTATGACATTTTAATTTTTTTAATAAAAATGTTAAATTTCTAAAATTTAAGAATTTTATATTTATTATTTTTAAGTAGTAATAAATATTATTTTCTAAATATATAATTTACAATAATCACAAAAAAATTAATACATTACAATGCAATACCAAATATAATATAATTAAAAATTAATACAATACAATGTAGCACCAAACATTGTATAACATTATTATAATATAATATTAATACAATACAGTATAGTACAATACACCAATATTAAAATAATTCAATACAACATAATACAATATGTTGTACCAAACGCACGGTAATTATGTAATTATAGAGGGACGACATTAATCATGGACTTACCTTAATTATGAGCATGAGCAAGGGTAAATTTAATTATTATTGGTCTAAGAACAAGGGTAAAATTAATTAAAAGGATTTTTTAATTAATTGGGTTTTTATTTTATTACATGGGTTCTTAGAGTGCAACTTTGGACTTTTAGTAAAATAACTTGGAGTTAACTTAGTATATTTGGTTTATTTTGAGATGTCTGAACCTTGATTATTAAATTGAAGCAAGTAAACCCACGGGTCTACAATCCCTTTGCTAGCTCAATTCCTAGTCAAACTTCGACTTTAATAAGTTTCTGTATAAAGGAGAGGAAATTAGAATAGAAAATAATAATTTTACATTTAGATTTTCTCTAAAAAAAGAAAAAAAAAAACAATTCTAAGGTTTCGATTTCTTACATGGTAATTAGGGTTTTTTACATGCCCACAAGTGTGAGGGAGACAATTGAGGATAACAGAGATGATTGAAGACTACAACCATATTTTGTATATCCAAAAATAGTGGTGGATAAGATTGTAGTTGCCTTCTTTAGATCTTTAACAGTAAATCAACATATTTCTCTAATCCTATGCATGTATATATAATCAGGAAAAAGTTCCTAGCTTCCACTGATTTTCTAAAATAAAAATAGTTATCTTTTTAAGATTTGATTTACCAAAATTTTGAGATAAAAAAAATGAAATGAACATTTGAATTATGTTATCTTATAGATCTGACTTGAAATCCGATGGAAATCACAATCAAAACCTGTACGTCAAAAGCATTTTGATGCTCAAATCAGTTTAGCTGATTTAAAAATGATAGAAACTAAAGTAAATAATATTGAGGAGAGTGCTTTTGTAAAGCACTTCTACAGAAGTTGGACATTTTGTATAAAGTAATACTAGTGAAACAAACTTCTATAAATTATTTTGTACAAATAAGTATGGTAAAATAATTTTAGTTTGATAAATGTAATAAATAGTCACATGATTTATTTTTAATATTTTGTATTTTTATTAAAATAATACTTTTATTTCATATTGATTAATTTATTAAAAAAAAAGAAAGTTTGTGCAACAAAGTTGTAGCGCTAGCATTACCCAAAAAAAATTTACACTAGCTAGCATCCACAATAACAAAAAAATACTAATTAATAATTCAATTGAATGTTTTATAAGATTATTAGTAGTAAAATTTGAACCAACCAATGAAGGGGTGATATGTGGACAACAGTGTTTTGGATAGAGATGGGCATCTAAAACCAAAACTGGTCAAACTAATTCAACCCCACCATATTGGCCCAGTTTAGGTCAGTTTGAGTGAAGATTGTCAGTCCACGGGTGCATTTTTAACAACCAATCTTTTGTAGGAGAAAATTATAGTACAATAGTGGCACCGTGCCACTATTGCACCCAGCCGTTGGATCTATTTAGATGAATAGATTTATTGAGATCCAACGACTGAATACAACAGTGGCACGATACCACCGTTGCACCGTAGCAGAACCCTATTTTATCGGTTTGGCTTGGGTTTGATAATCCACCGGAAAAAATGAAAGTATTTAAATTTACACATTTCAAGCTATGATGATAGGATGTCCACTGGCTTACAATAGGCTCTCACACACATAACAATTTCTTGAAAGTAGATAATCAAAAACAAAAAACCCCAAAATTATGATATAACTTTAGCCATCCAAATCTGAAAGTTGAAAGTTCTCCCCTTTCTCACCTGAAGAAGCCGCAGTGCCATATCCATTCCTTATCGTCGTCAACCTTGCCACTGTCGTTGTCCTTCCTCTATAATTACCAAGATGAAGGACACTATGAATAGACCAGTAAACACTAATTGTATTGATAACTTTTAATGAGATACAATATATTGTGATTTGCCCCAATTATGTAGGAGTAACCGGCCTAGAAACTTTACTGAGATCAAGCAAATAATCCCAAAACTAAAGCGTAGTCAATCCCTAAAACTAGCACCCTAAACATTAAGCAAATACAATTTCAGAAGATAATCTAAGACATAGCTCTTATTCCTAACTTATTCCTTATATAGAAAAGAGATGTTACGATCTCTCCCCTTAGGTGGTGTTTGGTTAGGAGGAGAGAATGAAGGTGAAGAAATTAATTTAAATTCTCTTTTTATTTTCATTGTTTGGTTTAACAAAATATATAAGAATTTAATTTCAATTAGAATTTAATATCCATTCTAATATAGAATTTGAATTCCACACCTAGTAGTGAAGAATTAAAATTTCTCTTATGTTAGAAACTAAATTTCTAAAATTACCCTTCAATTTTTTAACTTGTTTAATGCAATTATAATAATTATTTATAATTTTATTTTATTGATTTAATATTATAAATGGACCTCCACCGGACGGCGTCGGACCTCCGCCGGACTTTCGCTGGAAAGTCGTCGGACCTTCACCACCGGCCATCGAACCACCATTTATTTAATATATATATATATATATATATATATATATATATATATATATATATATCCATTGGTTTACTTGATCTTGGGTAGAGAGTGCTTTAGATTTTGCTTCCTCATCTTCGATCATATCAATCCAAGATTTAATTGGCATGGCAGATGATAGTAATTTTTCTTTAGGAGGAGAAGATTGGGAGTCTTTAAAAGCGGCTTTAGGTTTAGGGTCTTTGGCAATGCCTTTTCCTTTGTCTCTTCTTTTTGGTGGCATTATCTGTTTTGAAGAAATTCTCGAGTTAGAAAATCAGGAATAGAATTTGTATCACCTTTAATGAATTCAATATCAAAATCAAAAACACTTAAAATGGCTTGCCAACGTGCAAAAATCTGTTTTGATGCAATGTTTTGTACATTTTTTTCTAAAACATGTTTTGCAGCTTTGCAATCTATTCTAAGTAAAAATTTTTGATTTAATAAATCACTTTGAAATTTAGATATGCACAAAACAATGGAAAGAATTTCTTTTTTGATGGTTGAATAATTCTTTTGACATTCATTCCAATGTGCAGAAACATATTGAACTATTTGTTCTTTATCATTTTCTTTTTACTTTAATATGCCTCCATAACCTAAATCAGATGCATCTATTTCATCAATTTTAGGTAATGCATGGTTTGTAAGAAATAAACATGGAATGTTTTTTACAAAATGCTTTATTAATCTAACAACTTTTGTATGCTCATCTGTCCATGGAGCAGGATTCTTTTTTAACCTATCATGCAAAGGTTTAGACATCCTATTAATGTTAGGACAGAAATCAAGAACATAATTTAAACTTCCAAGAAATCTTTGTAATTGAGTTTTATCAAGAATTTTATCAGGAAATTTATCGGCAAACAAAAGTGATCTTTCAATCGGAGTGATTGTTCCTTTAGAAATATGATGACCAAGGAATCTGACTTTTGTTTGAAATAAAGAAACCTTAGAACTGGAAATTACCAATCCAGCATTTCTGGTGGCAAGGTAAAAAGTTTTTAAATGTTTGAAGTGTTGATTGATTGAATTTGAAAATATCAACACGTCACAATATAAACAATGCAAAAATCAGAGTAAGGATTATAAATGTCATTCATAATTCTTTGAAATTCTGAAGGTGCATTCTTTAAACCAAAGGGCATAACAGTCCATTCATACTGTCCAAATGGAACAGTAAAAGCGGTTTTGTAACGGTCTTTTGGATGTATTTGAATTTGCCAAAAACCAGATTTCATGTCAAATTTTGAAAAAAAATAAGAGCAGAACATAATTTTTGAAGCAAATCATTTTTATTAGGTATGGGATACCTAATCCATTTTAATGCTTTGTTTAAGGGTTTGTAATTTATTACAAGTCTCGGTGTGCCTCTTTCAATTTTAAAATTTTTATTTACATAAAAAGCGGCACAAGACCATGGGGATCTGGATTTTACAATGAGTCCCTTGGACTCTAAGTCTTTTATTTCATTTTTACAATGTTGTTCTAATTCCATATTCATTTGGATTGGACAGGCTTTAGTGGGTATTTGTTTCTCATCAAAAGAACTTTCATATGGCAAATCTACCAGATGTTGTTTTCGATTCCAAAAAGCAGATGGTAAATCAGCACAGATTTCTTTTTCAATGAGTTCTTTAAAATCATAGATTTTCTTTTGTATAAAGTTATTTTGTAATTGATTTTCAATTCTTTGTAAACTTAAATATTTTTTTAAACAAAACAAGTTATTTTGTTTAGATTTAAGTATGACATTGATTTGGTTCTGGTAAACAGAACATGCTTTAACAATATTCAAATTCCTTGTTTTTGGCTTCTCAATAAAAGGGAAAACAAGTTTTTGGCTTTTTACTTTGAAAGATATACTATCATAATTGACAGTATATGGGGTAATAAGGTTAATGAAGGGAGTTCCCAATATAACAATGTGATGGATATCAATTGTTAAATTAAAGGAAGTCCTGAATTCAAAACTATTATTATGAATTGAGGCATCGACTTTTGATTTAATCTTCAATTTTGAATTATTGGCGGCAGATAATCTTTCTTTTGTCTTTTCATGAAACTTTTTAGGGACAATATCTTCTTTAATACAGTTTAGGTCGGCACCAATGTCAAAAAGGGCAATGGTGTCAATTTTAAAATCTTTGGAGAAAATCAAAGTGATTTTAATTAAATATTTTCTTGTGGTGATTTGTTTTAGGGCAAACAGAAAATCTTCAGGTATAGATTCAATGTTTCCAACGTTCTGTTCATTATCACCATCAGATTCAACTTCTTCTTTATCAGAATTTTCTTCTAATTGTTTTTGTATGAGAAGTTGAATAGTTTCAGAATCATGTTTTTGCTTTTCTTTTAGTTCTTTAATCTCAAGTTTGATTTCTTTGATTTCTTTATGAAGATCTTGGATGGTGGGGGTAGTTTTCTTTTGTTTTCCTTTTATCCAAAATTTCAGTGAGATCATAAGAATTCATTTTAACAATTGGAACTTTGGAAGATTCGGCTTTATTAAAATCCAAGGTTTTCAAAAGTTTATCAAGATACTCTTTTTGAAGATTTGGATCAGAAATATGTTTTACAAGTTCAATAAACGTTTCTTGGTCTTTAGTCAAAACATTGATCTTCTTTAAAATGAATCTGAGTCAGATTCACTACTGCTAGATGCAGAGTCATCTAAGTCAATTAGCTCATCCACTTGGTAGGGGTCACCGTCTCCCGACATGTAAGACTCGGACTCTAAAGACTCTATAAGAAGAGGGGCTAGTTTGGAAAGGATTTCTTCATCAAGACCAAGCTCATGAAGCTTTTTGTTCATTCTGCAGTATTTTGCAGTATGACCTTTTATGCCACACTTGTGACATATAGCTTCTTTGTAATTGAAAGGAGTCTTTGGTTTGGCTTTAAATTTTTTCTTTTTAGAGAAATTGGGCTTCTTATAAGGCCTCGAGGGTTTCTTATAAGAAAGTTCTCTAAAATCACGAAAGGATTTCCTATAGCTTTTAGATTTGTAATGTTTCCTGCGAGGTTTAGAAGAACACTCACTATTACAATCTTTAGAGGTAGAAGTTTTAAAGGGGTCATAATTGAATTGTTTACAGAAACCGCCTAACTCTTGTTTAGACTTCTTAAGCTCCCATTTGAGCCGTTTCTGTAACTTCAAATCTTGACAAATCTTTAAACCTTCCTTATTGACGAAACTGACAAGTTCACCGTAGGTGAGCTCATCATAAGGAATACGATTATCATAGAGGACTTTAATGGAATTTCTTAACTTTTCACCTAGGAGGGTAGGTAATCCAGCAAGAAATTTTTCTTTCCAGGTTATATGATTTGCATCATCCCTGAGAAAGAGTCTAGTGAAAAAGGTAGTTTTGTAATTTTGGAATTCACTTAGTTTTCTACATCTCAAATTGTATAGTAACTCAGCATTTTTGTCTCTAAGGTGAGAGGGGTCACCTATGAAATGGAGGAAAATGGTTAAAATTAGAGTTGCAACAGCATCCTGAATAGGATTGTTGAATTCATCAAGAATAGGGGCTCCATTTTCATCGACTTGTATGGAATTTAGAATATGTAATTGTTGCTGTTTGGTGAGAAGATGATCCCACCAACCTTTAAGCTGACCAGTGAAACCAGCAATAAGAATTTCTGCAATGGCTTTGTCAGAAGTTCCCGATTGGGTTTTATAGGCATTAGCTGCCATGGTCATTTGTTGCAACAATCCTAAGATGTTGTACTCAGACATACCATCAATATTCCACTCATAGACTGAAGATGCATTAAATCGGGATTGATTTAAGGCACTTGGTCTATTATCTATTGCTAGATCCGGTGGAATCTTGACAGTAGGAAGGGCTAATTCCCAATGGATTTTGTTGGTTTTAGGAACATGTTCTTCTTTGAAGGCTTCTATATCAGAAGAGGCTATAGACATTTGGTTTTGTTCCAATACTCCAATCTTGCTAGATTGAGGAGTATCAGGGGCTATTTGAACTTTACTAGATGAGGAAAAAACAGCTTCTATCCTATATAGTTATTCTCTAATGGCTTTAGCAAAATCTGATTTTGACTCTTGAACAAGCTTTTGGCTAGTTTTCGAAACCTGAAAAGGTTTGAAAATAGGTTCCTTAAGCTTTTTGTCAGAATCTGATTTTGATGGAACAGTAGAAACAGGAGAAATGGCTATGGTTGACTTTTGGAATTGATTTTCTATCCTAGTCAACTGCTTTCCGATTGTATTTAAGTTAGTATTACATAAATTATTCTGTTGGATAATACTACTTAAATTCGCATCAGAATCATTTGGTTTTGGAATTTTGTAAGGTGAAGCTCTGATTTGGACAGGAGGTTCACCGTGATCGACGGTTACACTCCGAAGAGGTGGGTGCTCAGATTCTATGGTTCTATCACCATCAGAAAGTTTCCATTCGGAGATTTTCTTCCTAATAGTAATAGGGTTTGACTCTTTAAAAGGATAATTGATGTTGTTATCAGAAGAATATATTTCAAACCAATCAAAAAATAATATATGAATTTTATGGAGATTCACAAATTCATAATAGATTTGTTGGATTTCTTTTCTTTGATTTAAAAAATGTTTGAAAAACCAAAGTCTTTTTTCTTTGTTTGAATCAGAATAAAAATCGTTATGAAGAAAAGTTTTATCTAATTCAAATTCTTTTTCAATGACATTTATGACATTTTCTGTAATAGCAGAAAACGTAGGAGATGTTGGAGGAGAAGGTTCCTTCTCTTCTTGACTTTGTTCACATTGACTACTAGTGTAGATAGGATGAGGAACACTAGTGGTATAATCAACTGAACGTATAGAAGTGCTAGGTATATCTGAGGTGGAAAACCGAGGTTGACTCTTTATACTCTGAAAAGGTAGATTTATAACAGAGGGTATTTTTGTAAATTTCCTTTCTAATGAAGGAATACTTGAGCACGACTCTTTATCAGAAAATCTGGATGAGTTAGATCTCCTGAATGATAGTTTGACTTTACCATCAGAATACTGAGTCACATTTTGCAACTCTGTATTTGGCTCAAGTTGTTTCGGAATCGCCGGAGGGGCGGCTCCTTCAAGAATCCATTCCTCTGGAAGATTGACATCTTTCCATTAGATTAGTTTTGGAATGACAGTGTTTGCTTTAGACAGGTCAGTCTGCAAGAGAAGAGTTTCATCTCTTTTTGACTGGAATTTATGTTGCGTACTAAACGCAGAGACCATTGCTTTGTATGAGATTTTAAAAATTAAGGCAACTGGGACAGATCCCTTAATCATGTTATAATTATGTGTCTTAATTTGTAAAATCATACTTTTTAAAATATTTTTATCTTTAAGAGAAATCGTTATGTTTGGATAACAATAAAAAGAAATTGGACTTTTACAAAGACTAGATTCAATACTACTTAGCAAAGAATCATCAAAAGAGATGAATCGCCCATCTCTTAGGACGGCCAGAATAGAAGTATCTAGACCTTCTTTTGTTAAGGGCTTTATTCCGACTTGAATTAAACCAATATGAATGTAATTAAAATTCTTTTCTTTAAGCTTTTTTAGAGATTTTTCAGAAAACAAATGAATTGTTTCAAAGGGCTCAGAAAGGGTTATATCACGTTCTTCAGTTTTTATAACATAATCATTCTTTAAAAAATCAAGCTTTTTTGTTTTATAAATTTTTTCTTTGGAAATCTTTGGAAGTTCCCAACAATCAATTGCTTTATCAAATTCTCAATAATGAATTCTTCTGAACTCACAACATACTTTGAATCACTAGTCTTCCCGGAAGAAGAGATAGAAAAGGTCGATGTTCTACAGATCGGAGGGTCCATGGTTCAAAACTTATGGTCTATTTTTGCTTTGGTCAGAATGGCTACAGGTATGGATTTACAGCCCTCAGCGGAATCCTTATCCTTAAACGGGACTTACAACCAGTAAAAATTCACCACAAAACAAAATTTCAAAATAAAACACAAGTTTTTAAAACACGAAAACTCTAAACAATAAAACACTTTATTAAAGCAATCAATAGAGGTTTTCCGAAGAAAACACATCCATCCTTCGATCCTACATCCTTCTGGTATCAGAGCCATGGGGAGGAAAGTGTTTTATTGTTTAGAGTTTTCGTGTTTTAAAAACTTATGTAACACCCCAAATCTAACACGTGCGGAGCACGTGAAGAAGGAGGTTACTCACAAATCATTAATCTTTACTCATAAATTTCAAACTGAAATTCCTCCAATTCTTATTCAAATAAATCCATAAATCCAAACGTCAAATACTAAATAATCTCTCTCGAGGACATATAAAAATAATAACAAAAGTCTCAAACTCCAAATTACACGTTCATAATAAAAGTAAATAAATAGAAACACAAGTCTATTCCTCCTCTTATTCAATAGCAAATGGAAACTGGAAATCACTAACTCCAAAGCTAAGTGCACCTCTCAAAAGAAACTTAATCTGCAAAAAAGTAATGACGAGGGGTGAGCCGTCAACTCGGTAAGTAAAACCATTCCTAACACACTAGGCCTATCGGTACCAAAAATATTGCAAGCCTTCTTTTGTTTAAAGCATATATCATAATCCATAATTTTCATAAAACGATATATCACAATAACATAAGATAAATTCTTAATAATTCAGAATATTCAAAAGCATATTTACTTACGAAGCAAATCATGTAATACGTATACAGAAAACAAACAGGTTAGCTCATGTCACATAGTGTCACCTATAGTCCCGGTGACCCGGCCAGAAACAGAATCAGAATATCGTGTGCACACTCAGAACATAAACCCAGTACTGGTCCAGACAGATATATCGTATGTTACGATCAGAATTCAGAATCAGAATCAGAAGAACTATGGACAATGAGCCAAAACATTAGGAATCTTATACAATCATCAATAATTAAAATCATACATGGGTACAAAGCATTCGTATAAAATTTATAAAAAGTTCATAACAATAATTTAGGCTTGCATAACATTTCATAAATAAAATCATAAAAGTAGGCATGTAGCAAAATAACTTACATATTCAAAAGCATTTATAAAATACTTTGTTAAAAAGAATTTAGCTTTAAAACATTTACATAAAACTAATTTTATTATCAAAATCAATTAATCCTTTAAGTAGAATAAAAACATTTATACTTATAATAATAATATCAATATACTTATACATATCCAGTATACTAGGAATGAAGTTACTTACCTTGACAAATGAACTTGGATTAACACACCTCTAAGCTTTTAAGAGCCTCAAACACCTTCAAAACCTTAAACAAATACAAGATAAGACAATTAATAACTTATTCTAAGAATTTGATTTTCTAATTCATACCCGTAGAGGTCTGATTCTCGGAATTTTAACTCTTAATCCAAGTCTCAGAATGATATAAAATCCTATGGAACCATTCTGAACATCCATGAGTACCCCATGTAAAATTTACAAGAGAATCCGATATCAAAAACATTTTAAAAACTATTTACTTCTCAGCAAATTCGAAACTGTTTTCAAATCATCTAAACCAAACAGAACGGGTTCCGTGATTTTTATAAAATAAAATACTAATCAGAAAATTATGAAATTAAAACTGGGAATCCTAGACACATATATTAACCTACATATAAACTTTCAGAATTTTCTGAGTTCATTTTATGGTACAAATAGTCTTGTGAATCCGATCGCAATGCTGGAATCGCAGTTTTCCAGTGCAGTGGTTTCTATTTCTAAAATACATATAAAATTGAAAACGAAGTCGGATTTAATGAAATAAAATTTAATCAAGAAGCCCTACATGTCTAGTTTCCAGAAATATAAATTTTATAAGAAAATTCGTTCAGAAAATATAGCTTTAAAATTCGAGATCCTCATGCTGTCCAGAATTATCCTGTGCTTAATACGTCAAGGATTGATTAACTAAACTCATACTAAATCAAAACCCTAAGCAAAGTCTAAATATATTCTAAACCATGCATCATGATCTACAACCATTAGAATCGTGCCAATATAAACCCTAGTTAGATAGAGTGATTAGAAATCTGTTGAGAACATGGAGAACAACTTACCCGTCGCTTTGATTCTCTCCTAAACAAAGGTTTGAATCCTAAGATTTGGGTAAGAGCGTAAAGAGCAGCAGAGAAGAAGAATAAACGTTGTGAACTTAGGGTTATGGAAGGGGGAAAAGTATGTATTTATAGGGGATCTTAAGAAACCCTATTCAATAAGGAAAAATAACCCTTTTCCAAAATGATCTCATAAATAACCTCTATTTAATTAGTACCCCTTTCTAAATAAGGGTTATAGGCCACCCATAATTCTCAATGAAAGCCCAATTTTCATAATTTAATATGTATGGGAATTTGTGGCATTACAACTTATGTTTTATTTTGAAGTTTTGTTTTGTGGTGAATTTTTACTGGTTGTAAGTCCTATTTAAGGATAAGGATTCCGCTGAGGGCTGTAAATCCATACCTGTAGCCATTCTGACCAAACCAAAAATAGACCATAAGTTTTGAACCATGGACCCTCCGATCTGTAGAACATCGTCCTTTTCTAGCTCTTCTTCCGGGAAGACTAGTGATTCAAAGCATGTTGTGAGTTTAGAATAATTCATTATTGAGAACTTTGATAAAGCAATTGATTGTTGGGAACTTCCAAAGATTTCCAAAGAAAAGATTTATAAAACAAAAAAGCTTAATTTTTTAAAGAATGATTATGTTATAAAAACTGAAGAACGTGATATAACCCTTTCTGAGCCCTTTGAAACAATTCATTTGTTTTCTGAAAAATCTCTAAAAAAGCTTAAAGATGATGATGATGATGAAATCATCATCATCATCATTGTCATCATCTTATAATAATGACAACAACAATAATTATTATTATTATTATTGAGGGAACAATTAACATTTCATTATCAGTTTATCACAATTTCACAACTATATATTTAATTTCACAATAACCAACTATAATACAACAATACATAAATTTAATTCCAAATATCATAGTAATGATTAACAAAAATTAAAATTATAATCCTAAAATAACAATTACAAGAAATCACAAATATGAGATATAAATTATAACAAGCCACAAGTCACAAGTCACAACTACAAAATACTGATTATGACAATTCAACAGATCACAACTACGAAAATATGAAATATTGATTATTAAGCATGAACTGACGTTTATTAATCACAACTATAGGTACGGTAAACGAGCAAGATTAATTCTACACTGGTCTCAGTGTTGAGCTAAACTATTTGACACATGTCGACGTAAACCCTCTATGCCATGGACTTTTGAATAAGTAACTTCTCGATGACAATAGTTACACTTGAAGATCATCCATTTGTAGGGATGATGTGAACCATTATATACTATTTGCTCCCTTATTGAAATAAAATTTTAAAAACTTCATTTAAATGATGGCTTTTGGATTAATTTAGACTTGCATTGTTGTTTTGTTGAGGTCTAACTGCATGGACGCCATGTTTTTTTAGAGTGTTGAGTTCTTTTGCATTCATATTATATTCTTGAGAATCCATGGTGATTTTAGTGTTTGGAATATTGAAAAGTTTGAGGAAAAAAATAAGGAACAAGAAGAATTGTGAATTGTCATAGTATATTGGCGTGTATATATAATTATTAGGTAGTAGTAAAAAGAAAAAAATGATTTTATTACTTTGGTAGGAGGGAGTAGTCAAGTAAGTAGAAAATATTAAGTAAAATATAAATACTTGTGTTAGGAATTAGTGAATCTTGTGATCTTGATTTTTTTGAAGTCGTGGAGTCGTAGAGGCAAGTGTGTGGTTGGTAGGAAAAAGTTATTAGATTATTTAAAAAATAAATGAAAAAATTAAAAGTAATGAAGAACATTTCTTGAAAAAATGTTAAAAGCAATTAAGACAATTGCATTGTTGCCATGTTTGTCTAAGCTCAAAATGAAAACTGAAAAATTATCACACAAGCTGATAAAAAGTGTTGAATTATGATTTCACATTTGACTACAACCTACACAGAAGCTGACAAGCACAAATGCACAATGCTTAGTATTTTCTATTATTTAAATATCATTGTTGGTAACTTTCACAATTTTCAATTTTTGAATTGATTGCACTACACACAATTTTTAAATTTCATAGTTAGAATAGCAAAATTGATATGACTACTCAATTTTACTGCACGGGTGCACGACAATGCCACCACTAGTTCTATACTACCACCAAACGACCAAGAACATCAATTGTTTAGTTATGTTTTAGTTTGGAAAAACATCTAAATAAAAAAGGTGAAATGGCGGATGCAGCAGTATGCAAATTTTGTCAAGTTGTTTTAAGTGCCAAAAGTAAAGGTGGAATTGGACATCTCAAATAACATACAAAAACTTGCCAGGCAAAACATGAACCACGATATCCAACACAAACCCAAATTTCACAATATGGTTCTGGACCTTCCAATACTATAACATCATTCAGATATTCACCACAAAGCATGCGAGATGCATTAGCTAGGTATATTGTTATATAGAGCAATGTTTACTTTTTTTAGAAGATGAACATTTGATAAATTTTCTACAAAAATAAATTTAGCCTCAACTTTAGAAAGTGCCTAGAAATACACTAAAACATGATTTAGCCAAAACTTTTCATGAAATAAAAAAATTCTTGATTAATACTTTTATCAATTTTAATGGTGTTATTTCAATTTCTTCTAATTGTTGGACTAGTATTTATATAATTGGTTATTTTTGTTTGAATTCGCATTCTATACATGAGATTAATGGCAAACGGAGGTTGGAAAAAAAATGCTTGCATTTCATGAATTAGAATATTGTCATACTGGTTCAGTAATTTACTCCACCATAATGTCTGTTTTAGAAGAATATGAAATTATTGATAAATTATTTAGCATATCATTTCATAATGCATTAGCCAATACAACTGAAATTGATATGTTTTTGCAGAATATTTCTACTCTCACACCTTCACATAGCTCAAAAAATGTTTATGTGAGATGTGTATGCCATATTATTAATTTAATTGTTCAAGTTGGTATGACCTATATGAATTATTATTTAGAACAAAATTAGAGCAGTCATTTTATATATTAGAGCACTTTCAAGATGTAAATGGTTTTTCTCTACATTGAAAACTTTTGATTAAAAAAGTGGAGATTCAACATTGACATGAAAGTTCATTAGATTCTACATATTTGATGTTGCTCTCTTGTCAAAACTATTTTGAAGCAATTTCTAGCTTTTACAATAAGAGAATGAAGGATGAAGATCATCATATCACTAATTATGATTGGAATATTGCATTTAAATTTATGGATTTTTTAAGGTATTTTATGAGGCTACTCTTGCATGTTCTACTATTTATGAGCCTACTTCAAGTAGAGTGTTAATCTACATGTATAATATGAGTTATGCTTTTAAGACTTTTAGATAGAATATTATATTTGAAAATATTTATGATGATAGAGAGGAAAATTTCCAAAAATATTGGAAAGATATTCCCGACCTATTTATATTTACACCAGTGTTGGATCCTACAATCACGGAAGTTGGTGCAAAACTTTTAGTTGAGAGTATTATTGAAAATAAATTCTGATATAATTATGTCCTTCATGCATGAACTTTTTAAATTTTGTCAAAATAAATTTGGATCAAGAAATACATATTATAATGTTCAACAAGCATCGACTTCTCATAGAAATCTAGCGCACCTTTTGTTGCTTAAAAGTAAGGGTATTGCTTCTAGTATTGATAATAATCATAATGAATTGCAAATGTATTGTTATGCCATTCCTGAAGATTTAGTAACTCTTTCACAATTGTAAATTTTGATATTGTAGAATTTTAGATGGGTAAGACATATTTTTTCCCTATACTATCCATTATGGCCTGTGATCTACTAACCCCTCCAGCTTTAACTATAGCATCAGAGTCAGCTTTTAGTGTAGGTGGTAGAATTCTAGATGAATGTCGGTCAAAATTCTCATAAGAGACATTAAACTCTTTGATGTGTTTGAAAGATTGGAAAGATGTTGAAAGCTAAGTGTAACAAGATTGGTAAAATGCTTTAATGAAACAAATTGAGAGTTTGGATGTTAATCAAGAGGAAGTACATCTAGATTATGCAAAGTAGTGAACATTGAAATCACCTCTAGAGACTAGGGCCCTGTTGTGCAAATTTTAATGTACTTGCAAATGCACAAATCTATTGTAGTATCGATCAATGGTAACGAGTGTCGATCCCACGAGGAGGTGGATTTTAATTGTGTAAAATTAATTTTGTAAATGAGTGATTGGATTTGTGGTGGAAATGATTTGGAATATGCTAAAACTTAAATTAGAATGGCGAGAATAAATTGAAGAGAATTCTATTGAAATGACGTACTTGGGTATCTGGATCCGTATCAACATGCACCATGGGCTAAATATTCCTTATTAATACCAATTAAATCATGAGGGGGGAATCCACACCTCATGAACCACACTCTAATCAATATAGTGCTAAGGGCTTATCGTGCCAAATAATAATAACCTTGTACTAGAGGGCCGGTGAAACCAAGGCGGTACTAGACAAGATTAGTATTATTTGTCGACGAGAAGTCAAAACATCCACAAAAACTAGAGGGGAAGAGAAAACAAATTTACCAAATAAAGCCCATGACACATGTTGAGACTTCACCTTCAACCCAAGCTTGAAAGGAAATTAGCTACTCATAATTGAACTAGGGGCAAAATGAAAATTTATTAAAATACGAAGAAAATACAAGATGGAGAAGGAATTATAGAAAATGGATCCCAAAAATGGATTCAGAGATATCAAATTAGGGGGGAGAGACCCCATTTTTATACATACATGGAGTAAATCATGGCCATCGGATTAAAAATAGTTTGGACGCTCAGTATTGCGCCACATCATCAGTCAACAGTACGTGGTTTGACCACGTGGATGAACAGTAACACGATTTGACCGAGGTTGAACAGTGATGCGGTTTAGTTGAAAATAATCATGTGTGATGCATGTACCGTACACAAGATTTTTCGTCCACTGATATGCTGCCACGTCACCATCAATAGTACATAAGAATTTTAGTCCAATAGGATCGTGACACCTCATCAGTCAATGCCACATCATCGATCCGTCTATGTGAACAGTGTCATGAACAGTAACGTAGATAGTATCGTACACGTGAATAGTACCGTAAATGTGAATAGTGCTATTTTTCCTTTTATGCTTATCTTAAGGTTTCGACCGTCCTGAGTTCAAAAGTGATGTACGTTTTGCCGTTTGATCTCTCGTTTATTGTGAAATAACTATGATACCCCTAAAATACACAAAATACTTAATTAAAATAAAACGCACATAATTAATTACAAAAACCTTAACTATATAAAAGTAAAGGTTGTTAGTAAGACTTGAAACGTAAAATGACGATTTTCTCCTTTATAAATATACATTTTCTAACACTCAACACACCCCCCACCAGCTTATTGCTAGTCCCTAGCAAATAAAGCGAAAACAAAATTCAAATCCAAAATGATTTTTTTTTTTAGAAACACTCGTGTTTATTCAATCAGATTAATGATAGCAATCAAATAAAAGTATAAGCATTATCTCCAGTCTAAAGCAACACACACCCACATCAACCATCCATATAAACAAGCCCAGTAGACTTTGTTATAGTTACTTTCAAGAATGACATGTCAAACCCCAAAATCTCACTGGAAGTAGTGACACTCTCATAAAGAAATTAAACCCAATAAAAATAGTCACTCCAATGAATGGTAATTGAGAGAAAATAATAAAGAACTGATATCACATGCTCTCACCAAGATGAAATAAATATGCCCTCAGCTTAGAAATAATACGATCTCAAGTCAAACAAAAATGCTAGTCAGCCCAATTTATTTATCTTTTTTTCTTTTATTTTTTATTTTTTTATTATGCACCACTACATATTTTTAGCCCATATAACTAACTTCTACTTCAGACTATAGTTCCCTAAAATTAAGAAAGACTTTTATTAGGACGTAACGTAGGCTAGGGACATGGCTAACAAAGAAGGGAAATAAGGAAAACAAAGTGTATATTTGAGAAAAAATGCAGAGAAATATTTTTTTTTTTAAGTTGCAAGGTGGATTTCACCTTTTATTGTTATTTTTTTCTTTTGAAACAACAATTTTTGTTTTGTTTTTTTTTTTGCTTTTATTTGGCATAACTTCACTGAAAAAAATAATTATTTACATTTTTCTCAAACATAAATAGGTGATGGAACTTATAAGACATCGGGTAATACTCCAAATCGGAGTGGGTCAAGATGATAAGTTTAACAAATAAAAAGTTTTTTTTCTTTTTTTTTAAAAAGCTCAAAATGGTTAACTATGGATATTTCACAAAAGGGATGACTAGAAAGGCTCAAACGGAATCAAAAATGGCATTTTCATCGTCTTTTAGGGTTCTAAATAACCTTCCATATCTACTAGTTAGATGGGCCTCCAAATGTAGCAACACACATTTTTTTCTTCTTTGTTTTTTAATTTTACAATTTTTTTAAGGGTTAACTCAAAAGAAATCTAGATATCGTGTATACAATAATGAACTGCTAAGCTGTATAAAGAATAGGCAAAATGGTTACTCTCTAAAAAAATGATAGGTTCAAAAACTCACTTGGCACTTATTTATAACATGTTCATTCCTTCAAGCAACTCATATTTGTCTCCAACATCAACATGTAGAGTAGCAAACACAGTGTAACATCACTTAAGACCAAAGATAAAACAAATACTAAAATTTGAAATTAATCATGTCATCCAATGTTAAAATAAACCACACAATTTTTTTTTTCAAACGACATTCTACCCCCAACCTATTCTAAACATGAAAGGAAACCATGCATACAGAAATGTGAAAATGATGCAGAAAAATTAATTATAAAATTTACACTTAAAATTATAGAAAAAGAAAATGTTTTTTTTTTTTAATTTTTTTTTATTATATATTTTTTTTTACTAAGAAGATACGTTTCTAGAGGCACTACACTCCATATTCAGCCATGTTATACTCAAAAGTTGGAAAATGTATATTCATAGAGGAGAAATTAAAAGGAAGAAGAAAAATAAACATCAAAACTTAATAAAGAAAAAGAATTTTTTTTTGTTTTTTTTATTTTTTTTTCAAACGGTGAATATGCGTTTCTAGAGTCACTACACTCCATATTCAGCCATCTTCAACACAAAATGTTAGCAACAATTAGTTTCTACAATCAAAAATCAGTAAAAACTTAACCAAGATTCCACAATTATCGACTATTCCCTCCCCCCAACCAGAACGAAACATTGTCCTCAATGTGTTAAAAGAAAGAAGTAGAGTTCAGAAGACATCACCTGGGTGGTGCAACATAGAAGAAAATATTTACAGGCGGAGAGTTAAATCTAATTTGTACTTCTTACTGCGGCTACTGTTACCATCATTATTTGGACGCTCCAACACAAAGGTCCAAGAGTCTGGCTCCGGTTTATAAGCTTGTAACAGATCAAGTAGCTCATTAGCAGTGTGAGCACAAACTAACGAGTTTTTTCGCATTAGAGGGAATGAAATAGTTTTTTATTGCATGGTTAAGAAATGCGATAAAGCCATCATAAAAGTTATTGACATTTAACAAACCAATGGGTTTCTGGTGGATGTGCAGATGGGCCAGAGATGCTAGTGTGATAAGAGCCTCTAGTATTGCAAGATCTCTTGGAAGGAAAATAAAAGTATTAGCATGATTAAGCACTTCAGTTATTCTTTCTTCTATACCTGAGACGACTAACTCTTCTCCAGTTGATGAGTCAGACGAACTGCCCAATGGTTTTAGGACTCTTGGGATAGTACCTAACACTTGACTTCCTCTGATAAAAGCTGCTTCTGAGACCATTTTTGATAACCCTCGATTACCTCCTCCATACACCAAGTGTAATTTTCTCCCTACTATGTTTCGACCAAGATCTATGGCTGTCTCAACGAACTCTTTATGTTTGCCATAATTAAATCCAGAAAGCACACAAATGTTCTTAAATTGTCTATTGGGAGTAGTTGCCATTGGAATACTTCTCAAAAATAATTTGTGAGTGCTTGACAAAAAAAATCACATTTAAGAGTCTTGGTGACAGTGAGTCACAGTTGTGTATGAGGTAACATGTCAGTGTCAAATAACGTGTAAAGCACATGGCTCGCGAGTCAAAAAGGAAACAGTAAAATGGAAAAAGCAAACAGTAATAAGGTTATAAAGACAACAATGCAAATAATAAAACAACAGTGAAATGAAATAACAGTGAAGTAAAAGGATATTTACAGGTAGTTGCGACTGTGGCTCATATCTTCCTCTGGTTTTACGTACAGAAACGACTTGACCGCCCTCTATGGGTCGAGGATAGGCTTCACATCCAGTTTTCTTATAAACTGGCAAACAGGATCGTTTATAGTCAGATTCCCTGAGACTATATCGTGCATGCTCTTTCTGGAATAATGGCCATAACTGGAGAATCGCTCCTTGCACATATCCACTAGGATGCGTTTCAAGAGACAAAAGGATATCATTTAATGACTCCTTATTCAAGCCATCTCTAATAAATTGAATCTTATCTTCCCTGTTAACAACATTTCTAAAGAACATGGTTTTTTACTGCAACTCATTCTGGCACACTTATGACAAGCAACATAAATTCTTCAAGCTCGTCGTTTTCTTGCATAATTTCTTTTACCACAACCAGGCATGTATGCAATAAATTTTGGAGGTAACTCACCTGCTGATCGTACTTTAGCCTCGATTAACCAACGGATGTCAGCAGGTATGTTATTCCTCATGAGTAATCACATGCATTCGGATCGAGCTTTATAGATCGTAAGGAGGGCATTCTGAGAAAGTGAAGGGAATCGCTTGTGAAGCTTCGCTATAATCTCGTTTCTATCCATACTTTCGTCTTAGAATATCAGTTATTATGGAAAACTGAAGTAACTAACTTGATTGTCACGGAGTACCGTTATCTACCACTTCACCGGGGTAACAAATTAAAGAACACAAACAGAAAACCAAATTAAAACGCACAAAGAAAATTAAAATTGTCTCTCTTATTGAATTTACCTCAAGCTCCAACTGGATGTCGTAAACACTTCTCTCAATGTCTTTGAGTTGGCCTTCTAAACCCTCAACATAGGTTACTAACTCTGGTGGTTGTAGAGCCCAAATACGATGTGTTTTACAAAATTGAATCTGCCTTTTGAGATGAGTTTTGACACGTTGAAATGGTTTAAGAATGTTCAGGAGGAATGGTCTAAGCAAGGTACTCATGATTAACAATGATAAGAGAAAACTTAATAGTAAAACAAACACACTTATGCAAAAATAATTTCAATTAGCAAAAGAATAATATAAAGAAAAAAAATCAAATCACCGAAAAGAAAAAAAAATCAATTCAAATTTGGTGGGTCACTCAAATTTATTTCAGTGTCTTCTCCATGTGGTTGGTATTCTAGATATGGCTTTAATCTTTGACCATTAACTTTAAACGTAACACCGTTCTTTGAATCCTTAATTTCAATTGCCCCATGTAGAAAAACAGTATGAACAATAAAGGGACCAGACCAACGAGAGCGTAACTTACTTGGGAATAGGTGCAAGCGAGAATTGAATAAAAGCACTTTCTAACCTGGAGTGAAAGATTTTCTCATAATTTGCTTGTCGTGGAAGACTTTCATTCGTTGCTTGTAAATCTTGGCATTTTCATAGGCATCATTGCTAATTTCTTCATGTTCTGCCAACTGTAATCTTCTATCTGAGCTAGCTTGCAGCATGTCAAAGTTGAATTGCTTGATGACCCAATACGCACGATGCTCGAGTTCCACAGGTAGGTGACAAGCTTTTCCATACACTAGCCTGTAGGGTGACATCCCAATCGAGGTCTTGAAAGTCGTTCTATATGCCCATAATGCATCATCAAGTCTTAATGACCAATCTTTTCTGTCTGACCTCACTGTCTTTTCTAATATATGCTTTATTTCTCGATTGGAGATCTCAACTTGGCCACTGGTTTGCGGATGATACGGGGTTGCCACTTTGTGTGTGATTGAATACTTTGTCAAAAGAGTTTTGAAAGCTTTGTTACAAAAGTGGGCATCACCATCACTGATTATCGCTCGAGGGAATCCAAAGCGCGAAACAATGTTGCTTTTCAAAAATCATATCACCACCTTGTGATCATTGGTTTTACATGGAATTGCTTCTACCCATTTCGATACATAGTCAACAGCAACCAATATGTATTGATGACCAAAAGACAGGGGAAAGGGTCCCATGAAGTCGATACCCCATACGTCAAAAATCTCAACCACTAAAATTGGATTTAGTGGCATCATGTTCCTTCGTGTAATGCTCCCCATTCGTTGACACCTATCACATGAAGAATAGAAAGTGTAAGCATCTCGAAATATAGTTAGCTAATAGAAACCATATTGTAAAACTTTAGTCATTATTTTCTTAGCGCCGAAATGGCCTCCACAAGCTTGTTCATGGCAGAATGAAAGGATATTCTGAATTTCACTTTCTGCGATACATCGTCTAACAATTTGGTATGCACAATACTTGAACAAATACGGGTCATCCCAAAAGAAATTATTTATCTCTGCAAAGAATTTAGCCTTGTCTTGATTGATCTAATGCTCTAGAAGTTTACCTGTAACAAGATAATTAACTATATCAGCATACCAAGGTAATACTTTCACACTCATTTCCCTAGTAGATTTAGCATTTTCAACAAGGTGAATGTAATGCATGCAGTCTACTAGATTTATACCTTTTATGTCCGCTATGGTCTATCCTAATGCTCCTTTGTACTATTTTAAAACAACTTACCTTTTTGTTCATCGTTTAGGGATGATGAAATGATTACCGGTAAAGTACTTTCTTCCCCCAAAAATGCATATTCCAATGTGTTGGGCAATGGTTTGAACTCGAGTTTCGGTGGTGATTCTGATGATGGAATCAGTTTCTTTTCTGATGGTGCTAGTTGTTCAACTCTTGACTTCAACTGATTAGTGCCCATGGATGGTGCCGAGTCAAGTAGAGCGTTGACCTCATCGACTGATCTGTCAATATCAAAATCCAAACCAAAGTGAGTTAAACATGTTTGTAAAGGATCATTACTAAGGTTTGAAAGAAATGTATTATCAGCTATTGTTTCTATTAAATCCACATCAACAATTCCATCATCTGCATTATGAGGTTGTTTGGCAATGTTGAAGATGTTCGGCTCCATAGTCATGTTGCCGAAGGACAACTGTATATTTCCAGTCCTGCATTGAATGTGAGTATCCACAGTTGCCAAGAAAGGTCGGCCTAGAATAATAGAGATGTGCTTCCTTAAATCCTGTATTGGTTGAGTGTTAATTACAATGAAATCAACAGGAAAATAAAACTTGTCTACCTGGATAAGCACGTCCTCCAGTCATTGCCAAAGTCTAAACTGAAGAAGCAAGTTGTCCCACCATCTTCTACAGGCTTGAAATTGATTGGGCTTGTGAATTGAAGCCTGCTCTCAACTCATTTCGTAGTCCATCAATGGTGCGGTTCTGTTGCTCAATCGTAAAGTGAGTAACATTCTTGAAATTTTGGAATGCATCCTCCCATGGTCTGGGTTGAGAGTAGTTCTGGTTCTGATTGTATGGTCTAAATGGTGGCTGAGAGGCTTAAGGATTTTGAGGAATTGGTGGAGCTGGAGCTGCTGGTCCATTCTGTTGGAATCCTTGAGACCATGAAAAATTGCGGTGGTCTCTCCATCCAGGGTTATATGTGTTGGAGTATGGGTTGTAATTCGATGGCTTTCTCATTACACCTATGGCATTGGCTTGATCTGAATATGAGTCATGGTCATGTGATTCTGTTGATTTAGTAGTTGATAACGACGCTATTTGTCGAGCAAGACCTTCAACCATCTCCTTGACTTCTTTGATTCCCGAAGTTGACTCGCCAATGTGAACCTCATTCGCTCCCTTAATTCTTTTAGTATTCCTGAGTGATCGACTCTGTTGTTGGGAATTATCCGCTTGTCGCTGAAAGAATTCCTAAATCTCTGATGCACTTTTTGACATTAGCTCTACTCCACTTGTTGCCATTAGCCATTCTTACACATTTGGTAGTAATCCCTCCAAAAAGTATTGGCATTAATGCCATTTCTCATACCCATTATGTGGACACTTCAAGAGTAGCCCATTGAATCTCTCCCATGTTTCAAAATATTGTTCGTCCTCTCTTTGGGTAAACTCTGAGATTTCCCTGTGAATAACATTGGTTTTATGCACTGGGAAATATTTATTCAAAAATTTAGTTACCATTTGTTCCCATGACGCAATGCTATTAGCAGGCAATGTATTAAGTCATGAACGAGCTCTATCCTTTAAAGAAAATGGGAATAATCTAAGTTTAACATCTTCATCTGAAAAATTCACATATTTAAATGTTTGATAAATTGCATGAAAATCATTCAAATGACTATATGGGTCCTCATTTTCTAGGCCGTAGAATGTGAGGAGACAATTTAGCACACTAGGTTTTAGTTCAAAACTCCTAGCAGCTACATTTGGGTATCTTGTGCATGATGTGCTCAAATTAGCTAAGGGACTAAAATAGTCCTTAAACGGCCTCTCCTGTGGTGCTTGTAAATCCATTTTATTTTTAACTTGTTTGTGTGTGCGAAGTGTTTTCTCAAGTTCAAGGTCTATAGGTTCAAGATTAGGCAATAAGGACCTACGACCATGCATGCAAAACAAATAAAATAAAAATAAAGATGAGAACAAAACAAATAAAAATAAAGAAGATGGAGAAATTACGATACTAACCTTATTGCACTGTTACAACCTTTCTATAAAAACACACTAAAAATAAATACGTGAAATAAATTAACTAAAAAAACTTAATAAGATAAATAAAAATTACAAAGAAGAATAAAAATAACTTGAAAATTAAATTACAAAATTTTAAAGAAAAGAAAAAGAAAAGAAATACTAACCTTTAAATGTAGATTCACTTTTTTCTTTTTTATAATAAAAAAAAATTACAAGAAAACAATTAAAATAAATTATTCACAAAAATTAATTTTAGGAATCAAAATTACTTACCTCCCCGACAACGGCGCCAAAAACTTATTGTGCAAATTTTAATGTACTCGCAAGTGCACAAATCTATTGTAGTATAGATCAATGGTGACGAGTGTCGATCCCACGAGGAGGTGGATTTTAATTGTATGTAAAATTAATTTTGTAAATGGGTGATTGGATTTGTGGTGGAAATGATTTGGAATATGCTAAAACTTAAATTAAAATGACGAGAATAAATTGAAGAGAATTCTATTGAAATGACGTACTTTGGTATCTGGATCCGTATCAACATGCACCATGGGCTAAATATTCCTTATTAATACCAATTAAATCATGAGGGGAAAATCCACACCTCATGAACCACACTCTAATCAATATGGTGCTAAGGGCTTATCGTGCCAAATAATAATAACCTTGTACTAGAGGGCCGGTGAAACTAAGGCGGTACTAGACAAGATTAGTATTATTTATCGACGAGAAGTCAAAACATCCACAAAAACTAGAGGGGAAGAGAAAACAAATTTACCAAATAAAGCCCATAACACATGTTGAGACTTCACCTTCAACCCAAGCTTGAAAGGAAATTAGTTACTCATAATTGAACTAGGGGTAAAATGGGAATTTATTAAAATATGAAGAAAATATAAGATGAAGAAGGAATTACAGAAAATGGATCCCAAAAATGGATTCAGAGATATCAAATTAGGGGGGAGAGACCCCCTTTTTATAGATACATGGAGTAAATCATGGTCATCGGATTAAAAATAGTTTGGACACTCAGGATTGCGTCACGTCATCAGTCAACAGTACGCGGTTTGACCACGTGGATGAACAGTAACACGGTTTGACTTGGGTTGAACAGTGACGCAGTTTGGTTGAAAATAATCATGTGTAATGCATGTACCGTACGCGAGATTTTTCGTCCATTGATATGCTGTCACGTCACCATCAACAGTACATAAGAATTTTAGTCCAACAGGATCGTGACACCTATCAGTCAATGCCACATCATCAATCCGTCTATGTGAACAGTGTCGTGAACAGTACCGTACACGTCAATAGTACCGTATATGTGAATAGTGCTATTTTTTCTTTTATGCTCATCCTAAGGTTTTCGACCGTCCTGAGTTCAAAAGTGATGTCCGTTTTGCTGTTTGATCTCTCGTTTATTGTGAAATGACTATGATGCCCCTAAAATACACAAAATACTTAATTAAAATAAAACACACATAATTAATTACAAGAACCTTAAATATATAAAAGTAAAGGTTGTTAGTAAATATACATTTTCTAACACTCAACAGGCCCTTCTTTCTTTTAACTTTTTGGAACAAATTTTACTAGTGGAAAGATTGTGAATTTGTAAATGATAGATAGTTGGGCAGGCGTCAACCTAGTTGGATGTACTGTTAATTGTAGTGATGCGAATTACACCTAATTTTATTTGAACTACTAATATTGTAATTGCACTTGAACTCTATTAAATGAAAATGCAACTTTTAATTTATAATAAAAAATATTTCGTTCATAATTTTATTTTTTGTGTATAAATATGAAAAATGATTTCATTTACAAATGAAAAATGTCTCATTTAACTAAGTTATGATTTCATAAATGAAATATTGATATTGTAAAATTTTAGATTTATCATTTATAAAATCATGATATTTAGAATTTTATTTCTTAAAATCATGATATCATTTATTCATTTAATAAATTATAAACGTAAAACAATTAGAATATTTTTTAACTAAGACTTAAATTAATTTTTAAAAGCCTATGCTAATAAAATATATTAAAAATTTTAATTTCAAGATATTTATAAAATCATAACATTTTATGTTTACTTTTCATTAAAAAAATGTTACTTTGATATACTTTGACTCACGTGTTATTGATAGCCATGAGTCGCGTGCTAGCCCATCAATGAAGTGTGCTTATTTCATGCCTTTTCGCGTACCATGTTTAGTTCCATCTCTAATCGTGTTGTGCTTTTAAGGCCCATGCACTTAAAATTCTAAGCTCGGCCCAGCCCACGTGTGTGTCATATCATGCCACCTGTCGCCCCGCCTGTTGATCATCTTTACAGTAGAGAAATTGAAGTTGACATAATAGGAATCTCTAGAGATGGTTAAGACTCATTACTCTTCTTTTCATCTCTAATTATTTGATCTTTAAGAGACACAACATCTCTACTCTGATTAGTTTTCTTGCCACTGGATCCCATAATCCATACCTAAATTCTTTATCTCTATAGCCTAAGAAAATTCATCATAGAAAATTCTTCAAGGATGTGAACATATGCTCTACAACCAAACAATATCAAATGTTTGTAAGAAAAATCTTTCTCGGTTAAAATTATTTCAAATAATCACCATCTAATAGAGCTGAAGAAGAAAGATTAATCAAATCAACTGCAAAATGCATAACCTCTGCCTAAAGAGATTTAAAAAGCTTAGAATTAAAAAGCATACACCCGATCCTTTATTCAATTGTTTTGTTCATCCTTTCTATAACAACATTCTGTTGAGGGGTTTTTGATACATTTATCTTAAATGTGATTCCATGGGATCTGCAATATTACTCAAGTGTCTTTTATACTCGCCACCTTAATCTGTCCTTACACATTTTAATTTTCCATTCTATTCATTTGTCAACATAAGCATGGAGGAATTTAAGCATATCAAGCTCCTGGCCTTTGGATTTCAAAGCAAAAGACCACATTTTTCTAGAACAATCACCAATAAAAAGTTACAAAATAAAGTATATCTCTTATTGGTCTATTTTGCATCATGCAAACATCAGTGTGAATCAAATCAAGGATTTGAGACTTTTTACATGGCGAAAAACTTTTAAAAACTATTCCTTGTGTCTTTCTAGCTAACCAGTAAACACAAGTCTTAAGGGATATACCTACAAAGCTGGGTAGAAAATCTTTTCTTGCAAGAGTTTCTAATAATTTCTTATCAATTGGACCAAGTCTTTTATGTCATATCTCAGTGTCAGAATCTTTTACAGCCAGCTTCATATCTTCTTTCTTGATCTTGGCTTTTATAACATAGACAATGCTTACTTTCTTTCCTTTAGGATGCGTTTGGCACACTGTATTCTATTATACTATATTGCATTATTTTAATACAAGTGTGTTGTATTATAATGTATTACATTAGCACTGCATTATATTCATGTTTTGCAACAGTTGACGCTACATTATACTATATTAGTTTTTAATTATGTTATGTTTGGTGTTCAACTGCATTGTACTAATTTTTTTTTCTTGATCAATTTACAAAATGTATTTAGAAAACAATAGTTATTAGTACTTAAACTGGTATTAGGGGTATGTTTAGGATTGAATTTGCTTCCTAAGGAATCAACTTCTACCTTAATTCTCAAAAAATCAACTTTATAAATAATTTAGGAGGATGTTTAGTAAATGAAGATTATTTGATAATCACTTTTCAAATAATCTACTAAGGATGTTTGGTCAGTGAAATTCAAAAGTATAATATTTAATATACAATGAAAAAAATAAACTTATTTATTTATTTGTAATTTATTTAGAATATTATTTTTTAAATTATTTTTTATTTACTGCTTATTTTTCATGATGTATCTATTTTCTTTATTAATATTTAAATAATTTTCATTAATTATTTTATTTTACAATAAATTCAATTACAAATTTTTTTCACTAAAAAATTTATTACCTACAATACATGATGTACACAAATATTAATATAATGTTATTAAATTGATTAATAAATTGTTTAATATTAAAAATTTATTAAATGCAAAATAAAAAAATCCATAAATGACAGAGTGAGTGTAACACTCCACTTGGATTTTCATTTTAAAAATGTTTAAAACACTGTGCTTTTATAAATACGAATTAAAAAAAATTCGCACAACAAACAAAAACTTTCTTACATAAAGTAAAAGTCACATAGAGATTTCATAGTTTAGTTCAAAACTTGATTATTACATAAAGTTAAGATATTTATTTCGATTAAAACAAAGCTGAGCCCATGATAAAATCCCAAGGTCTGTTATGTCTATATGCACTTCGTCTTGACTAGGACTTAGCGCCGACTTGCCCTATTTATCGTTATCTGCAATGTAAGGACTTTATGAGCTAATGCCCAGTAAGATAATACTTGGATGCATGTATAACTTATTATGCATGTGGATGATCTTGTTAAGCTTTTAAAAGAAACTTACAAAACAATTTTATTAGGGCCCTAGGTATGTTGCACTACAAGGCTGGCACTTTTACTCTTTATACATTATTCCATTAGGCCTCATTAGTTGATCTTTTGGGCGTTACGTATCGTCATCCCCAAAAGATTTCTTTTTACTTAGCTTTTAGGGCTTGTCCTCCTTAGAAACTTTTCCACCTAATAGTACAACCACCTATTTTTCATAAATTCATTTTTTGAAACATCTTCTTCAAAATGTAATCCATGATATGCATGTATCCAATGCAACTTATGTCATAACATTTGAAGTTCCCGGATGCATAACGAAATCAACACACAACATTATTTAAGAATAAGATTCTTTAATACAGGCAGCATAGCCGACCATAATATGATTAAGTATAAGTATCACATATTAGGCGGCAGAGCTAACCATAACATAACTAAGTATCATAGATTAGGCGGCAGACCCGTCCATAGTATAATTAAGTATCATAGCTTAAGCGGCAGAGCCGACCATAATGTAATTAAATATTATAGTTTAGGCGGCATAGCATACCATATAAGTATTTAGATTATAACTAATCACATCATAATAGCCATTACAACATAAAAGAATGGTTAAAACCGAAGTTAAATATGAAAAGAATTTTGTCCTTACATTGCAGTTGAAGTGTTATTTACCTCTTGACATTGACTTCTCTAGACCTTTTTAAATTAAGGATTTCTCTACTCTTGATATTATGACTTAGAAGAGAATGAAATTTATAGGTTAGATTGAAAATGAAAAGTGGTGGGGGCTATTTATAGGATTTCTTAAGGTTAATGGATGGTTAGGATTTTGCCAACATAACTCTTGATCAATGGTTGAGATTAACATTTATAAATACCTTAGTAAATTTTAGAATTCTTATCTTTCTCTACAACCTTCTCTTACATCATCACTTATGCCATTGCTTATGTCATCATTTCTTATGTCATTGCTTATGTCATCTTCACTTAGAATTAAATATCTAAGTAAATATGAGATTATCCTTCATAAATATCTTACTAAATTCTAGAATTCTTAATGATCTCTATAAACTTCTTTTACATCATCACTTATGTCATCATTTCTTATGTCATCATTTCTTATGTCATTACTTATGTTGTCATTAATTAAATATTTTATAGCATTATTATTATAATACTTAAGGGAGCTTGTTAGCTTAAAATAAACTCTACCATATTTAAGTGAGAAAATTGTAACTCACAGTGAGTAAATTCATGGAAAGAATATTCAGATGACAAAAAATCTTAAAAAACCCTTATGTACAAAGAATTATTGTAATCAACGTAGTTCATAGAAATGTAACACTATTTATATATTTGTGTAAATAACAAAACTATTATCTACTCATTAAACTTGTAGCAAAATTATTTCTCCATCTTTCCATCTCTTGACTTTTACAAACATTACCACTATAATATTGTTCTCGAATGACGACCTTTAACACTACAAGAAAAATGATATTTATTTTCCAAAAATTTAGTCTCTAAAGATAACAAATTAGTTACCTTATACTTTTTTTGACGAAAAATAAATCGTCACACGTTAGCCGTAGAAAGACTGTCTTAATTTGTTCTACCAACTAAAATTATTTTCGCCATGTTGAAAAAATATTTTTGTGAAAAAAATCATTGCCTTAAAATTAAGTTAAAATTGTCACAAATGGTACTCAAAATGGTCAAATTAGATATTTATAAATGCAATCAATGATCATTCATATTTGTCACAATAAGTAATTTATAGTCACTATAATATGTGTCTCAAGAGTATGTAAATATAGTCTCAATAATTACTAGAAATCTTCATTTTAGAGGTTTGAAAATACAATTAGCAATGCTATTTTTTACATATCGCAATGTTACATAATCGTCTCAAATAGTTGTCATTTGTGACAACTTTTACAAATACAAATGGTAGTTAATTTAGTCTGAAATTTGTTTTAAGAACAATTTATCTAGTCTCACATAAATTTTAATAACAATTTATGTAGTCTCACATAAATTTTAATAACAATTTGTAGTCATAGAATTCAAAATTTAACGACAAAAGAACTTTAAAGTGAAAAATATTATTAAAATAATTGTAACTTGAATAATAAAGATGGGCTTGGAGAAGAAATAAATCACCTTTTTTGTTGAATTTTATTCACCTCATAATCATTACATGTATAGTGATTTACTGGAATCACAATAAGCCAAGAATGAGATCAAGCCTAACATAATAGTTATCTTTATCTTGATCTTGATAAATGCAAAAGTAAAAAGCTTGAGTTAATAATAAACTAAGAGATAAGATTGTCCACTTTAAACTTCCAAAACACTAACGAATGCCAAATATGTTGTCATGTCATCTAACATAAATGAATACGAATTACTCAAATTTGTTAGCTCTGCTACAATATTTTCATCAATATAATCCGTCACAAAGAGATCTAAAATCTAAAAAGTTAAAAAAAATCAATAGTCTGAGAATAAGATTACATTGAAAAAGAAAAATAAAAGTAACATTACTCAAAAGGATAATTAAGTAAACATCGGTTGTTGTTTCATGAATGCTTCAACTTCCTTAAATTTGCTATCTTGTTCCTTGATTTTAATTTTTTATCCTTATTTTGCTAAGACAATGTTGTAGCAAATGATGACTTTGAAGGTAATTGTTATTTTAGATTTGGATAAAATTAAAGATTTTTCCCAAAAGTATTTCACAATTTGATCATCTATTATTGGTTCATCATTTTCTTCCATCTATCATTAGGCCTTACATGACTAAAAAAAATAATACTAATAATGAAAAAAAAAAACTTGAGAAAGCACTTAATTAGTGTAGAAGAATAATCTTGCCAAAAATAAAAGCCTTCTTGCCAATGCATAAAAGAATAGAAAATATCTAAGAAAATATCTATACATAAAAATATTTAAGTAACAATGCCATGTTAATTAAATTTCTAAATGAAACATATCCGCAATCAATTCTTTCATCCAATAAAAATATGTAAAAAAAAATCTAAATGAAAGACCAAGAGATTACAAGCATGTACTTGCTTTCATATTAGTTCAAATTAACAGTATAACCAAAAGATTACAAGCACATAATCCATCTCGATTCACTTATACAAATTTTGCATCCAAAATTCTTAAGTTGATCTATTAAATAGTTGGTGTCAAACTTGAACTAAATTAAAGCAGTCAGTTAATCAACATTTACAATTCAATAAATATAAAGTTGAAAGAAATAAAAGATTAAGTTAAAAAAAAAAAGATAGGCTAATCATTTAGATTTTGTATGGAGACTACTTGAATCTTTTTCGCTTACTCCAATGCATCTTCTGAAACAAAGTAATCCAAAAGACTCTCCATGCTTTTTGGTTATTCCAGTACAAAAGATGATAAGTACATTAATTTTAATTAAACATACAACAACCACATTAGGGGGAAAAAAAGACTTCTTGACCTTTATTTAGTCACTTCATATACACTTCCCAGCAAATCTAACAACATTTTGAGCAAATTGTAGCAACCCAAGCTTCAACACCATCCTTCGAACCAATACATCAAAGTTACATAATATTTTATATTTAAAATTTGTAGCTAAAATATTCTGTAACTCTAACTTCTAATTATATTGGTTGGACTTGAATAACTTATTAACTCTTTTCATTATTTAATACTAGCTATAATTTTATTTAAAAAAATAAAGAAAGATGATTAATTGCATACCACTTACCAAGTTGAAGTTAATAATAATAAGGTGATCCCAATTTTCTAAAGTTATTATGAAGGAATATTAGAAAAAAAAATCTAATGTCATCGCACCTAAACCCATTGCCCAAATTGAAGATTTATCTTAATATCTTGATTTTACAAAAGTTTCTCAATACCTACTAAGCGTTTCCTTCATTTATTTCAATATATTTTCTATCTTTCTTTTACTATATTCTCTTAAGAATTTTATCAAATTGATAAGCTTAAAAATAATAAAATAATAGATCTAAGCATTTCAATGCTTAATTTCACCAAACACAAAAATATGAATTTACAAAATCCAATCTCAACTAAACTAAACAGCTGAGTTTATATATACTTACAATTTAAAAGTAGAGGGAGAGATGAGACTGAGTATTGTTGAGTGGCTTATTTTGGCATGCGTGAGTGGACTAGTGAGGGTGGCATGCTTTTGGGTAGTGGCAGAGGCGTGATTCTAATAGCTCTCGCAGCAGCTGAGGTAGAGTTATGATGTTGCCTCCCTAGTCGCACGTTTTCTGTTCATTCACTCACATAATTAGTTACGATGTTACCTCCCTAGTCGTACGTTTTTTGTTCATTCACTAACACAAATTGGAAGGACAAAAAAGATAAAAATGGGTAGTTTTTTAATACAAAACCAATTAAAGTGAAGTGGCCAGGGAGAGAGTGGGAGGGAATTAATTTGTTTTGTTGGATTAATTTGTGTTTCATGATATCACTTAGAGAAATTTAAGTGAGAAATATAGGTTCTATTTAAGTTTAGTTTTTCTTTTCTTTTTTTAATATTTATCCAATATATTGCATATATGTTTTTATAAATGCAATGAATTTGACTATTATAAGGTTCTTTTAAAAATAAAAAAGAAGCACTTACAAATTTGTTATTATTGATTTTATAAAGAGTCTAATATCATTTTTATTAATCCAAGTTAATTATTTTAAGGCTTTTATTTTAATTTTTATTAATTTAACATGGTTGAACAAAATTTCTATGAATCTAAATAATAAACAATAATATGGGTAACTAATTTCATGAAAAAGATATTTAACTTATTAGTCTTGAGGGAAGCTCCCATTAGAGCAAGTTCAAGTTTAAATTTAAAATTTGAGAATTGTCTTTCACTATTTTTTAAAATAAACTTTGATCTACTCCCTAATTAGAATGACAATCATAAATTTACCATCTAAAAGTAGGAAAACTTCTATTTACTCTCATTTTCATTCAAAAGATGATGACAAAAATGGAGCGGCACAGTGATGACTTTTTCTTTTTAAATCTTCTTAACTTTAAATGGAGGTAAATTGATGTTTTCACACTTTAATAAGATAAAATATCAACTATTTAATCAAATACATAAAAAAATTGTTGGTCACAAAATATAATATAATTAAGAAAACTATTGATAATTATTCTTTTTTTCTAGTATTATAAAGTTCGTCACATTAAAAAATGAATAAGATACTAAATAATGTTCCTCTAAAAAAAATTGGTCATGAAATATAACGTTACTCAAGACAAGCTTTTAAACTACTATTTTTTAGCTTTGTCACAAAGGTTAATTATATGTGAAAAAAATAGGGTCTTAAAATTAATCAAAACCATATTAACTTTGGAGACTAATATTTTTTATCACGAATGGTTTGATTAATTTTACATCCTTCTTTTAATTACAAATAAATATGTACAGCACCACCATTTCTTAACTGCTTCATTATGGTATACTTGGACAACATTGCAATGTATAACACAACCCTCAAAGAGATGCCCAACACTTGTGACAAGTTCTCCAAGTACTACGAGAAAATGAACTCTACCTCAAAATAGAAAAGTTCTCATTTAAGCAATAAGAGGTGGAGTTCCTCAGCCACAAGATAGCAGATGAGAAGCTAACGATGGAGTTCCTCCCTCCAAAGTGCATGAGGTATGATCATTTCTCAAATTGGTGAACTATTATCATCCCTTCATCGATGGATATTCGGCCAAGGCGGCACCCTTGATTGACTTAATTAAAAAGAACCGAACGTGGTGTTGTCCAAAGAATGCTAATGTGCATTTAAAAACTTAAAGAAGGTTATCTCTAAGGATCCTGTCCTTGTTCTTTCAGACCACACAAAGCTATTCAAAGTACAAATGGATGCCTCTAACTTCACCACTAGGGAAGTACTCATGCAGGAAGGCCACTCAATAGCTTTCGGGAGCTGGAAACCCAATGACATAGAATGCTGATACACCATGCAAGAGAAAGAAATGACTTTAATCATCCATTGCCTACAATTGTGGTGACACTACTGGTTTGGCCCACACTTCGTGATCTTAACAGACAATGTAGCCATAAGCCACTTCCAAACACAAAAGAAGTTGAGTCCTAAGTAAGCAAGGTGGTAAGACTTTCTTGTAGAATCTGACTATCAGCTAGAGTACAAGCCCAGGAAAGCCAACGTCGTTGTTAACACTCTAAACTGCAAGGCTAAATTAGCAACACTTAGTATGAGCTGGCAAAAGTCTGACCTTATCTCATAGATCAAGGAAGGTCTCCAACAAGGGCCCCTAGTGAGAGACTTATTGGGGAAAGTACCCAAAGGCAAGACAAGGAGATTTTGGCAAGATATATGCATCCTCCTTACCAAAGGAGATCAATTGTTTGTGCTTAGTTGGGAAAATTTGTGAAAGAAAGTCATCAAGAAATGTCACGACTCAAAGTGGGCTGGCCATCTCAGAGTTAAGCGCACAATTGCACTAGTCCAAGCTTCATATTTTTGGCCACATATATGGGACGACATCGAGGCCTATATGTGGACATGTCTTGTGTGCCAATAAGACAAGATTGATCACCAACTTTAGACAGGATTGTTGGAGCCCATGCCACTTACATCAAAGTTGTAGGAGAATGTCTTCATGGACTTCATTAGGCCTTGCCTAAGTCCAAAGGATGCAAAAGCATTATGGTCGTAGTCAACTGCTACAACAAGTACGTAATTTTCACCATCGTACTAGCCAATTGCAAAGTCAATTAAGCAGTTTGTCACTTTATCAAGCATGTTATGAAGCTTTGGGGAGTTTTGAAGAGTATTGTGAGCGACCGAGACCCACGATTAACTAGATGCTTTTCGACGTACCTTTTCAAGTTGTTGGAAACCGACCTCAAGTTCGCAACAAGCTTTTACCTGCAAACCGATGGGTAGATCGAGCACATCAATAGCCTCTTTGAGATGTATTTAAAGCACTACGTGAGCGCTCATAAACGAGATTGGGCAAAGTTGTTGGATGTTGCCCACTTCTCACGCACTCTTCAATGGAGCAAGGCTATAGGTAAGAGCTCAGTCGAGATCATCATGGGATTTTAACTAATGACGCCCAATGCTATAGCCTTACCATATAGAGAAAAAAGCCCTATGGCTCACAAGCTCGCCTGCAAATGAAAAAAGGAAACAGACATCAAGCGAGCTTATTTCGACAAAGTCGCGTAAAATATGAAAAAATGGGTTGATTCAAAGAAACACCACCTCAAATACAAAGCAATCATGTGATGATCAAGCTCCTACCCCAACAGTTAAGACTTTGCGAAAAGTCTATAAGCAGTTAGTGAGGTGATGCTAAGGGCCCTTCCCGATTATCTGACGTGTAGACAACGTCTCATACCAACCCTGACTTCTGCCAAGACCCAAGATTCATCCGGTCTTCCATATGAATCTACTTAAGCCATATTACGAAGATATAGGAGCCCAAAAGCGAAGTGAGTCAAGACATGCCCCAATAGCCGCTGTCACTATATTCAACAAGGATGTAGAATGCATCCTTGCCGATCGAGTAATTCGAAGAATGAGCGTACCAGCTTACAATGAGTACTTGGTGATGTGGAGAGATCTCCCCGATAGTGAAGCTAGTTGGTAATGTGAAGAAGACCTATGGCAATTCATGGAGCATATCCAAAGGTATAAGCACAAAAAAGCGAAGAGGACGTTGCGACCATAGGTAAGGGAGGAATGTTACAGGCCACTCAAATTTACCACCAATGGAGGCTAAATTGGCTCACATAGGTACGCTCAGAAAAAGTCTACTCAAAGGCGGGATGCGGTCAACAGTGAGCCGTCTCATACAATTAGTAAATTGTGGTGCGCTCAGTAAGCAGACAGCCCAAATTCACAAAACAAAGTTTGCAAGCCCAATCTGATTCTACAATGCACATATCAAAATAATCTTTCCAAAATCCACAGAAATATATATATTCATTATGATCTTAGTTTAAAGTGTAGTTTACTTATCTCTTCATGATCACAATGATAAGCTTAACATCAATCATAATCTAACCACTATAACCTAACATTGAAGATTGAGCTCCCATGAACATTGTACTTATATAAGAAGGTAGTAATAATCCATTCCCCTCAAGAACTATTTCCTATAACTTGATGAATCAATAGGTTTTATTTTATAAAATAAAATACAAAATAAAAGCTTATGAAATTTTTTAGGACTTAAATAGACACATTAATATATCGGTAGTAAAAATTTCGAAGTCAAATTCATTTAAAATCTACTGCAAATAAATTTTATTTTGGTACTATTATGTCCTGAAATCCAGAATCTAGAATCGAGTATCCTTTAATTATCAATTTATAACAATTAAAATATAAGGAATTAGGACACCAATTTTGAATATGATAAACTAGACTATAAAAGAATAGAGTAGATCTCGAAATTTTTATAATTTTTTAAGAAATTTTGGTTTGTATAAACATTTTTTCCCATGTTACAACACTACAAAAATGTCAATTTTCCAAATCACAGGGCATCATTCAAAAATTTGTTAAAAAAAATACAAGATTTTTTTAATGATGCAAATATAAACAATTTTTTTTAGCTCAAAATAAAAATTTTTTAATAATTTTTGAAGTGGGTCACGGTCATTAAAATCTACCACAATATTTCCTTAATTCTCATGGTTTTCATTTAATCAATATTTCCCCAAACACATAACGCCCATGAAAATCATATAATAACTTCAAGAATCATAAGTCTCCAAAACTTAATCTTAGAGATAAACCTAATAATTCTAAGATTATATAAGAAATAGAGTACTTAGATATTAAAATTATTCATATCTTAATCACCACCACAATGTCCCAACAATTTTTGGACTTAAACGATAAAAACCATGAAAGTTGCCGACCAAGAGAAGAAGAAGAAGAAGCTATCACCCATTTTCTCTCTTAATTATCTATTTATAATACTGGAAACAAACCCAAGCCCTCTAAAAGCGTGTCCAAGGCCTGGGTTGGGCTTGGACGGACCTAGGCTGGGCTTGGACTGGGCCTGGACTTCAATTAATTTTCTAAATAAATTTTTAATAAAAGAATTTAATTTCAAAATAGTTAACTTGTTTTTGAAATGGGAAGTTAGAATTATTAAAATGGCGAATAAAACACTCGGCCAAAATTAAAAGAATTTAATGGAATAAAGGCATATGCATTGGGTAGAAAAATTAATCAAAAGCATTTGGAAATAAATAATGAACCGCAAGCACCAATTGCACTGTAATGAATGATTTTATATCTATAACATAGAAGTTATTTGAATGTCATTAATAGTAAGAGAGTTTGAACTTTGAAATTCTAATATCATATAAAGATAATAATTAATCATAGAATAAAAATCTCAAAATTTTAAAATTTCTCAAAATTTGAGAATAATATCAGCAATAAAAAAAATCATAGATTACTTGAGGTGGAGTTGGTGATGGTTTGATGCTGGTTTAGGACGGGGGTTTGAGTGGCTGTGCTGGGTTCGATGTTGTTGTGTCTCCTGAGTTCTAGTGGCTACTGCTGCATCACACTAGTTCGAGTGGTTGGTGCTGGGTTTGCGGGCCGCCGCTGTTGTATCGCGTTGTTGCAGGTCCAGCTACTTGCGTTGCATTTGCTTCGCTCCTGCTGCCTTCTATATTTCGTGGCTACAGCTTGTTGTGTTGTGTTACATGTCTGCTGGTTTAGCTCGCTGGTGGTGTAGTTGAATGGGTTCAATTGGCGATGAATGGATCAATTTCAATTAGTGATGGCTGCTTGGATTCCACTATTAGGTGTCGACTGGTGCTTTTTAATTTTAGGGATTGTTATGTGATTTGTGAAATACTGAAATTTGGCCTTTTTTTCCTTTTTTAATTTTTAATTTGATGTTAATTTTTTTTATGAAACCTGAGCTTTTTTCATAGGCCCTTACCTAGGCTCATTTGCAACGAACTTTAAATTTTACAGCCCATGTCCACAGTTTTGTAATGCGGGTTGGACTTGAAGCCCATAGGTCTGGGTTGGGCTGGCCTAGGCTTTTTGCCCACCTTATTTTAGTTAATGGGCTAGCATAAAATGAATAAAATAAATTTGGGTTAAAACTAGGCCCAACAACAAATGAGTCCAAGCACCAATATAATATTACTACTCATACTAATATTAATAGTAGAAAAAATAACAATAACAATAATAATGTAATAAAATAAAAGAAAATTAATAATCAAATGCAAAAACAAATCAATAATCACAACAATGCAATTAAAATAATTCTATTAATTGCTTATTTAATTTTCAAGCATTACAGATATAACAAGAGATAAATATTTTTTAAAATTTTCAATGGAATTTACTAAAATCTAAAGGATGGTAAGAAAACATAAGAGGGTTAAATTTCACCGGGGTAATTTTTAGGGACTTTCCCTGAGATTTGGTATATTAACACTTAGATGAAATGTATCAATGTAATTACATATATCTTTTCTGCTGTTAGTCTAAAAATACGTATAACATCAATATATAAGGGTAAATATGTAAAAACATATTAAAAAATAAAATGTATGCTTTTACTAGATCAATAAATTTTTTACCACCACTTGCCCCTGTTGACCAAATCTTGACCAGCCAATCATGGCTCCACCGATGGCTGGTGGTGGTGCTTTATTAGTGCTGGAGTTCTCTCCTCACGTTGGCAACCAACCCCATTCACGACAGCCTTTGAATCAACTATGTCCACCAATACACATTAACCCAAGTACACGGCTTTTGTCTCACAACAACCCCAAACAGTTGCCGCCCCTTTGGCCATCACCGACGCCACCCAACAATAACTACCATCACCCTTGAGCCATCTTGATACCACGCCGCAACCTCTGACATCCCAAAACCCAACTACACACAAATCACAAAACCCTTGCTTGCGGCTTGTCACTCCACATGCCACAGCTCCAATTTTCTGCGTGATGGTTACAATTTTTTTTTTGGATAAAGAAACTTCCAAGCAAAAACCAAATGTCCATTCACATTTAAATAGAACGACACAAAATGCCATTGTAAATAATTCATACAAGTCAAAATTTCATAAGAAAATTAATAATTTATTTCAAGTGAGAAATTCCTTGGATCCTTTTTCCAGTGACAGGACACTTAGGCCCACTTGCTCTCCTCGTAGTTCTCTTGTAAAGCAGCTTCCCCCCAAGGGTTTTCATGACGCGTTGCTGGTTGGACTTGGTGGCATAGCTGTGGTGCGTGCGGTGTGTGAGATGTTGAACCATTTTCGCTCACTTTCGAGGAGGCTAGCGAAGCAACAACCAGGGGACAGTGATGGTTCCATATCGTTGCCGTCCATTCCATCAAACAACCCCAAACCAGGTAGCATGCTTTTTCACACCACCAATAATCATTTTCTTGAAATGGATTTTCAACGGAATCCTCACTGCGGAATTCTCAAAACTATATTTAATAATTTATAATTTCAGTAAGAATGAGGTTTAAGTATTAATATATAATTATATGGATATATTCCATTTAAGTGTTAATATACCAAATCTCAAGAAAGGTCCTTAAAAATTATCCAATTTCACCGCTTCTAATCCAATTCAATACCACTAAACGGCCCAATCAAATTTATTTTTTAACTCATTTAGCCCATTCTCACTCTCATTTTGTCTTTGCCAACCATTTCCTCCCTTAACCAAGCGTTAACATTCGCCGGGAAGTGTTGAACCCGCACACACAATTATGCCTATTAATAGCCATCTAGGCCAATCTATCATCCAAAAAATTACAACCTTTACCAATATGGCTCAAAACATATAATTGCCAAAATCTTTATTCAATCTCTCAATGTGCAATGACACCCAATCAATTTCAAACTATAGTGATATAACCGGAACCAAAATAAATAATTTTCCTTACAAATCATGAAATACAATCAGATTTAGAAGAACACAAACAAACTAGTATATCTCCTTTCACATCTATCTTCATTTAATTTTCATATCGGCTCAATTCCAAAACAGTTTAGCACAAGAATTATGTGAATAGTGATTATGATTAGTATTATATAAATGGTGAATCGTAAACAGTGTCGCATAAATAATAATATGTGAATAGAAAATCTATTGTGTTGAATAAATTTGACATTTACAATTTGAAAAAAAAAAAAAAAGATGTGCATGTAACTATAATGTAGAACACTTTAATTTGAGCTTAAGTTTATCAATAAACACTTAAACTCAATTCCGAATCAGCTTCATATAACACACAATAATTACATTAAAGTAGCATGGACTTCGCCATGCAGCTTCATAGTTTTAACTCTGCCAATTACAAGCTTCATACTTCAATTTATGCCAATCCGTAAATTACTAGCCTCATATAACTCCGTCCAGTCCTGCTTCTTGATGAAGCCAAACCAAAGTTGTAATATCAATTTGCTATTTTCTGAACAACCATGGCTATTGTTTGGAAAAACGTAGCTGCCCAACGTTATTGCTCTCTCGGATTCTAGGAATAGATTTAATTTCATTTCTCACATTTTCATATAAAAAAAATTCTCTGCAACCGGCAGGCATCCGGTATTTAGTTTCCTTCATACCGGATATTAACCGACATCTATAGTTTTATACCTCTTTCCTCCACGACGCACGTCACATTCTAATTCTTTTATTTGTCAGTCTAGATCTATTACGAACAAACTAGGGGAGGATCCTACGCTTAGACCGACTGCATCGATAACACTATATCTGCTGAACTGAAGGCCCTTCCCGCGATAGCATAGTAATGATTGCTTTGCAATTGAAAAAGGAGGACCGCTCTTGCCACATCCTAACGAAACAGCTGCTTCCATCTCCCATGGGCATAAAAGATGGGTTTTGAAAAGCACACCGGATCATCGGCGAACGGCAGAACAAGAAAATAGTGGAAATCTCGAGAGTTTCAATCCCTTGACCCAAAAATGGATCGATTGCTTTTGTTTTGTGGTGGCATAGCCTCGTAGGTGCGTGAGGGGAAGCGATAGGCATAGCTTGCGATGACCTAATATTCATCACAAAATGGTTTTTCAAATAAAATTTTATTTTTAATTTAAAGAGTTATATTAGTATTAAATATTTTAAAAAATATTTTAATTAATATTTTTTAAATACAATATGCTTATCATTATTTAATATTGACAAGTGAGTTTCTCTCTCTTTTATTATTATTTATTATATTTAAAAAAAAAAAATAGCTATAACTGTTATTTATTTTTCTTTTTTAAAAAATAATAGTTATATAACAATACTTTTTTACCTTATTAATATTATTAAACCCATACACATCTCATGGCAAATCTTTGTTTACAAGTAATTTTATAATTCATATTATATATTTAATCTATTAATTATTGTTATTTTTAATTAACATAATGAGAAAAACATATTAAGAGCACATCAATAGAATTATTAAAAGATAAATATATTTAAAACATAATAATAATAACAACAACAAAATTTCTTAGCAGAAAAGATTTGACTAAAATAGTTTGAGTAATAAAATGGGGGGTAATTAAATTTAATGAAAGGAAAAAATTGATTAAAATAATATTTACTTGGCTTATTTAGAATGTTTTTTAGAAAAGAGATTATTTTTTTTTATTTGCCACAAAAATAAAAAAATAGATATTTAAAAAATAAAATTTAAGAGCTTTTGCTAATGCTGACCCTTCTGATTTATAATGTTGTTTACTGAAATTGTCAAAAATATCATAAGAGACATTGCAAAAAATTTTTTAAAAAAGAATTTATTTTTTTATTTATCACACAAATAAAAAAATAAACATTTAAGAATAAAATTTGAAAAGCTTTTCCTGATGCTGAGTTGCTGACCCCTCCAATTTATAATGTTAATTACAGACATTTGTCAAAAATAGCAGAGGTGGGACTCACTGATTGTCCATTCATAGTGAAACATTTTTTTTTTTTGTTATTAAGGAAAATGCGTAGTACTTGCTATACCCCAAGACCGAAAACAACCATGTGCAAATGCGTTTTCTTTATTTTCTGTTCTGTAAAACGGAAAACACTGAATCAAAAACATTATTAAACGGCCCCTTAGATCCTTGTTTGGAAGGCTGGTTTAGAAAACAGCCCAAAACGAAGCCCAATAAGTGGCAACACTGGCGGCAAAAGTTCCCGCCAAAAAGCTGGAATCACAGCACTTAAAATTAACGTGGCAACTAATCAAACCCTAACAGACGAAATCCTCAAAATCAATTTTAATTCATACTCGAAAAATGGCTGACACTCCATCGTCTCCAGATTCACCGACGTCGGCGGGATTCAATTCCGACCAGCTTCCACCAAACACGAGCCAGAATTACTCGACGGATGATGAGGCGGCGGTGGATCCCAATATTATTAGAGACGAGCCTGAAGAACCCGAGGATGAGGAGGAAGGAGAAGACCTGTTCAACGAAAATTTTATGGAGTAATATCCCCTCCCCACCAATTACTTCTCTATTTTACTTATATATTTACGATCATTTTTGTGTAATTAATTTTTTTAATTTAAAAAAACTGTGCAGTGATTATCGGAGGCTGGATGAGCATGATCAGTATGAATCGCTTGGACTTGATGATTCTCTTGAAGACGAGAGAGATTTGGATCAGATCATCGCTGATAGAAGAGCCGCTGAATTGGAACTTGAAGCGCGCGATGGTCAAATGTCTATCAATCCTAGTCGCAAAAAGCTTCCTCAGCTTCTTCATGACCAGGGTAAATTATTTTTATCATTATTATTTTTGCATTTTTTTGGCTTTTTATTTATTTTAATTTAATATCCCACTTCCGAATTAGGTTTAGAATGTTATTCCCCAATTTTGTTGGTATACTAATGATATAATTAACCGCTGTTAGTAATTATTAATGATTGGCGAAGGAAAAAGATCAATAATGTCATAATGTGTGGGGGTTTTGGTCATTTTGGGTTTCAGACACTGATGATGATAGTTACAGACCTTCAAAGAGGTCTAGAGCTGATTTTAGGCCGAGAAGAAGCCAGATTGATAATGATGCTATGCAAAGTTCACCGCGACAATCTAGAGATGATGTACCCATGACTGATGCAACTGATGATTATCCTTATGAGGATGATGATGGTGATGAAGCCGAGTTTGAAATGTATCGTGTTCAGGGAACATTGAGAGAATGGGTTACCAGAGATGAAGTGCGCCGTTTTATTGCTAAAAAGTTCAAAGAGTTTTTACTTACGTATGTTAGTCCTAAGAGTGAACAGGGTGATTTTGAATATGTACGGCTGATCAATGAGATTGTTTCAGGTAAAAGAACTTATAATTCCAGATTGATTTCAGTTTAGAAACTTATTGGAAGTTTAAATAGCACTGAGAAACCAGTTGTTGATTGTTGAAATTTGCATATGTTGATGTTGCACTTGCAGCTAATAAGTGTAGTCTGGAGATCGATTACAAACAGTTTATCTATATCCATCCCAATATTGCTATATGGCTTGCTGATGCCCCTCAATCTGTTCTAGAAGTCATGGAAGATGTTGCCAGAAATGTTGTGTTTAATTTACATCCAAACTACAAACGCATTCATCAGAAGATATATGTTCGCATCACTAACTTACCAGTTTATGATCAGATTCGGAACATCAGGTAATTTAGATGTCCGTACTTCTAGAAAGAAATTAAATTCTTTTATGGTCTTAATCTAGATATGCATTTGGCATTACAGACAAATCCATTTGAACACCATGATTCGCATAGGGGGAGTTGTGACTAGACGTACTGGGGTCTTTCCCCAGTTGCAGCAAGTGAAATATGATTGCAACAAGTGTGGGGCGATCTTGGGGCCTTTCTTTCAGAATTCATATTCAGAAGTCAAAGTTGGGTCTTGCCCTGAATGCCAATCAAAAGGACCATTCACTATCAACATTGAACAGGTGAGCTTATGTTATTGTTCACTTAGTCTTCCTTTTCTTCATGGGAAATTCTTACTTTCCATGTTTTTTGTATAAATAAAGGACACGTGCCTATTAAACCAAAAGGTTGTAGTAGGCATAGAATAGTGTTGCATTTTCCTTCATGTCAAGATTAGCACCTATAAGCCCATATTTGGTTGGAAGAAATGGTAGGAGAGGAAGCAAATGGAAAGAAAAGAGTGGGAGAGAAAATGAGTAAAAAAGAGGATCAATCTCATTTTTATTGTTTGGTTGGACATGAAATTCATCTTTCTCCCCTTATTTCTTTCCCCTCTCATCTTTTCCTCTCCTCTCCTCTCCTCTCCTCTCCTCTCCTTATATTTCTTAAAACCAAACATGCGATAAAAGTCTGATATAGGGAAATTTCTTTCTGTTTTACTTCTGTAAGGAATTGAACTTTTGATGGAACAGGATTTCAAACAATTTCATTTCGTCCTCCATGCACTTTGCAGACTATATACAGGAATTACCAGAAATTAACACTTCAAGAGAGCCCAGGAATTGTGCCTGCAGGCCGGCTTCCAAGATACAAGGAAGTGATACTGTTGAATGACCTGATTGATTGTGCCCGCCCAGGCGAAGAAATTGTATTATCCTCTTCGTAGAGTTTGTTACATTTACATATTTCTTGTTTAAATTATTGTATTTCTGGAATGTCTGTTGTATGTTTTATTTTTTAATTTCAGGAGGTCACAGGCATATACACAAATAATTTTGACTTGTCTTTGAACACAAAGAATGGATTTCCTGTATTTGCCACTGTGGTTGAAGCAAACCATATTACTAAGAAGCATGACCTCTTTTCTGCTTACAAACTTACCCAGGAAGACAAAGAAGAGATTGAGAAGCTGGCTAAAGACCCACGGATAGGAGAGAGGGTTTGTTACTGAAGTTTTATTGTTCTCAGCAATATACTAGTTACGCTATCATCCAAGTCCTGTTTTGAATTGTTTTTTATTTTAAAAAATTCAGATTATCAAATCAATTGCGCCATCTATCTATGGCCATGAAGACATAAAAACTGCATTAGCTCTTTCTATGTTTGGAGGTCAGGAAAAGAATGTTGAAGGTAAACACCGACTGCGTGGCGACATAAATGTACTTCTTCTCGGTGATCCAGGCACGGCAAAATCCCAATTCCTGAAGTAAGAGCTAGTTTTAGTTTATTATAATGTGACAGATTGCTTTGTAATGGTGAGCATGCATCTAACGGTGCAAATGTTTTGATTTTGAAGGTATGTCGAAAAGACTGGGCAGAGAGCTGTTTATACTACTGGTAAAGGAGCTTCTGCTGTTGGGCTTACAGCAGCAGTGCACAAAGATCCAGTCACAAGGGAGTGGACCCTTGAAGGAGGTGCCCTTGTTCTAGCCGATAGAGGAATTTGTCTCATTGATGAGTTTGATAAAATGAATGATCAGGATAGGTAAGTGTATACAAGTCCATTATGAATCTTGTCTTGGGGTGCACATCCAATTTACTTTGCCCCCTTTTTTTCAAATAATTTATGAGCATTAAATTATCAGGGTGAGCATCCATGAAGCAATGGAGCAGCAAAGTATTAGCATATCAAAGGCTGGGATTGTTACATCACTCCAGGCTCGTTGCTCTGTGATTGCTGCTGCAAATCCAGTTGGAGGAAGGTATGCAAGTAGATGAATTTTATTGAGGGGAGAGTAATTATTCAAGGGATAGGGAGACTAGGCTCAATTGTTTGTTGTGTAGGCTTCAATTATGAAAATTCATGTAAAAACGTCTGTACTTTAGTTTCAAGAAAAGCTTCACTGAAAAGTCATTAATTTGAGCCATAAAATGAGGTCTTCATCCTTTTATCACTTGACTCAACCAACGAGATGACAAGACAGGTCGACTTTTAGCTATATTCTCAAATTTTTAATCAATCTAATCTGTATGTCTGTTGACAGATATGATTCCTCAAAAACATTTTCAGAAAATGTGGAATTGACAGATCCCATCATCTCTCGTTTCGACATTCTATGCGTTGTTAAGGTTGCTATTCTCTTTATTCTTCTTTTGAATTTCCTGTCAGTTGGTGTGAAGACTTAACTGGGTAGGCAATTGGTAATCAATTTCAGGATGTTGTTGACCCCGTCGTGGATGAGATGCTGGCAAAGTTTGTAATTGATAGTCATTTCAAGTCACAACCCAAGGGGGTTAATTTGGATGACAAGTCTAAGAATGAATCCGAAGAAGATATTCAAGTCGCTGATAGGGAAATTGATCCAGAAGTACGTACTCGAGATCCTACCCAATCTTTCTTCCAGTTTCTTCTTGTTTTGCTTAAACCTAATTATTTAAATAGATAATTATTAGAACATTTTTCCTCTTTCATTTCAGATACTTCCTCAAGACTTGCTTAAGAAATACATTACTTACGCCAAGTTGAATGTGTTCCCAAGGTTGCATGACTCCGATATGGAAAAGCTCACACATGTTTATGCTGAGCTGCGTAGGGAATCTTCGGTAGGTTTCTGTTTTACCTCATCTTTTTCTCTCTTGGTGACTTGTATAGTGATGTATATAGATTGATATTCTGATGGTACATTGTTGTTTCCATCACTGTAACTGTTAGCATGGACAAGGAGTCCCTATAGCCGTGAGACACATAGAATCAATGATACGAATGTCTGAAGCTCATGCCAGAATGCACCTCAGACAGCATGTAACACAAGAAGATGTGAACATGGCCATCCGTGTCCTACTTGATTCATTCATTTCAACACAAAAGTTTGGGGTGCAGAAAGCTTTGCAAAGGGTATAGCAAGATATCCCCTTCCTATTTTTTTCTCATGAACCTTCTTTGATTTCTCTATCCCTGCTTCTACACAAGCTATTGTTAATTCTGTAAATGTCATATTGCTGCAGAATATCTCTTAATTTTGTTCTGAATCCAGAAGATCCTAAATAGATAATTTTTCTTGGGCTTATTGCATTCTTTCTATTGTTGTTTCCTGGGATAAGAGATTGAGAAAAAATTAATGTTACTGTTGCAGAGCTTTAGAAAGTATATGACTTTCAAGAAGGAATACAATGCACTGCTTCTTGATCTTCTTCGTGAGCTCGTAAAGAATGCATTGCATTTCGAAGAGATTGTTTCCGGGTCTCGTTCAACTTCAGGGCTAAGTCATATTGATGTGAAAGTAGTGGATTTGCTGAACAGGGTAACAAAATCTTGAGCTGATTTTAGTACATTTCCTAATTATAATAGCTATATAAGAATCTTGATCATATTAATGTATATTAATGATTAATTACTCTCTTTGTCAGGCACAGGAACTCGAAATTTATGACCTGCACCCATTCTTTACTAGTGCTGAATTTTCTGGTGCTGGTTTTCAGTTGGATGAAGCTCGGGGAGTGATTAGACACCGTCTTGCAAGACAATGACAACTATCTTAGGATGAGTTTCACTTGGATTTTGCAGTGTATCTTTTGGTAGTCTTTGCTACTAATTATGTATTTATGTTAATATAGAAGTGTTGTGTCGTCTGTAGGGAATTTGAGAAATTTAGTTGATGTTTGGATGATTATGATATTATGACCGAGTCGGTTTTATTTAAACCAAATAGGATTATCAATCAGCATTAGCAGTTGAGTGTACAGACTGAGCATTTATCATTTGGTGCGAATATCGTTTTTGTACTTTCATCCTTGAACATTAAGCAATTCGATAATTACACTGAATCATTTTCATTTTAAATTTTACATACCAACCCGCCCATATAAATCATATTCATAATGACTTTATTATTATTATTATTATAAGAATTGCATGGACGGAAATCAAACTCGCCTCATCCACGCGAGCCACCATAAGAATGATATGATGTGAAAAAATGGACATTAAATTTTAAGTTCATTTTATTAAAAAAAATCAATAAATAGGAACAGCAACTAAACAGAAAGTGTAAAGTGATCCATAATTGTCGCTGACTAAAAGCAGAGCGTGGTAAAAATACAAAACGATAGTAATGAAATTGTCATAGGGTTTTTGGAGGGTGAAAAGCTGATGGGAAAGATGCAAGTGAATGCAGTTTTTGGATTGCTTTTTGGTTGCTGCGTTTTTTACAAGATCCAAGCTTCTGCTTCTGATGCTGTAACTTATCTTTCTCAGTCAATCATTTTGCTCTTTCTAGGCCAATTTTTACTTTTTGATTGTATATTTCCTTGAATTCTTTCCCTTTTTTCATTTTTTTTTTCAGATTTTTTACGAGACCTTTGATGATCCATTTGATGGACGCTGGGTTGTCTCTGAGAATGATGACTACAAAGGTGCCTAATTTCCCTCTCATTGCACCAATAATGAACGAACTAATGCTATAAACCTGTTTTTATTGCTAGTGCTATCCCTAAAAGAGTTATAGTAAATATTTCAAACTGTAATTTAAAATTTCATGATATTGATAAGAGAGCGCGGGTGTCATTTATCAAATGGATGATAGATTTTCACGAGTTTAGAGGAAAATTATTGCATTATTCATCATCTACTTAATGAAAGACACATCCCATGTCACATCATTTGAGATAAATTCTAGAATACAATTTGGGATATCCAACTTCAATAATGCTCTACTTTGCTTGGGAAATACTGTCGGAATTTTCTCTGGGCAAGCCAAACACCAGCAGCAAATTTGGTCTAGCTTTACTCTGCCAAAATGATGTCCTCTAAAATATCACTTGCTCTTTTTATGAGTAAAAAATCTCATTCAAACAATGTTCTTTGGGAATTATTCGGGATAAAATTTACTTGCATGAGATAGTCAATTTCATGAGGGTGTATGATTTTTATCTTAATTAGGAGTGTGGAAGCATTCAAAGAGCGAGGGACATGATGATTACGGGCTTCTTGTGAGCGAGAAGGCAAGAAAATATGCTATTGTTAAAGAGTTGAATGAGAATTTGAACATCAAGAGCCAAAAAGTTATCTTACAATATGATGTCAGGCTTCAAAATGAGTTAGAATGTGGTGGTGCATACTTAAAATTTCTTCGGCAGCAGTCTACCGGCTGGAAACCTCAGGAATTTGATAACAATTCTCCATATTCAATAATGTTTGGACCTGATAAATGTGGCAACACAAACAAGGTTCACTTCATCTTTAAGCACAAGAATCCAAAGAGTGGCAAGTATGTTGAGCATCATCTGAAGGATCCTCCTTCTGTGCCTTCCGACAAGTTCTCTCATGTGTATACTGCAGTATTGCAACCTGATAACATATTACGGATTCTTATAGATGGAAAGGAGGAGAGGAAGACATATTTCCTTTCGGAGAAAGAGTTTGACCCGCCACTTATTCCAACAAAGATGATTCCTGACCCGGATGATAAGAGACCAGAGGATTGGGATGAACGAGCAAAGATTCCGGACCCTGAAGCTGTGAAACCTGGGCACTGGGATGAAGATGCTCGTGCAGAGATAGAGGATGATGAAGCTGTGAAACCTGAAGGTTGGTTGGATGATGAGCCTGAGGAGATTGAGGATCCTGAGGCTTCCAAGCCAGAAGATTGGGATGAGGAGGAGGATGGTGAATGGGAGGCACCAAAAGTTGCTAATCCAAAGTGTGCTGAGGCGCCAGGTTGTGGCAAGTGGAGGAGGCCAATGAAGAGCAATCCTGCTTATAAAGGGAAATGGCATGCCCCATTAATTGAAAATCCTAATTACAACGGTATTTGGAAACCTCAACAGATTCAAAATCCTCACTATTTTGAGGCTGCAGAACCCAATTTTGAGCCTATTTCTGCTGTTGGTATTGAGATTTGGACAATGCAAGATGGTATCTTGTTTGACAACATTCTGATAACTTGTGATGAGAATGTTGCTGACTTGTACAGAGAAACCACTTGGAAGCCGAAGTTTGAAGTAGAGAAAGCAAAACATAAAGCTGAGAAAGCAGTTGCAGCTTCTTCAGATTTCTTCACTAGAATCCGGGTAATATATCAATTCTCTTGATATAATTACATCACTTTTCATTATAATAGTTTCATGTTACTCCATGTCCTAACTAATTATTTTGAATAATTATTTCAGAAGGGACTTTTTGGCCTGCTCTACAAGATAGCAGACATACCTTTCTTGAATGCGTACAAGTCCAAGATCATTGTGAGTGAACAAAATTGTCATCTATATGTGAAAGTTTCTGCAAAAAATTACAGTTCAATTTGATGCCTAACTTGATTTAGCTTGGAGAAGATTTTTCACTGAGATTTTATGATGCAGGATGTGCTTAAAAGAGGAGAAGAGCAACCTAATATAACAGTAGGCATTCTCTTTTCCATCTTCTTTATTATTTTGACAATTGTCGTTACAACCCTCTCTGGCGGCAAAGAAAAACCACCGGTATGTCTACAGTCTAAACTTATATACTTTGTGGGACCACGTCATGAGACTTGTTTCAAGTTTTAGAGTTTCCTTGCTTGTACATGCAGGCCAATGTCACTGAAGGGAAAATGGGCATGGCTGCTGCTAAAACCTCAAATAATCATCGAAGCACTAAAGAAAAGGAAAGTGAGACAGAGAAGGCCACAGCTCCTCCACGAAGGAAATCTACCAGAAGAGATGCTTGAACGCACCACATAAATAGCCTCTAGCTGTTGTTTTATGAGATTTTGATCTGAATAGTGACTTTCGTTGCTGGGTACCAAGCATCTCAATTTTTTCCATTTTAGTTCTATTGCAGCGCACTTTCATTAGTATAGATTGAAACTCTGTTGTTACACTGTTGCCTACTGACGTCCTGTTCGAAGTAGTTCTTGTCGTTTCCATAACTATTAAGTATTCACCAGTAGAATGCACCATACTGTTTATTCGCAGAAAGCTTGAACCCGCCATCTATTTTTGTTGTGAGACAATAAAATATGCATCACTGCCATTTCATACACCTCATATCTGCGCCTTCTTTTATCACCAGGCCATTACAGGACAATTAAACAGAACAGCAGCTGGCCTTGCGTCTTATCATATTTATGGTTCTTGAGTCCCGTGCTAATACATTTCTGTGAAGCTGACAAGTGAATCTAAGTTGAATTCAGAAATACGGCAACGTTTTAAGGCTTCTAATTGCTTAAGAAACTCACGTGCAGCTCATCTGTTCTCAGCAGAAATCAAATGCACCTAAACGACGTGTCTGAGGCGCGTTTTAGATAAGCCATTTAAGTGACCACGTGAGGAAGCACATGCGGGAGTCTGAAATGAGTTCGTTAAGTTTGTTATCCACGTGTTAACAAACTGAACGATCTGGAAATTCCTTTCTTGCCTCTGTATCAGATTATATAAGCAGAGAATGAGAGTCAAAAAAGCATGGTTCAGAGTGAGTCTTGTAGAGAGAGTTCTAGAGAGATAAAGAGTGCATCTTGTTCTCGAATAGAATCTTGTAAAGGCTTGGTATAGAATCTCCATTGTAGAATCAATAAAAGCTCATTAAAAGACTTCTCCCGTGGATGTAAACAGAGTGCTTTGTGCTCTGTTGAACCACGTAATCTTTCTGGTTCTTGATTGTTTTTTTATCTTTTGATTCTTGCTTCCTTCTGGTACTTGGTTAAATCCAACTGGATTAACTAAGTTGTGGCAAATTCTATTTGATCTTAAGCTTAGTGCAACTTGTATTTGAAATATGAATGTGCAACCCAAGAGGGGGGGTGAATTGGAATTTTAAAACTTAATCAAATAAATCCACACAACAAGCAATCTAATGTCTTAATAAAAATGAAAGCAATAAGTTCAATATAAGCACAATAATTAAAGAGTAAGGGAGAAGAAAAACAAACACACGAATTTTTACGTGGTTCGGCAATCCCCGCCTACGTTCACGCCTCCAAGCGATCCAAGCTCGAGGATTTCACTATCCAAGCCTTTCCAAGGCTTCAACAAATACAATTGACTTCAAGGTGTCAATAAACCTTTACAATGAAGAGATTATCTCCCAATCTCTTTGCCCAAGTGTCTCACACACTCAAGTTCTTACAAATGAAATGAAGAAATAAAGATTACAATAAAGCTCACTCAATGAGTTGATAATCAAAGATGAAGAACAATAAATGATTCAATGGATTTTATGTTTTACAAGTTGAAGACCCAAGATATCACGTGTGCTTTTTGTTCTTGCTTGTTGGAGAGTGTTGGAGAGCTTCAAAATGAGTTGGATTTGAGTTTTTATAGTTTGAACTCGAAAACTAGCCGTTACTCACATTCTGGGCATATCCGGCTTGCCGTTTAGCTATCCGGCATGCCGTTTATATGTTACCGTTATGGCAAAATTTTGAATTTCAAATTATCCGGCTTGACGCTTACGAATCCGGTATGCCGTTTATGCTCCAGAAGCTCACTGGTCGATAACCGTTCTGCCGTTTAAGCTATCCGGTATGCCGTTTTCGAAATGGTAACATTCTGCCCCATAACCGGCTTACCGGTTATCAGTATCCGGTAAGCCGGATGCTACAGTAACCTGCTACAGTGATATTTTCTGAATTTTTAATTTTGACCCCAAAACTTTATAAAACTATAGTATGGCCCAAATCGTTTTAAAAGTTTGCAGATAGGTCCAATTTCAGAATTTTAGAATAATGCTTTGTCAATCCCACAACTTTCTGAAATTATGATTTTGCCCAAACTTTGTGAAATTATAGAATGGCCCAAAAGTATTTAAATAGTTTCAAATAAGTCCAAATCCGAAATTTCAAAAACATTATCAAAGCTCTTAAAATACTTTCATTTTAATTCAAAATACTTTAATTCTATAACATCATTTTCTTATTTTAAAAGCACAGTTCACAAACCTTTGCTTAATAAAAACATGTGGTTTGTTATCATCAAAATCAATATTTATAGCCATATAGGCTAACAATCTCCCCCTTTTTGATGATGACAAAGCACATTAAAAATATAATCTAGTTATGAAAAACTCCCCCTCAATTAATGCAAGTTAAAAAATGATTTGAAAATTATTTAACAAAAACTCCCCCTGCATACATGCATACTCCCCTTAGATACATGCATACTCCCCCTAGATACATGCATGTTTTCATAACACATTAAATCATTCTCCCCCTTCATCATCAAAAAGAATAAAAACTCCCCCTATCAATCATCAAAATCACAACATAAGCGCATTAGTAAAATATATCCATAAGCATAAGAAAATCCATATAATCCATAATGATCAATCAAAACAAATCCATAACATCCAACATAAATAGTCACAACAAATCCATATCATCCGAAAACAAATACATAAACCGAAAAGCACAATAACCATCCATAAAATCGGAAATAAAAAAGAACACACAATGCAACAAATGAAATGTAGATGTGTCCAAGTACAAGCATAAAATACTACTCAGATGGTGATGATGGAGGTGATGGAGGCGGAAACGGATATGGAATGCCGAAGTGCTCAAAGAGGAGGCGCTGACCATGGATGAGCTGCTGCTGCTGCTGCTGAAACTCAGTCTGCCGCACAGAGAGTGTCCGCACTTCATCCATAAGCTGGTGAAGAGTGACCTCGTCAGAGGTAGGAGGATGTGGAAGTGATGAAGCGGATGCAGAAGCACTAGGAGCTGAAGCAGCCGTGAGAGTATCTCGGCGTCTACGCTGCCCTCGAAATACGAGTGAGAAAACTGGAAGCTGATCAGCTGGAATCACAGCATTAAGTGGCCGATCATCACTTGGGGCAAGAAAAGTAAGCTGGTTATCGTTGTATTTAACCCAAGTGCCATTCTTCCACTCAAATCCTAACCCAATAATAACTTCATCTCCAATGCCCTTAGATGGCCTACAAGATGGAGCGAGAATCGGCACATCAAAGAATTTAAGGATTCGAGTAATGAAGTGACCATAAGGAAGAGAACGGGTAATCAAGGAGGGTATGGTCAACATGGTGCGGATGATGGTATAGCTCAGATTAACCGGACGACATCTAAGAATACAGTCAATCAAGGCAACGTCCATATGAGAAACCTCATCTAGATGACCGGATCTAGGAAGTACAATGCATTGTATAATACGAAGCAAAACACGAGTTTGAAGACAAAGACACTGAGTACGGAAATGAATGGTACAGTCTTCAACAGAAAGGTCATTACGCCGACAAATATTACGAACGGCGTCAACATGAACATAACTATCAAGTTTCGGAGATTTCCTAGGTGAAAAGATTTCTTGGCCAAAATCTGATGATCCTAGAATAGAATTCAATACAGAAACATCAAAATCAATCTTAACTCCTCCAACATTGGTGATTACTCGAGTCTTATTCTTCTCGGAAACTTCCATGTTCGAGTAAAATACTTTCACCAAGTCGGGATACACATCCTCCTCAATCAACAAAGCATTAATCCAACCAACATCTCCCAATGATTGAAATATATTTCTATAGCTAATCTTGAGAGTATGCATAACATCCGGTAAAACATAGAAAGTATTGAGTACCTCACGAGACCGGAAGTTTTGTTGAAACCGTTTGATCAAGTGTTGCTTGTTTTGGAAATGAATGGACTCAAAAGAGGATTGATTTGAGGTGCCCCTTGCTTCCCGTGGCCTAGTGATTGATTGAACCGGTTCTTTGCCTTTTCTTCGAACCGGCCGAGAGCTTGACATTTTGAGTTTGATGGATTTGAGGATAAAAACACCAAAGAGGATGAAGATGATGAAGATTGAAAGTGATTTGGAGAAACAAATTTGATCAAAAATGACTTGAGAGTGATAAATCTAGAGAGAGAAAAAATCGGCTCAAAGCTAGGTTGAAATCCGGATCTAGAGTTTTGGATGTTGAAAATGGAGTTTAAAGATGGTTTTGAGTGAATGAAGTGATGGGGAATGATTCTCTTGACTCAATTTGATGTGAAAATGGAAGAAAAAAAGATGGATTTTAGAGTGACATCAAGAGAGGAGAAAACGGGTTGAGAGAGAAACATGAAACGGCTTGCCGAATGGAGGAGGAAGAAGATGAACAGCATGGTTAAGCCGCGAATCCGGCATGCCGGATGTGATAACCGGCTTGGCGCTTAATGGACAGCAAGTCACCAAGCCTTAAACGGCTTGCCGGTTCACTTGAGGAGCAAAAAATCCGGTTTGCCGGATGTGAGCCCGAGAACCAAAAACACGAAAACGGCTTGCCGGTTGTGAATAACCGGTAGGCCGGTTGTGAGGCAGAGAGATAGCTCAGCAAATCCGGTTTTCCGGATTAAAAATCCGGTTGTCCGAAATTTGTCCGACGAGAGAGATCAATAAGGAGAAATGTTTTTCCGGAAGAATGGAAAGATAATTTTTGCTAGCTTTTATACTTGTACGACACACCATTTTATTTCCGGCTTTAAAAATTGATTAATTTTAAATCATTTTAAGATTTAAAACTTTTCAATGAGCCATTTAATGCATGCAACACAAAATCATAAAATCTTAAAATCACAAGCATATCAAGCCATCTATCATATATCCATACAATAACAAACAAGTTAAGCTATTTAGTAAAACATGAATTAAGAATCAATATTCATCATTCCAAGCTCATGTCTTATCTTTATAAAAAGCTCTTCGCTAAGAGGTTTTGTAAAGATATCCGCAAGTTGATTTTCAGTAGAAACACATTTAATCACGACATCTCCTTTTTGAACATGATCTCTAAGAAAATGATGTCTAATTTCGATATGCTTAGTCCTAGAATGTTGAATGGGATTCTTAGAAAGATTTATAGCACTAGTATTGTCACATAAGATAGGAATTTGATCAAGATTAATGCCATAGTCTCTAAGGGTTTGTTTCATCCATAAAATTTGCGCACAACAACTACCTGCGGCAATATATTCTGCTTCGGTGGTTGAAAGCGCAACCGAGTTTTGTTTCTTACTAAACCAAGAGACAAGAGAATGACCTAGGAAGTGACATGTTCCACTAGTACTTTTTCTATCAACCTTATATCCAGCAAAATCGGCATCCGAATAACAAGTTAAATCAATATGAGTTCCTCTAGGATACCAAAGGCCAAGATTAATAGTGCCAATCAAATATCGAAAGATGTGTTTGACAGCAAGCATGTGGGACTCTTTAGGACATGATTGAAATCTAGCACACAAGCAAACACTAAACATAATATCAGGCCTACTAGCAGTCAAATAGAGTAAGGATCCGATCATACCTCGATATGTCTTGATGTCAACTTCCTTACCTTTCTCATCTTTGTCTAGCTTGATGGTAGTGCTCATAGGAGTGCTTTTTGCCGTTCCATTATCATAGCCAAATCTTTTGAGTAGATCTCTCACGTACTTGGCTTGGTTTATGAAAATTCCTTCCTCGTTTTGTTTAATTTGAAGTCCAAGGAAGTACTTCAACTCTCCCATCATACTCATTTCAAACTCTTGACTCATACATGATGAAAAGTCTTTACACAACAACTCATTAGTAGAACCAAAAATAATATCATCAACATATATTTGAACAATAAGTATGTCTTGATTCTTATGCTTAACAAAAAGAGTTGTGTCCGTTTTTCCCATTGAAAACTCGTTATCCAACAAGAAATTTTTAAGCCTATCATACCAAGCTCTAGGTGCTTGTTTTAAACCATACAAAGCCTTGGATAACTTATACACATGATCTGGAAATTTTTCACTTTCAAAACCAGGAGGTTGTTTCACATAAACTTCCTCCATAATGTATCCATTTAAGAAAGCACTTTTGACATCCATTTGATACAAAATAAAATCCTTATGACATGCATATGCTAACAACATCCTAATGGATTCCAATCTTGCTACAGGTGCAAAGGTTTCATCAAAATCAATTCCTTCTTCTTGGTTGTAGCCTTGAGCCACTAATCTAGCTTTATTCCTTACAACCACACCGGATTCATCCATTTTGTTTCTAAATACCCATTTAGTACCTATAATGGATTGATGTTCCGGATTAGGAACTAACTCCCACACATTATTCCTTTCAAATTGATTCAACTCCTCTTGCATTGCCATAATCCAAGATTCATCATTTTCCGCATCCGCAAAGGATTTTGGTTCAATTTGAGAAATAAATGCAGCATGCTCACATGTGTTCCTAAGAGATGATCTAGTGGTAACGCCTCGTGAGGGATCTCCTAAAATTACATCTTTAGGGTGAGAAGATACATACCTCCACTCCTTGGGGAGTGTTTGAGAAGTACCTTCATTTTGCTCCACATTTGTTTCTTCATGATGTTCCTCTTGAATTCCATGTGACGCGTCTTCTTGGTTGTCATTCGATGTTCCTTCTTGTTGTTCTTCTTCTGCATTATCATCAACAACAACTTTCTCCGTAGAGGAGGGATTAGACTCATCAAATGTAATATGCATAGATTCCTCCACAACTAAAGTTCTTTTATTATAAACTCTATAAGCTTTGCTTGAATTTGAATAACCAAGAAAAATACCAACATCAGATTTTGGATCAAATTTACCAAGATTATCTTTTGTATTCAAAACAAAACATTTGCATCCAAAAACTTTAAAATAACCAATGTTGGGTTTTCTATCTTTCCAAAGCTCATATGGAGTTTTATTGAGATTAGGTCTAATCAACACCCGATTTAAAACATAACAAGCGGTGTTGACGGCTTCGGCCCAAAAATACTTAGGCAAAGAATTTTCATTCAACATGGTCCTAGCCATTTCTTGAATAGACCTATTCTTTCTCTCTACTACTCCATTTTGTTGTGGAGTCCTAGGTGATGAAAATTGATGTTCAATGCCAAAATCATTACAAAAATTTTCAAATGCATGATTTTCAAATTCTCCACCATGATCACTTCTAATACAAGTGATAGAGTAACCTTTTTCATTTTGAATCCTTTTAGAGAAAATTCGAAATGCATCAATGGCATCATCCTTATTAGCTAAGAACAATACCCATGTATATCTCGAATAATCATCCACAATTACAAATGCATAATATTTGCCACTTAAACTAGCATATCTAGAAGGTCCAAATAAATCTATATGAAGCAATTGAAGTGGTTTTGAAGTGGAAACATGATTCTTGCTTTTGAAAGAAGTTTTGATTTGTTTTCCAAATTGGCATGCTTCACAAGTTTTATCTTTTTGAAAATTGATTTTTGGAAGACCTTTTACTAAATCATTTTTCACGATTTTTGAAATCAAATCCATGCTTGCATGACCTAATCTTCTATGCCACAACCAACCATCATCATGCAATGCGGAGAGACATTTTTCATTTGTTGATGCATAATCTATATTAATGGTGTAAACATTTACATGTCTATTTCCTACAAATAGGACTTTCCCATCACATGTATTTTCAATAACACACTTTGATTCATCAAAGATAACTCTATATCCTTTATCACATAATTGACTAATACTAAGCAAATTGTGTTTCAAGTTCTCAACCAAACACACATTCTCAATGAGGGTAGAGGATACATTACCGACATTTCCAATTCCAATGATTTTTCCTTTTGAATTATCCCCAAACGAAACATCTCCACCATTTTCGATCTTGGTAAAGCTTGAAAACCAAGAATAATTCCCTGTCATGTGTCTTGAACAGCCGCTGTCCAAGTACCACTTATTCTTCTTCTTCTTTGATCCCTGAAAGAAAAATCTCAAGTTTTAGGTACCCAAACCTTTTTGGGTCCTTGAGAGTTAGCAATGGTTCCTTTCGGAACCCAAACACATTTCATACCATAATAAGCATTTCTCTTTACAGCACATCTACTTTTCATATGGCCATCTTGATTGCAATAATGGCATACAATTTTATTGTTAAAAGATGTATTCTTCACAAAATAACTCTTGTAAAATTTTTGTTTCAAATTCGGTTTATAACCTAGGCCACTTTTGTCAAATACACATTTTTGTGAGTTTAGCAAATTGTCCAACATCTTTTGTCCATTTGTAAATCTCAACACAATTTCATTTAGCTCATCACTCTTCTTTCTAAGCATTTCATTCTCATTTTTCAAGTCATTCATGTGTGACTCTAAGTTCTCATGTGAAGTGCTAGAATTCTTGTGTAATGCAATACTATCATGCAATGTCTTATTTTCTAATTCTAAGCATGTAATCTTTGCATTAAATGAATCATTTTCATTCTTAAGCTCTATCATCTTCTTTTTAAGACTTATATTCTTTTTACCAATCTTTATTAGCTCATCATGCAAATCATTAAAGGCATCATGCAATTCATCATATGTAGGAAGAACACTTACCTCATCAAGTTCATCACATGATTCTTCCCCAATAGCCATGAGAGCCAAATTTGTCATTTCTTGTTGCTCATCATCATCACTTGTTTCCTCTTCGCTATCATCCCATGTGGCCACCATAACCTTCTTCTTGAGTTTGTTGAGAAGAGGACACTCCGGTCGTATGTGTCCGGGCTTCTTGCATTCATAACAAGTGATGGGCTCCTTCTTCTCCTTCTTATTCTTGTAGCCTCTGAATTTTCTCTGCTCATTGTTCTTTTTGTAAAATTTTCTGAATCTTCTAGCCAACATAGCCAGCTCCTCATCATCCATTTCGCTTTCCCCATCACTCTCACGTTTTGAAGCTTTGAGAGCGATGTTCTTCTTCTTTTCCTCATGCCCTTTTTCTGCTGCCAAATCTTCTTCATATGAAATAAGAGAGCCAATTAAATCATCAATAGGTAATACATTTAAATCCTTGGCTTCCTCAATGGCAGTCCTTTTTGGTCTCCACTCCTTAGGTAGAGACCTAATGATTTTCTTGACTTTTTCGCTATTTGAAAAAGTCTTTCCTAGGGCTCCTAGAGTGTTCACTATGTCCGTGAATCTAGTATACATAGAGTACACATTTTCATTTTGTTCCATTTGGAACAATTCGTATTGTCGAGTGTACCTACTTATTTTAGATTCTTTCACTTGGTTCGTGCCTTCATAGACAACCTCAAGTTTGTGCCAAATCTCATTAGCACTTTCGCAACTAGACACTCTATGAAACTCTTTCTTATCTAATGCACAAAACAGAGCATTCATGGCTTTCGAATTTAGAGAAGCTTTTCTCTTATCGAATTCATTCCAATCCCGTGAAGGTTTTGGAATATCTTCTCCTACTTCATTTTTAGTCAAGGGCATGAAAGGACCATCATTAACGATTTCCCAAATCTCATAATCTAAGGCTTGCAAGTAAATTCTCATCCTAGTTTTCCAATATGGGTAATCGTTTCCATCAAAGTAAGGTGGTCTAGTGGTGGACTGCCCTTCCCTAAATGTGGAATCATTTTGAGTTGCCATTGATCTTTAACTCTAGATGGTTAAATCTAAATAAGAGCACCTTGCTCTGATACCAAATGAAATATGAATGTGCAACCCAAGAGGGGGGGTGAATTGGAATTTTAAAACTTAATCAAATAAATCCACACAACAAGCAATCTAATGTCTTAATAAAAATGAAAGCAATAAGTTCAATATAAGCACAATAATTAAAGAGTAAGGGAGAAGAAAAACAAACACACGAATTTTTACGTGGTTCGGCAATCCCCGCCTACGTCCACGCCTCCAAGCGATCCAAGCTCGAGGATTTCACTATCCAAGCCTTTCCAAGGCTTCAACAAATACAATTGACTTCAAGGTGTCAATAAACCTTTACAATGAAGAGATTATCTCCCAATCTCTTTGCCCAAGTGTCTCACACACTCAAGTTCTTACAAATGAAATGAAGAAATAAAGATTACAATAAAGCTCACTCAATGAGTTGATAATCAAAAATGAAGAACAATGAATGATTCAATGGATTTTATGTTTTACAAGTTGAAGACCCAAGATATCACGTGTGCTTTTTGTTCTTGCTTGTTGGAGAGTGTTGGAGAGCTTCAAAATGAGTTGGATTTGAGTTTTTATAGTTTGAGCTCGAAAACTAGCCGTTACTCACATTCTGGGCATATCCGGCTTGCCGTTTAGCTATCCGGCATGCCGTTTATATGTTACCGTTATGGCAAAATTTTGAATTTCAAATTATCCGGCTTGACGCTTACGAATCCGGTATGCCGTTTATGCTCCAGAAGCTCACTGGTCGATAACCGGTCTGCCGTTTAAGCTATCCGGTATGCCGTTTTCGAAATGGTAACATTCTGCCCCATAACCGGCTTGCCGGTTATCAGTATCCGGTAAGCCGGATGCTACAGTAACCTGCTACAGTGATATTTTCCGAATTTTCAATTTTGACCCCAAAACTTTATAAAACTGTAGTATGGCCCAAATCGTTTTAAAAGTTTGTAGATAGGTCCAATTTCAGAATTTTAGAATAATGCTTTGTCAATCCCACAACTTTCTGAAATTATGATTTTGCCCAAACTTTGTGAAATTATAGAATGGCCCAAAAGTATTTAAATAGTTTCAAATAAGTCCAAATCCGAAATTTCAAAAACATTATCAAAGCTCTTAAAATACTTTCATTTTAATTCAAAATACTTTAATTCTATAACATCATTTTCTTATTTTAAAAGCACAGTTCACAAACCTTTGCTTAATAAAAACATGTGGTTTGTTATCATCAAAATCAATATTTATAGCCATATAGGCTAACAGTATTTGATCTGATCTAAGAAATCTTGGGCAGTAACTTGTCTTGTTTAAGGTTTAAGAACTGACAAGATACTACAATTGGTATCAGAGCGAGGTATCTTCAGATTAGATCCAAGTATGGCGTCATCAAAGATTGATTTAGAGAAGTTCACAGGGAAAAACGATTTCAATATGTGGAAAATTAAAATGGAAGCTTTGTTGATCACACAAGGTTTGGGAGATGCAATTGAGTCTGAAAACAGTAAAGAGGGTTCATCATCCAAGAAGTGCTATAATTCTCAGTCTTGGTGACTCAGTAATAAGGGAAGTGGCCAAAGAAAAGACTTTAGCAGGTTTGTGGGCCAAGCTTGAAAGTCTTTACATGACAAAATCACTTGCAAACAGACTCTACATTAAAAAGAGGATGTTTACTTTGAGAATGGTAGAGGGATCTTCTTTGGAAGAACATATTGATGAGTTTAATAAGGTGTGTGACACACTGGAAACCATTGATGCTGCCTTGGATGATGAAGGGAAGGCTCTTCTGCTGATCAGTTCATTACCAAAGTCCTATGAGAATCTTGTTGATGCACTGATATACGGCAGACAAACTTTGACACTTGATGAAGTTAAATCTGCTTTAAACACAAGGGGACTTCAAGAAAAGCAAACCCACCTGGAGAAGGGCATAAGTGAAGGATTAACAGCAAAGTTCAAAGCTGAAAAGAAGAAAAAGAAACAAGGAAAGCAAAAGAACAAGAACAAAGATCTAAAGTGTTTTCAATGCCATAAAAAGGGCCACTTTAAGAAGGATTGCCCTGAAAAGCAAAGAAAGCCTAAAGACTCAAGAAATTAGAATGGAGATGTAGCTGTAGTTGAAGAAGAGGGGTATGAGTCTGCTGGTGTGTGTGTGGCAACAGAAAACAACCAAAAAGGTAAATGGGTTCTTGACTCTGGCTGCACCTTTCATATGTGTCCTGTCAAAACTTACTTTACTGAATATCAAGAGATTGATGGTGGTAGAGTAATGATGGGAAATAACTCAATCTGTAGAATAATTGGAATTGGAAATGTCAGCCTTAGGTTACATGATGGTTCAACTAGAGTGATTAATCAAGTTAGACATGTGCCTGATTTGAAAAGGAATTTAATCTCTCTTGGAATGCTGGATCAGATTAGGTGTAAAATTAGGCTTGAATCTGGACAATTGTGGGTATTGAATGGTTCAAATCTGGTCATGAAAGGGACTAGGAGGAATAGGGTTTATGTCTTAGATGGAGAGGTGATATCTGGAGAGGCTGGGGTATCAGAAAGGCCTACTGAAGATAAAACTAAGATATGGCATCTAAGATTAGGACACATAAGTGAGAAAGGGCTGAAGGAGCTGGAACACTAGGGCATGTTTGGTACTGATAAGATTGGGAAGATGGAATTTTGTGAAGTCTGTGTTCTAGGGAAGTCTTCACGGGGTAGCTTCAAGAGATCAAATCAGAAGTCACAAGGTAGATTGGAATATGCACACACTGATTTATGGGGGCCAGCACAAAATGTTTCACTTGGAGGCAATAGATATTTCTTATCCATTATAGATGACTTCTCTAGGAAAGTTTAGGTGTATGTTTTGAAGAACAAAGACCAGGTATTTAAGAAGTTCAAGGAATGGAAACATTTGGTTGAAAACCAAACAGGACAGAGGTTGAAGAAACTGAGAACAGACAATGGATTGGAATTTTGCAATCAACCATTTGACAGTTTCTGTGCTGCTGAAGGTGTTGCAAGACATAGAACAGTAAGGATGACACCACAACAGAATGGATTGGTTGAAAGAATGAATAGGACCCTTATGGACAAGGTAAAATGCATGCTGATTCAGAGTAAGCTTCCTAAGACATTGTGGGCAGAAACCTTACTTATAGCATACTATCTGGTAAACCTAAGCCCCTCAACAACTATTAATTTCAAGACACCATTTGAAATATGGTATGGGAAACCTGCTGACTATGGAAATTTGAAAGCTTTTTGATGTCCAGCTTATGTTCACATTAGTCAAGGCAAACTTGCTCCCAGGGCCTTGAAAGGTGTATTCATAGGCTATCCAGAAGGAGTAAAAGGGTTTAAAGTCTGGTGTACAGACCTCAATCCACCTAGGTGTATAGTGAGCAGAGACATAGTGTTTAATGAAGGTGGCCTGATTCAAGATAGTGAAGAAGCTGTAAAAGAAAATGAAAAATCCAGTACAGAAGATAGACTGGAACTTGAGGTGGAGTCTTCTGTATTCAAAAATAGAACTGAAGCTGCAGATTCAGGTGGAGTAAATGAACAAAATGAAGACACTATATCACCTCAAGAGCAGTCAAGTTCTCAAGAACAAATTCAAGAATATCAACTCACAAGAGACAGACAGAAAAGGCAAGTCAAACCCACAAAGAGATTTGGATATGCAGACCTTATTGGCTATGCCCTGTCAGCTGCAATTGAAATTGATGATGAGGAACCCAAAAGCTTTAAAGAAGCAACTCGGAGCTTATTCAAAGAGGAATGGCAGAGAGCAGAGAGCTATGGAAGAAGAAATGAATTCACTCTATAAAAACAAGACTTGGGAGCTGATTAAAAGGCCAAAAGGCAGGAGAGTGGTTGGGTGCAAATAGATATTCAAAGTCAAGGAGGGCCTAAGTGGATCTGAACCAAGAAGATTCAAAGCCAGATTAGTAGCTAAGGGCTATACACAAAAGGAAGGGATAGACTTTAAAGAAGTTTTCTCACCTGTTGTCAGACATGCCTCTATCAGGGTGATACTAGCTATCACTGCTGTTCCAGATATGGAGCTTGATCAACTCGATGTCAAGACAACATTTCTACATGGCAGACTTGAGGAAGAGATACTGATGTCCCAGCCTGAAGGGTTTATTCTCCCTGGAAAAGAAGACCATGTATGCAAACTGAAGAAGTCTCTCTATGGCCTCAAACAGTCCCCTAGGCAGTGGTATCTTAGGTTTGATGAATTTATGCAAATGCATGAGTTTGTCAGATGCAGCTATGATTGTTGTGTTTACTACAAAATAATCAAGGATGGTCTATACATATATCTCCTTCTATATGTAGATGACATGCTGGTTGCTTGTAAGGATAGAGATGAGATAGACAAGCTCAAGATGTTGCTAAATTCAGAATTCGAAATGAAGGATTTGGGGTATGCAAAAAGGATTCTGGGAATGGAGATTAGAAGAAACAAAAGTAAGGGCAAGCTATTTCTGTCACAAGAGAAATACTTGAGGAAAGTGCTAGAAGTGTTTGAGATGGATAATGCCAAGCTTGTGCAATTGCCCCTAGCTTCTCACTTTAGGTTGTGCAACCTGCAGTGTCCCCAAACAGAAGCTGAAAAGCAAGACATGACCAATACTCCCTATGCAAATGCAATAGGCTGCCTCATGTATGCAATGGTACTCACAAGGCCAGACATAGCACATGCTGTCAGTGTTGTGAGCAGGTACATGGCTCAGCCTGGCAAAGAACATTGGAAGTCTGTCAAATGGATACTAAGGTATCTACATGGCACCGTGAAATGTGGCCTGACTTTTGGCAAAGCTAAAGAAGAAAATGATGGACTGAGAGGGTATGTAGACTTAGACTATGCTAGGGATTTGGACAGAAGAAGGTCTCTCACGGGTTATATATTCATGCTGAATGGTTGTACTGTAAATTGGAAGGCTACTTTACAGAGTGTGGTAGCCCTTTCAACAACTGAAGCAGAGTATATAGCTGCTACAGAAGCAGTAAAAGAAGCATTATGGCTCAAGGGATTAGTGGCAGAATTGGGGTTAAGTCAGAAATCAGTGCCTATTCATTGTGACAGCTCGAGTGCAATACACTTGAGTAAAAATCCAGCACACCATGAGAAGACCAAGCATATAGATATCAAACTACATTTCATCCGAAATGAGGTGTCAAGAGGTGCTGTGAAAATGGTGAAGATACACACTGATTTGAACCCTGCAGATGCTCTTACTAAAGTTGTACCAGTAGCTAAGTTCAGAACCTGTCTGGACTCAGCTGGCTTATGTGACCAATAGGTTACATAAGGTTGAGGAGAAGGAGTATGAGTGAGGAAAACTTTGATTCAAGGTGGAGAATGTGAAGCTGACAAGTGAATCTAAGTTGAATTCAGAAATACGGCAACGTTTTAAGGCTTCTAATTACTTAAGAAACTCACGTGCAGCTCAGCTGTTCTCAGCAGAAATCAAATGCACCTAAACGACGTGTCTGAGGCGCGTTTTAGATAAGCCATTTAAGTGACCACGTGAGGAAGCACATGCGGGAGTCTGAAATGAGTTCGTTAAGTTTGTTATCCACGTGTTAACAAACTGAAAGATCTGGAAATTCCTTTCTTGCCTCTGTATCAGATTATATAAGCAGATAATGAGAGTCAGAAAAGCATGGTTCAGAGTGAGTCTTGTAGAGAGAGTTCTAGAGAGATAAAGAGTGCATCTTGTTCTCGAATAGAATCTTGTAAAGGCTCGGTATAGAATCTCCATTGTAGAATCAATAAAAGCTCATTAAAAGACTTTTCCCGTGGATGTAAACAGAGTGCTTTGTGCTCTGTTGAACCACGTAATCTTTCTGGTTCTTGATTGTTTTTTTATCTTTTGATTCTTGCTTCCTTCTGGTACTTGGTTAAATCCAACTGGATTAACTAAGTTGTGGCAAATTCTATTTGATCTTAAGCTTAGTGCAACTTGTATTTGATCTGATCTAAGAAATCTTGGGCAGTAGCTTGTCTTGTTTAAGGTTTAAGAACTGACAAGATACTACAATTTCGAATTCACAGAACATGCTTTCAAATTTGTTTGCGTACAACTTGGGATGTCTTTCAAATAATGAATTGACATGGATAATTAACCCTTGAGATTCTGTAATTTCGAGGCCTGAATGAACAGAGAATCAAGATGCACCGAACTACCAAAAATCCCTACACGAACAAAATCCATATTTAAAATTATGGAAACAGCTTGGGTCCTTTATAATGATTTCCCGTTCCACCATCTTAGATATTGCCTTAGCAAAATCATGGCAAATGTGACGCATACGAAGGTTTTTTGTAACATGAATGGTTGGCCCCCACTTGTGCGCTGATGAGTCCAAAAGAAAGCGCCAAAATTTCACTGTGACCAATTTGAGTCCACTCCCTCTCTGCATCAACATAGTGGAGGCAAAAATCTGGATTAGGCCTAAGACTATCATCTTCCATTTTCTTCATCAAAGACTGTAACTCCCAAAATATTCCCTCTGATCTTGGCCAGGATACATCACCTGTCCCAAAAACATGAACTTTATGTCGAAATTCTATCCAACTATATGCCTTTTTAGGCTCCAAGCCCATGTCTCAAATTGTTTCTCTTACTTGATTAACCACGTCCCATTTTGCCTCAGCAGCACACCAATTTGATAGTATTATATAGTTCTCAGCATTAAGTGGCTTCAATTCACAAAGCTGCTCAATGACTCGTTTGCCTGTCTTCACTTGCATGTGGATCCTGCACCCTTCCAACAATGCTCGCAGTACCTCTGGATACCTTTCTATGTGATTCTCCTGAATAAAGATCCTTGCCTCATCAAAGAGTCCAGCACAAGCCAGAATAGAAACCATAAGAGCGTGGTGTGTAACTTTAGGTGACCTAATGCGGTTAAAACAGAACCAACCTTCCTCAACCATGCATGCAGTGCTACAAGCATGGAGCACAGCTGCAAAAGTTAACGGATCTATCTCAATGCTCAAGTTTTTTCCAATTCAGAAAACAAACTTAATCCTAGCTCTCTTTGTCCATGTAAGCTATAGCCAAGTATCATCACAGTCCATGAGATAACATCCCTCACCTTGATCCCCGCAAATAAGTTTGAAGCATACTGAATAAATCCTGATTTCACATACATGTCCATGATAGCTTTGGCATATGCCTGCGTTGACAGAGATCTTTGGAGATGATTCCGTACTACAATTTGGTGGAGGAACTTTAGGACACCCTTGGGGAAATGCACCCGGCGCTGTAGCTAATCGAGTAGCTCTAGAAGCATGTGTACAAGCTCGTAATGAAGGACGCGATCTTGCTCGTGAAGGTAATGAAATTATCCGGGAGGCTAGCAAATGGAGTCCTGAACTGGCTGCTGCTTGTGAAATCTGGAAGTCGATCAAATTCGAATTTGCCGCAATGGATACTTTGTAATCCAGTAATTACCATTTGGTTTATTAGTTGAATTTCAATTAAACTCGGCCGGGGTCGTTTCCACCTTGTTCCTTTAAGTGGATCTTCCCAATTCTACCGGACGCGCCTCGATTCGGAAAAGTGTAGCAAACCTGGTACCATCCATCATTGTCTTTAGCGCACAGGAGCTTATGCGCAGCTTTGAGAACACTAGAGAAAGAGAGTGCATCAGGTTTTATTCCACTTTTAATCATCTGCCGTGATAATTTCAAGCCGTCATTAAAAGATCCATTTTTCACAGACAAACCAATCGTTTCCGTCCATGAAATAACATCTTTAGAAGGCATCCGGTCAAAAATTGCACGAGCATCTGCAAAACTACCGCAATCAATTGAATTGCTAACCAACACGTCAAATTCTAACCGATATTTCGTTTCAATGCGATGAGCTTTTCTTCCTTCTTGCATTGATTTTAGCAACCGACAGGCACCAACAGCAGTTGCCAATGCTACACGATCTACATGAGCATCTAAATTCACCATTTGATGAAACAAATCAAGAGCCAGAGAGCGCTGATTTTGCATTAAATACAACCTAGCAAGTATAGTCCAACATACTGAATTACTTGTACTCTTAACAGACTTAACAAAAACCCATTTTGCGGAATCAATGCTATCAAGACGGCCATATAAATCAAGTAAGGCGGAGATAACACAGTGATCAGCAGAGAACGCAAGTTTGGAAGCGTGGCCATGGACTTGATTGCCAAAAAATAAATTACCAAAGTGAGGGGCCGTTAAAACGGGGGAGCGTGTGCTTATCAGGAAAAACACCACGGAGCAGCATTTGATGATAAATATAGAGAGCATTATGAGGGTCTTTATTAGTGAGATGGGTCTGAGTAAGGCTATTCCAAGCAAATGTATCTGAATGAGGAATTTCGTCGAGCAGGCGCCGGGTTGACGTCACCATTACGCAGGTTTGAAAATGGGTGAGCTTGGGCTTGCAATTTTTTTATGTTTTTATTGTCTTCAAGAAATTTAAACTCTGTCTCTGAATTTGTGCTGATGAAAACACATCCATTTTAGTTATTGTGGGAATTTCTGGTGGCGTGTGATCTGATATTTCAGGTTGGCGTCTTTGCCGCGATGTCGTCAATATGATTGAAGTGAGATAATTGCAGCAGAAGCTTTATAAAAGTTTAAAAATTATGGGTAATTTTTAAAAATCTCCCCTTTGAAGTTGTTGCAATTAGATGTTAAAAATTATTTTATTTATAAATGATCTTCTACCGTCAGTTAAAAGTTTTATTGACTAACTGTTAACTTTGAAAAGATAATATTATTCTAAATAATAGTTTATAGACCGACACAACTAAAGTACAAAGGCTGAAACTTATGATGCGTAAACTAATGATTTTATTTTTTTAACATTTTTGCTCTTTACAATTTCAAATATTTACAATTTCATAAGTAATTAAAACAATTATTTTCACCATGATCAAGTTATTGATATTTCCTTAAAATCTTAAAATAATAAAATTAAAAATCTTAAAATAATTTTTTTTAAGTTTTTAATAAAATTACAAATCTTAATTATTTGATATAAAATGTAATTTTTTAAGTTTGTAATAAAATTACAAATCTTAATTATTTGATATAAAATGTAATTTTTTAAGTTTGTAATAAAATTACAAATCTTAATTATTTGATATAAAAATGTAATTTTTTTTAAGTTTGTAATTTTATTTTTTTAAGATTTTAAGGAAATATCAATAACTTGTCATGGTGAAAATAATTGTTTTAATTACTTATGAAATTATAAATATTTGGAATTGTAAAAGACGAAAATGTCAAAAAAATAAAGTTAGTGGTTTACACATCATAAGTTTCAGCCTTTGTACTTTAGTTGTGTTGGTCTATAAACTATTATTGGGGTAATATTATCTTTTCAAAGTCAACAGTTAGTCAATGGAAATTTTAACTGACGGTAGGAGATTTTTTATAAATAAAATGATTTTCACCATCTACTTGCAACAGCCTTAAACCTTAGGAGAGGTTTTTAAAAATTACCCTCAAAATTATTAGTGGAAAAATTTCAAGAAACCCTCTTGAAAGGAAATGAAAATTACAAAATTATCCTTAGTTCAGAGATATACGTGTACTACATGACCTTCTGTAACATGGTTTATTTTGCTTTAGACATAACTCGTGCAATGTGACTTAAACTTTGTTTGGTATAGTTTTTTAAATAAAGTGAAATGATCCGTCCTGAATTCTCAAGATGAGTCTATCTATTCTTATCAAAATTAGATTGATATTAATCAAATTAGTAAGAATTCTACCGAAAATTCAATAATATCTTCTTTATAAATATAATACTCCCAGCTTGCAATATGTAAAACATGCACTCCGAAAATAATTCAATATACAACCAACTCTAATGATAAACATCCTCAACCAAAATACTGAATTTTACCCAATATATCTTTAGGGTATCAAAATATTATATCATAACTAATATTAACATACATTGGTTTATTTTTAATCTCAAAAGAATAATACAATAAAATCATACAATCCCAAAAAATGAGATTATTAGGATGTCCTAACAAAAATTATCTATATTTTCTAATACAATCACATAGCCAAAATTTAAAATATCTACAGTCGTTGGGTTGATTTGGTGTACCCACAATCTCCTGTTAGGGGAGGAAAAATATAATAAAACGAGATGGGTATAAAACTCAGTGAGCTTAGTGAATGGATAATAATTTTTTAAAATAAACTTATTTCAAAATAATTATATCATTTTAGTAAATAAATTTACCAAAATACCATAAGAAAACTTAAATAAACTCATTTAATTATAAATCATACATTGACATAAACATAAGATGAAATACCACATAAAATCAAGAAAGTTATAAACACATTGTAATCTCAAATACTAAATTATGAAAGTTGTCACTAAACAAGTATTCAGGGAAATAATCTCGTCGTATCCAAACCTCAACGTATTAGTACTGGCATACTAACTAGGTACTGTCATGCCCCGGAGCTACACTGATAGACAGGGAAGTGTCATCTCATATCTTGTCATATATCTCATCATATATGTCCATGCATAATCTAGTCTCTAAAGGACAAAAGCGCTCAAGCACACGGCCCAAAACCTCAGTGTGTACTTAGATGAGCCCCAAAAACCTATATATCATCTGTATTTGTATCACTGTTACCATCATATCACATGCATATATGCCTCCAAAAGGCATAGACGCCCAAACACATGGCTTAAAGCCTCTATGTGTGTTCAGACGGGCTCCAAAGGGAAGGTATTGTCCAATGATTTTTCAAACAACTTTCATACACATATACGTAAACATGTAATCATAATATAAATCTCATTTGTTTTCTATTTAACATATTTAAAATCTATTTTCTTTTCATTGTCACATCTAAAATTCAAAGTCGATATGGAAAATCATTAACCAAACATTTTAATAAAATATCAATGCATAAATAAGATCCATCTCGAGAAAATTATTAAAAAAGAACATTTAAAATACTTATTTCGTAAATATACTTTACTATCATAATTAATTATGAAAATAAGTTTTGTATATTCCACTCACAGTGACAATACTTAGACTCGGTTATCGTCCACGCCCGCGGATTGGTTCTCACTTGCAGATCCTCCTAAATTAAGGAAACGACATAATTATTTTCCGTAAATGTGAAATAGGACTAAATTTACGCAATAAAGCTTGAAACGAACATCTACCCATAATTTACAACTTCCATGTTGATAAAATTACTAAAATACTCTCGAATTTGTAAATCATTAAAATATTTTGAAATCGTAAATCATCGAATTATCCTTAAAATTATAATTACCAACATATCCTTAATTTCAGAAATTATTAAAATATCCACATGGTCAAAATTTACACAATTACCCTCAAAATGTGAAATTACCGAATTGCCCTCGCTAGTCAACGGTGACCAAGAAGCTCGGGTTAGACACTTTTGACTGAGCTGAGTTCAATGGTATCAGCAGTGAGCTCCCAAGCCCGGTGACGGCTTTGGAATCTAGCTCGACAGCAGCGTGCACCTCAACAATTGGCCAACGGCGAATCAGTTGCTTTCAGTGGTTGTGGATGGTCGGAAATGAAAGGTGGTGACGTGAGGAGTCAAAGCCAACTGGTGATGTGGCCTAATTCTGGCGAAATTGACAGCTGTGGCAAAGGGTTTTGGCCGTGACTTTTCGTGCTACAAACGGCGGCGTTCGGGTCAGTTTTTGGCGACGGTGATGGCAAGGAAGTGATGGTCGGCCTAAGAGCTTTTGTTCATTACCTTCCATGGCCGATGAGGTGCCAAGAAATCGAAGATACAGCTGGGTCGATTTCGTGGGTTTGGGTCGGTATTCGGGTCGGTTTGATAGCTTCCCCCCTCTCTCTCACATGTGAATATGTTTCCCCTTCCTTAAAACAAATCTCTAGCTTCTTTTATTTTTTATTTAATTATCTTTCTCTCTCTTTTTTTTTTACATTTGTTACATAAAACTTCTTTAAGTAGAGCTTTTATAATTAGAAATTTTATCAAAAAAATTTTAGTTGTTTGTTTGTCAATAAGAGCTTTTATTAAAAAATTATGAAATTACTTTAATAAGCAAATTTTTTAAAGTTATGTTATGAAAAGAATAAATAAAATTGTCAAATAAGTAGAGAGTATTTTATATATTTTAACATTTAAAAAATATTTTTCAACCTTTACTCCCAAAAGTCCAAATTTTAAGTTTTTGCTAGTAGAAACAAATTAACTTATTTAAACTTCAAAATCTCTATTAGAAAAACAACCAAACAATAACAAAAATTATAATAAGAGGTTATGAGATTAAATAAGTATTTATAATTATTAAATAAGCCATACCAAACAAACACTTATTTTGTTTTAGAGAAGTCTTATAACTGTCATTAACATTGAGTGCGAGAATTTGATATGCCCATCAAATTGATTGTGCAATTCGGGATAAGTTCACTGCCGCATTCAACTTCTTAAAGGTAATTATTCAATTTACCTTGTTGTAAATTAATGGATTCACTTTTTTTTTATATATATATTTAGGTTAAAAAAGCTAGAATTTAGGGTTTTATGTTGAAGAAACCAATGAAATTGATTAGGCATCTCTTATAATAAAATAAAAAAATAAAATAAAATGAAAGACAGTTTTCAAATGCTTTTTTTTTTCATAGAAAGGGTGAAAATTCAATTTGTTAATTATTTATGTAGATTATCACTTAGTTGTCTAATACACCACTAAAGGTCATGTAATAAATAACTTAATCAATGACTTTATATAATACACGATTTCTTATGACAAAATATTTTAGTATTAAATGACTTTTTTTCCTTGTTCTTAATTCATAAAAATACTTTATTTCATGGAATACCTGATTTTTGTTATGAATTTACATTCTTAATTCATAAAAATACATTTGTAGTTGTGTAGGTCATGACTTACACGACTCATACAACTACATTATGTAAAAAACTCAAGTTGGTCATTCAATATTATAGTTGTGTAGTATCATCGTACCACCATATTTTATGTATTACATGACTTGGAAATCAATACATGACAATTACGTGTAATTCATAATATTTTCGCCTTCAGCGCATATTCAACATGTACACCTTGCTTAAAAAAAGTTATTAATCAACATTGATTGCATACATTTTGATAGCACATAATGAAAAATTGAACACAATAATGTGGGGGAAAAATATACTTATGCACACATTTTCTTGAAAGATATAAAACTTCAAGACCGGACAATATAGACATAAATTTTTAGTTTGTTTTAATTTGTAATGCCCTTTCTTTAATTAAGAAAGTATGAGAGCTAAAGATGTGAATAAGTTATTTGTTTGAAAGGTTATGAAGGAAAATTGAGTGTTAGAAGAGAGTGAAAAAGAGTAGTGCATTTCATATCTCACTAAGGACTTCTCAGACTTTACATTCATTTCTTATGGTAGCTGTTGAAATGCACTACTCTTTGAGGGCCCATTATTTGAGATTCCAAATTTAAAAATGCTAATAGAGATGGAGATGAGATTCAGATGGACAATTTCGTTGAGTCCCATTATTTGTGGAGAATTTACATATTAAGTAGACCTTTTGACACCCCCTTAAAAATCCTGTTAAAACTCCTTTTCAAATGAAATTGCCTAGACAAATAAAGATAAATTGATTTATTTCTTACTTTAAATGAAATTTCAATTAAAACATTTAAATGAATTTTTCTTCTCAACATTGATAGACTTATAAGAGTTCAGATTTATAGAGATAAAAGCTATATCATAAGAAGAAAATAATTGAAGGATTTTAAATTTTTATTGCAAAAGTTTTATGCATTTTTGCAATAAAAAGTTAAAAAAATTCTTTTTAGAGTACTATTTAATGGTAACATGGTTGGATTTAATATAGAGTTAGCATTTTATAAATTAAACTAGGATATTGTAGAAAAAGAAAAAGAAAAAGGTGTTAAAAGCTCCACTCCATGCATATAGTGGCTCTGCTCTTTAAATAATTACGATGTGAGTATTTAAACACACCAAAATAATTTATAAACCTACTTTTTATTTAAAAAAATAATGTGAAAATACCCCACACTTAAAAATTACTCTAATAGCCAAATATTACGTAGATTTTCCCTCTCTAAAATTATTTTTTTCACCATTTTTCTTTTTCCTCTTTCTTCTTTCTGTCCTCGCTATGTCATATTGGTTCTTATATCGAAGCTTCTGTTGTAGTCAAGTCTCTTTTAAACTTGCATTGCTCTTCCCCTGGAGTCATTATTATATGTATATACTCTTGGTAAAGCTTTAGTAATTGAGTTTCCACTTAATATTTTTAAGTTTGGAAAATTATATTGATCACAAACTTATTTTTAATAATGTATCATACTGTATTAATTAAGATAAATGTATCATACTGTTATTTCTGTAAAAGTTGTTATTTAGTATAATTCAAATTTAGTTTAATTACATGTGAGGTCTAGCATTTTACGAGGGGAAAAAAAGGAGACAGAAGAAAGAAGAAGCTGCTGCCTTTGCAACAATGAAGGACTTTTTAATAAAACTATTACGGAGATAAGATTTGATAAAAATTAGAGATAGAAACAACTAATAATTTATTAAGATTTAACATACAATAGAGAGAGAAACAACTAGTAAAATTATAGATATTTAATATTATTATGGTAAACAAATAACAGTTTTAACGGCGAGATATTTTCGAGGGCCACATTCACCTTCGGTGAGAGGCACCTTTTTCAAAGATAAATAAGAACCGCTGGATAAGCATGGAAAACATTATTAGCTTTTCCAAGGGAATTTTGCCCTCGGTAGTACAATGTTCATAATTATAACATGAGACTTAATTAATGTTAACTTAAATTTTGTCAAATTTTGAAAGAGTGGTGCTGGAAGTGCTTTTTTATGTTCTCTCTAGACTTTCTATGCTAAATTAGCTCTCTATTTGAAAAATAAATGGTAGATTTGTTTTTATTAAGTTCAAAATAACAATGACATCCTGTATATAATGCATACAAAAGTAAATTATTTTTTTAGGATGTGCATGTGGCACAATATATTGCATTACCCTGCATCAGTGGTGATTCACTAAACGGAAATTGAAATGGGTTGGAAATGGAGGAATAGATTGGAATGAAATACAAAATGAGAATAAAAATAAGTTGTTTACTTGAACTGTAGAATTAGAATCGGCATGAGCTATATTGCTATAATGTGTTTACTTTATCTTAGAATTAAAATAAGAATGAGTTAAATTGTAATAAATTACTAAAAAGTACTCAATAAACTATTGTCATAATTGTTATTTTGTATTTTAATTATTATGCTTATTTATTCAAAAATTATTATTATTAATCATTATTGTTAATAATATATTAATTAATGCAAAAAATTTCATCATTAATAATAATTAACATTAATATCTTAATTAATTAGAATAATTATATTAATTGATTTTAATAGTATATTAATTAATTATAATAATTTTTTTGAACAGAGGATAAAATGGGTATGTTTTATTTTGTTGGGGGCAAAATGGTCAATATAGGAAATGAGAAGTTGATTCCTACCCCCTGAGAAATCAATCTCCTATTCTCCATTCCCAAGTATGGGTGGGCCCCATGATTATGCTTCTAGTTCCTACCTTCATTTTGCTAAGTAAACGCTGTCGATGATTTCAATTTTGAATTTTAATTCCCCAATTTGAGAAATAAATATACCTTAATTGTATTGGACTATGATGTATTGTATTAGGTTGCATTGCTTTAAGTTGTATTATGCAAAACTATGTTTAGTGTAGTATAGACTATATAATATAAAATAATGTTATTTTTATATTAGTATTAAAACAAAATTAATATTATTTAAATTTATACATATTTTAGGTTTTCATTATTAATTTTTTAAATTAAGTATTAAATAATTATTTTTATATATTAATTTTAATTATATAAAAATAATTTAATAATATACTTTTATTAAACAATAAAATATTATAATATTATAACACATTATTATACTATTTTATTATAACACTATACAATAAAATAATTTATTTCTATATATTAGTTATTCGGATATAATATTATACTCTAAAAGTTAAACATGAAAATGATAGTAAAAAATTCAAACAGAAAAATCACAAATTAAAGATAGCCGATCAATTAGTTCGCAATAGTTTTTAACAAAGTTTTCTGTCTGCTGAAGTCTTGTTTCTATGGCAAGTGGTGTAGGTCTTGTCTATATGGCAAGTTTTTATTGATTTTTTAAAGAGTATAGTCTTAATTTTCTGTTGTCTATTTTAGCTTTTATCTTCTCAATTCTATGGTTGGTTTGAGCAATAGTTTAGAGTTAGATATGAATAACGATTATGCCCGATTAGCAATTGAAGAGGAGGAGGATGGTGGGCTAATAATTGCTAGCGATGAGGCTACGGAAAATGGGGAAATCATACTTGATTCTTGCTACTGTCTAGTGGGTAGATTTTTGACAGAAAAGGTGGTCAATTTTGGTGCAATGAAGAACATGATGGCATCCTTATGGCGCCCTAGGGGGGGGGGTTTGCATTAAAGAATTGTCTCCTACGCTCTTCCTTTTCCAAATTTTCCATGAAATCGATATCAGAAGGGTATTAGAATCTGGTCCTTGGACGTTTGATCAACACATTCTTATTTTCGAAGACTCGGAGAGGATGAACAACCTTATAATGTCCCTTTATTTCATACATCATTCTGGGTCCAAGTTTACAATTTGCCTATTGGCTTTCAGTCGAAGAAAATGCTGCAGAGTATTGGCAACTACATTGGTTTCTTTCTGGAATCGGATGTCAACAACCTTACTGGAATTTAGAGGAATTATATGCGCCTCAAGGTATCAATCGATGTAAGACGACCCCTTAAACGTCGGATGTGCATTAAGAAAGCAGGAGGAGAATGGTTTTATGTGGATTTCAAGTATGAAAGACTACATATCTTTTGCTACATTTGCGGCCTCCTTGGGCACACCGAGAGGACTTGCCCAACGCTCTATGAAAGTGCAAAACCTGTGACTAAACCATATGGTCAATGGATGAAGGCTCCAAATCGGAAAATCTCTATGAATTCTGGTGATCGGTGGCTGAGATCATCACCGCCAGGGAAAGAAGACCAGAATTTTGGAAACTACACCAAATCTGTCGAGGCTGTGGCAGTTGACTTCGATGGTGCACAAAATTCGGGATTGATGGGAGCAGTAATCATGGAATGACAACAAATGGTGGGATTGTGCTCAATAAGGAAATGCAAATCACATTGACACCATGTACTCAATCATGTAATGTTGGGAAAGCTATGGAGGAAGGTGCTATGGTCACGGCCATTTCAAAGGAAACTGAATCTGAATTTGACTCAGGCTCAATAGTAACAAATGCTAAAAGGAGGAGAACAGCATTTGGGCCAAATGATAAGTTAAGCCTTGATGTTTCAAACATTTCAAATTTGGTGGAAGTGATAGGGGACCCAAAAAAAGGACTAACGGTGGAACCTGTACACCAGGCCCACCGAGAGCAATGAGTTGGCTAAGTTGCACTACTAGAAAAATGAGCTTTACTGACACCAATTTAGTGTCAGTAATTATTTTTGCACACTTGTTAATTGTGTTAGTAATGCTCAAGACAGAACACACTTATACTAATTTTTGGTGTCAGTGATTTTTGCGTCAGTATCTTGTGTCACTATAGTATCACCACAATAGTGATACTATGGTGTTAGTATCAGTTGATACTATTTCTATGTCAGTATTTTGTGTCACTAGAGAGTCACAAGGATAGTGACTCAATCATGTTAGCATTTAATGATACTATTTACATGTCACTGATTTATGTGACTACAATATCATAAATCCACTGACTCAGTAACATCAAAACTTTTTATCGTCATTTAAATAATTAATGTCAGTATTAACGGTGCTATACCGGTTGTGTTTTATTTTTTTTAATCACATTATTCCTGTTTATTTTACAATTAAAATAAACCCAAAATATATTAAACATACCAAATCTTGTAATGCAATTCACATAATACACATTTCAAATACATCAGTTAAATTAAAATAGTTCAAATACATCATTGTTTGGGGATAAAAAACAAGTTCAAGTACAAAATTAAGCATTGAACAAGTAGTATACATAATAAAGTACTAAATTAATTTGTGAAAATTTAGCCAACAAGAAAAAATAGATAACAATGTCACTGATTTTGGAGTCCGCATATGCCTTCATTTTTTTTCCACCTACAAGTATATAAAATCAATTAGCACACCACAAAAAATAAGTCTTGTATATTTTTAAGGAAAAATAATCACGATTGTAGGGTGTAATTAACTTGGCAACGTATGTAGTCCACTGATCATGAAGTCGCGAGAGGTCCTTGAGAGTGTATTCCTCAACTCCCTTGAACTTTAATTTTAAAACAACAAGTTATTCACCGAAAATCTTTGACTAAACTACTTAATTATCATTCATTTAAATATATTTGTGTGTTAACAATTAAAGCCAACAAATAAACTCCAACAATGTTACTGTTTTATCCAAAATTATATAGGTAAATACTGAACATCCTGATCATGGTAATTGCAAAAAAAAAAAAAAAAACAACTTGTGAACCCCAACAACAACAATGTTTGATAGCCGAAGCAACTTGTGAACCCCAACAGTACGTGATTTAATACAAATATGGATGTAGATACAAAACCTTAATTAGGATGACAACTTATCCTCATCAAAGTAAAGTACAAGAAGTTAGTCATGTCTATATGGATTTTCATATAATCTATTCAACAGTATGCAACATAGTCACCATTATAAGTACCCTCACAGTTTATAAAATGCATACAATACGCAATAAAAAGATAACTATAAAGAAGCCCACAATAGGTGTTTGAGCTGATTCATTTCACAATAAATTAAAACAATACGATGCAATATTGTAAAAATCATTTTCAATACTTATATTATTTTTCAGAACATTCACATTTGTGATGATATCTTGCATGTATTTCATCACATAGTAACCACATTCAAAGCTGCTTGGCTGCCTCGGACACTACAAGATCAAAATTACATTAATTTTTTACTGTACGTTAACAATAATTATTTAGGTTTGTCTGATTTTTACCTTGACAGGTATCCATTGAACATTGGCCTTTGTATCAGACTTTAAACTCTGATATATTCGAATCCCCCTACAATTAAGAGACATAACTAATGTTAGCAAATAATTAGCATAAGACATAAAAATAAAACAGCATGATCAAAGATACAAATAACAAACTTAATTGATTGACAATCAGCATTAGCTCTTCATTAAGACTACCTTCCAAAGGATCAAGATAATAGGTTGTACGTCTCACCATATCAATTGCCAATAACACCCAGTGGGCACTAAACAAAGTAAAAATTGTTCTCCCACATGAATTACAAGTAAAAGTTTTTAACTTTGTGATTAGTCTACAAATTAAAGAATATCACTAGCAAATGAAAAATGTTATACCCAAGGTTATACGGTAATACGATGACTTGTCCCAATTCTACCAAGCCTAACAGTTTTGAAATGTATTGAGTCCTGTCTTTGAAGCTGACCCTTGGATATAGCTTCTCAAAAAGCCCAAACTGAACTGGTTTAGTACTTCCATTGCTCTCCATCTCCTCATACAGGTGTCTAAGAGGAAAATGAAGTAAGTTTGAATATAGGAAACAAAATAATAGCTCCAAGTTTACTAAAACATAAGCTATGATTTACCGTACTTGATCCATATGTTAATGATGCAGTTTAAGACCTCTTTAAACTTGATGATTTCAGCACAAATCATTTTGTTCAAGTGTGTTTCCCAAATTTCACCAAAGGTTGCTGTGTCATGCCGAATCTTGATCAACCGAGGTAAAGAATTCTCGATGAACATGGTAAACATGTTCATATATTCACTCCTGTCATTCTTTCTTGATCGTGCTGCTGCCAGTGTATTCTTTACACGTACCTTGAGGTATTTTGCTGCTGGTCTGATGACCCATGGTTCTGTTTTGGCTACTACACTTGGTCTGATGATCAGTGGTTCTTTTTTGGGTACTTCTGCTGATCTGATGACTAGTGGTTCTTTGTTGGATACTTTGTCATGACAGGAGAACTGCCTATCTAGTACTTTAGGACTAAACTTTAGGAGTTAGTCTAGGAGATCTTCTCGGTGTGGGCTTTGAAGTAATTTCACACACTACTTTTTTTGGGGTTTGTTGAGGAGTTGCTTGGGAAATTGTGGTGGGAGTGTCCTTAATTTTACTCTTCACATAGTTTGGAGTCGACTTACCCGATGGGAAATCAGCCTATGTAATAATCAAATGGAAATAAAACAATGACATGTAACAGGCCATATACCTTTCTTTTTCCAAGAGTTTCAGGGGATTGTTGATCATTGTCAATCTGAACACCAGTGGAAGTTTTGGGTTTAGGAAAGTTAGAACTTCCAACTTCAGTATTGCTGTACGCATTTAACCTTGCATTCATGTGTTCTAATTGAGCATACATGAATTGGAAACTCTCTTGATACATATTTCTTTCTCTTACTAATTCAGTGGCATTAGGGACATGAAAGTACATAGATGGGGTGACGAATTGCCCCACTCTTTGCACCCTGCTTCCATTTGGCTACTTCTAAAGAGCTTCACCTAGAATGTCATGTGACCTTTGTGATTAGAATGTTCCTTGTTCATCTTGACTCTTCAGCTCATTCTACAAAAAATAATATCATAAATCTGCAATTACGAGTACAAGACATCAGCTAAATAAACTAATATCCTTATTGAATCTTCAACATAGAGCAAATCCATATACAGTTCAAATTGAAACTACATAAAATATTACAAGACAACACCTCACACAAGTTTTAACCTTTTTATACGCGAAGAAATAAGTTCTGATAAAATCTTACTGCGTTTTTGTCACTTGTAAATGTTGCCATACAATTATTACAAAAAGCAGTATATATGTACGTAAATATCTACCCCCCCCCCACACACATTATAAAGAAAATTCATAAGAATTAAGTATACAAGTGACTTACTATTTTCTCAGCAATTGGCGTCACATCAGAAGCATATTTGCCATCTCAGTCTGCTCGTGCCATTAACCAAGCTTCACTATGATCAATCTCCCGCTCAGAAACTCCACTCTCCTTTTTCTGTTACAATGTGACATAAAACATAAATAATTGATTCTATTATATTATACGTATTAGATTACTTATGTTACTGTAATTAGATTATTTACCACACTTACTTTTCTATACAACATGCCACTATATCCTGTGCTACCCAAGCGATGGTTGTAGACATTATTTGCTCTTTTGTCTTTTGCCTTCTTACTTTTTTCCTGCACAAACAGTTTATATGAAGGACAAAAGGTTACCACTGATTATTAGTAACTAGCAACATATAAATCAGGTAATATTAACAAACAACACACTTGAAATTGTTCAGACAAAACTTTGTCAACAAAAAGTTTCCAATCTTCCTTTTTAATACTTGGATATTTAATAGGAGGCAACCTTAGTGACTTTCGATCGTCCTTGTTAGGTAGAACGAATTCAATTGCCAGTTCACATCGAAAGATTCTTGATGCAAACTCCATCCACTTTAATACTTGGCTTTTGCATTTCAAGCTCAATTTGAATTTTTTTTGTAAACCAATAACATGGATTAGAAACAACTTTAAACAAATTTGGGAGTTATATAAAATCTTTAAACATACTATGAAACAAGTAAACAAAACCTGAAAATGAACCCGCAAAGTTTCTTTCATCTCTAGTGGCACACGCCTCCAATCATCAAGTAAAATTGAAATTGTTTCACGTACAATGACTCCAATGTAACTCCTAAGATCATTTCTTCCTTTTCCAACTGGAACATCATAAGAATTGTACTCAATTGCAGCTTCATGACTAACTTCTTGTTTTTGCAAACTTTCTTTTTGTTTGTTTTCTTCTCCTTGGTCTTCCGTCGAGCTCTGGAAGAGTGAACTGAACATCTTCAGCCATCTCCTACAATCCTAAAAATGACTAAAATAAATAAGTATATCATTTAGATTAATAAGTTAATACAAGAGCAATAACATATAATGAAATAAATAAATCACTTACTGGAAAACTATGAAAATTGGTGTTGGAAACTAACTACAATAATGCATTCACTGATTTTCTAAATCAATATCTATTGGAATAGCATCACAATTTTTTCTGTCAGAAATTCCTTCATCTTTCTCATCCAACTCACATATTAGAAGTTTGTTAGATAATGGAGAAAATACATCCACGTCTTCACATCTTTCCCCATTTAACCTATAAGCTTTGTCGGTCACTGAACAAACTATTGATTTATTATTATCTAGCTAGTCCTTTACATAAAATACTTGCTTTACATGACAAGCCAGAATAAAGCAATCAGATTTATAGCCAATTTGATTTAAATCAACTACAGTGAAACCTAAATTGTCAGTGCAAACCCCTCTATCATCTACCCAATTACACTTGAAAAGTGTTTTTTTAACCATTAGATAATCAGATTTATAGTCAATCAGATTTATAGCAAATTCGATTTAAATCAACTACAGTGAAACCTAAATTGTCAGTGCAAACCCCTCTATCATCTACCCAATCACACTTGAAAAGTGTTTTTTTAACCATTAGATAATCAAGCTACCAAATCTCATCAATTACTCCATAAAACGTCATGTCTCCAAAATGAGGACTTTTATCTTTTGAGCTTGAAATTTGTAGAGTGTTAGCAACAACCCTAACACCACTATTTTGGGTTACACGATTACAGTCCCGGTCCCTCGTTGTAAAATTAAAGCCATTTATCTTGTAGCCAGAGAAGGTCACCACGGTTGAGCATGGTTTGTTTGCCAACCAGCACACTATTTCGTCAATCAGCACATTATTTGCTTTATCATGTGCCACTTATAATTTAAATTAACAAGTACAGTAATTAGTAACTTGTAGAAAAATCTTGTTAAAGTTTATATCCTATATTGTATTTAGTTAAGTAATTCTAGCCTTTGCCTGTAACCAACCAGAAAATGTACATATGTTTTCATTTTGCAACCACAGATTTGTTTTTGCCTTATAGGGGTTTCTTGATGCGAAATAATGCATATGCTCCCTATAGTGAGACCATATTAAGATTTAAAAACTAGTATAGTAATCTAATAATACAATAGTAATATTTTTTTGGAAAAATTAACAACTTACTCGATATATATTTGGATTTCAGGGGTGTTCATTAGAACACACCGGTGTGCTTGTGCCAACAAATAATCATCAACCACCTTTATGTTTGCACCTCCCAAAGGCTTTTCGATAGATAAATCAATTGAACAACCAGTAAGCAGCCCAATAACATCACAATTTGAGAGGTACTCAACACAAAATGCAAGTGCTTCTTCTGCAATATAACTTTCTACAATACAACCCTCAGGGTGGTAGCGATTACGAACATAATCCTTGAGAGTGTTCATTTGTCTCTCAAAAGGATACATCCATTGAAGATAAACAGGCCCACATAACCTAACTTGTTCAACTAAGTGGACTGTTAAATGGATCATTATGTCAAAAAAGCTAGGTTGGAAGTACTAGTGCAATAAGCATAAACTGATTACAAGTTCCTCTTGCAATTTGTCAAGAGTATTAGGATCTACCACTTTACAGCACAATGTATTAAAAAAGAAGCACATCCTGATTATGACCCTTCTCACATTTATAGGCAAACAGTTTCGAATGGCTAGTGGTATAAATTGTTGCATCAAAGTATGACAGTTATGGGGCTTAAGGTCTTGAAGCCGACAATCATCTATTGAAACAAGGTTTTGGACATTGGAAGAATACCCATCAAGGACTTTCACACTCAGCAAGGTTTCACAAAACTGTTTTTTTTCTTTTTTACTCAAAGTATATGGAGCTGGAGGTAGGACTTTGTTTTTTTTTTTTTGTTTGTTTCATCAGGAACTAGTTTTCCCTAGATCTTCAAAAACTCAAGATCTTTTCTACCATTAATCCATCTTTTGTTTTTCTTGGTTGATGAAGTAATGTGACATATATGTTCTCGCACACATTTTTTTTCAATGTGCATCACATCTAATTGATGGCGAACTGATAAATGCTTCCAATAGTCTAACTATAAAAAGATTGACTTTTTTTTTGTATAATTTTTCAGTTATATTCTCATCACCATCATCGCCACCACCGCCATCATGTTTCCGCTTTTTGGCCTTCTTTTTCCCGAACTTAGTATCTATATCTTCCACCATATTAACGATTTCCTCACCAGACAAAGTTTTAGGAGGCTCATTCCACTCTTGCTTCCCATTAAAATCCTTTTTCAGTTTCCGAAATAGGTGACCAAGTGGTAGAAAGCAGTGATGGCCCATTTATGACATTTTCCTACTATGTGGCAGCCAACATGCACAAGTGTCTATCCCACAAATTGGGCAAGCATAATAGCCCTTAACAGTACAACCAGAGAGGTTTCCGTATGCTGGAAGTCACTGATTGTCCACATCAAGACAACTCATAAATTAAAGGTTTCTTTTCTATAAGCATCATAAACATCAATCCCTACATCCCATAGAGTTTTTAAGTCCTCAATCAAAGGTGCTAGGTATACATCTACATCATTTTCAGGTTGTTTAGGGCCAGATATCAAAAGTGACAACATAAAAAACTTTCTCTTCTTATACAACCATGGAGGAAGATTATATGTTATTAATATAATAAGCCAACAACTATAAGTAGTACTAAGTGTACTATGTGGGTTAACCCCATCAGTTGAGAGAGCTAAACGGAGATTTCTTGGTTCTTGTGTAACTTTTGGCCACTTATTGTCAATTAGTTGCCAGGCTGGTGAGTCTACTGGATGGCGAAGTTTGCCATCTCTAATTCTTTTATTAGCATGCCATGTTAAATTTTGAGCTGTTAAATTTTGAGCTGTGGAGCATCTAGGTGGAAAATACCATAATACCTTTTTAGGATCCCCTTTCCTAAATTTTGTTGAGCTATCTTTTTTTATTTGATACCTAGATGCTCCACAATTTGGGCATTCAGCAAGATCAACAAATTCATTCCTATACAAAATGCAGTCATTTGGACATGCATGTATTTTTTCATACTCTAAGCCTAACACTTTCATTGTTTTCTTAACCTCGTACATTGACATAGGTAGAGTATTATTATTTGGAAAAATATCAGCAAAGACTTCTAACAAAGCAGAAAACTCTTTATCGGACCACCTATAGTTCCCTTTCACATTGTAAAGTCTCATTAAACTAGATAACTTTGAATGTTTTGCACCCGGGTGCAAAGGCTTTTCAGCATCTTCAAGCATATCCTTAAAAGAACTAGGATCTCTATCATAATGCTCGTAAGCATCTTTGACCATGTCAGTTATGTTACTGTAATCATGACATCTAAATCTTTGACTATGTGAATGGTCTTCACACTTTGTAAATGTAGATTTAGAGTTAGCCTCACCATGCCAAGTCCAAACAATATATCTTGGGAGAAAACCTTTTTTAAATAAATGATCCTTCACATGTTGAGGAGTATGAAACTCCATATTACAACAAAAGGTGCAAAGACATCTAATTGACATTCGATTTTCAGCATTCAAAATGGCAAAATCTAAAAAATCAGCAACTCCAAAACGATAATTTACAGACAATCTATCACAAGTTATCCAACTTCTGTCCATGTCAAATATTTTACCTGTTCATATATGTAATGTCAGTTTAAGTTTAATTAAATTGCATGATTAATTTAATGTTCAATGTTATTATGATTATAGTTGCAATAATAAACTTATAATTCTGGAAAATCATTAATAGCCCTTATAAATCATTAATTATAATAATAATTTAGACAAAATCCTGAAATTGAAAAAAATAAGTTTTGAAACTTAAATAGGAGATTAATAGGTAAGATGGGTGCTAATGGCTTTTTAAGTAGTCGAACTAATTCATAAGTCAAGTAACTAACAAAAGTTAAGAGTTCAAATAAATAATGTCTTCATACCACTTTGCAAGCCATTTTTTAAGATTCTATAAATCACTTTTTAACTTCAAATACAACATGCAGAATTACTTTAAAACAAGCATTTATTTATTGAATCAAACACAAACCATCAACTTTATACAATCTCAAAATACTCACAACCACAAACTTAATTAATTCATATCATAGTCATTATCTCTATTACAAATCTTCCAACCAAAACAGAATAAATAAACAAGTAGGATTATATAACAAAATTTGCCTTTCTTCACATGAAACAGAGATGTAAATAGTTTGTAACCACTAAATACACAGTCATTCAGCCAATATAACACCCAAACAATCATCTCCTAATCACAAAGGCAAAAGCTAAAATGAAATTTCATATTTTAGTACATTCAAAATCAACTAACTTATTAATCAAAGTTAAGAAATGGAGCTAACAGTTTATTTCAGAAACTAACAAAAATGCACATTCTTAGTTTTAAATAACAATGACAGTAAATCACATGCACAAAAGTTTGAAACTGACCTCAAATGTGGCAGAAAAAATAGAGTCGCAGCAGCAAGTGTTTTGAGTTTAAGTAATGCACCACTTAAAATGCTTGTATTTTTTAACTGCATGTGAGTGAAGATATAGAAACATAAGAACAAAAATTTCAAGTTACAAATAAATAAAAGAAAAAAAAGATTTGGAAAACAAAACCCACCAGGGTCGCACTACTGTTCAATTTCTGAATATATGAAACAACCCAAAAATAAAAATTAAAAAATATTATTCGTAAGCCAAATTAAAACAAACCCAATAATTAAATTGTCCAAAAAAATAAAATATTCTGCTATTACCAGCTGATAACCTCCTCTACAGTTCTTTCTCTGGACTTAACTTGTGAGGGAGAATGAGATTACCTAAATACGCAACCGATGATGCCACTTCACCCCTTGTCGATGGCTTTTACTTGCTTGCCTAGTATAGGCACTGGATGGTTTAGTTGGAGAAAAACCCCTTCGATAACAAGCGATTAGGGTTTTGGTTTGTGTTTCAAAACAAAAGAGATCGAGAAGAGAAAAACGAAAAAGAAAGTGAACGATAAAAGTAAGGTAGAGACAGTCGATATAGTCTGGGTAGATGGGGAAAAGTCAAGTGTGTTTTATGTTGTTGTTATTTATATTTATATTTTTTAATATTTTAATATTATTATGACTTTGACTCATCGAGATTTGATGGTTTGTGCTCCAAACATTAAAACTTTAAATCTTAGAGCTCTCAGGTTCGAGTTGGAGCTAAAACAAAATTTTTATGAATTTTTTTTATCATTGATACTTTAGTGTCAGTGATCTTTGATGCTTAATTTACTGACACCCTAATATCATTAATCTCTGATTCCTATTTGTCAAAAGCGAAAAATGGTGCATATGTACATAAGTACTGACACTTTTTGTAAAGTGTCAGTAAAGCTCATTTTTCTAGTAGTGTTGGAATTGCCGTGGGCTGGGCCACTCACGGATAGTTCAAGTTCTGATGGATTTGGTCAAGAGCAAAAATCCTAGTTTTATTTTCTTAATGGAAACTTTGTGCTGTAGAGACAAGATAGAAGCTATTAAGATCAAATTGGGCTATGAGGGGTTATTTGTGGTAGATAAAGTGGGCCGGAGTGGTGGGCATGCATTCTTTTGGAAGTCTAAGTACAAAGTCAACTTACTGAAATATAGGAGAAATTTCATTGATTTTGCAATTGAGGAGCCAAGTTTGGGGAAATGGTGTGCCACTGGTTTTTATGGCTTTCCTGAATCATGCAGACGCCGAGATTTATGGAACTTGCTTCGATCACTTGCTTCCTTCTCAAAGTTGTCGTGGGTTTGTCTAGTGGATTTTAATGATCTCTTAAAATCGAGTGAGAAACGTGGAAATTGAGCGCACCGAACTTAGAAGATTCATGGCTTCCAAGATGTTGTGGCTTATTCGGAGTTAATGGATTTGGGTATGGAAGGGTACCAATTCACGTGGGAAAGGTTGTAGGGCACTACAGATTGGGTGGTGGAGCGTTTGGATAGAGCTTTGGCGGCTGCAACTTGGATTTGGCTTTTCCCCAAAGCTAGAGTTGTTTGCCTTGAAGCATCATGTTCCAACCACCTTCCAATTCTCTTAGAGCCAATTCCTTTGGTTCCTAATTCCATATTTAAACAATTTCGCTTTGAGAATATGTGGCTTCGTGAACCCGATTGTGAGGAGATTATTAAGGTTAGTTGGAACGATATAGGGGGTTGTTTAATTCAAGATAAAATCTTTGCTTGTGGTAATGAATTGATGTGTTGGGGAGACCACCTCACTCGTGACTTTAAAGGTCGCATTTCCAATTGCAATAAGAGAATGAGCTTGCTACGAGGACGACGCGACCAAGCTAGTTTAGAGGAGTTTACAGAGGTTCGAAACAAATATAACGAGTTGCTACATAGCCACGAGGTATTCTGGAAACAGAGGACCAAGTCACTTTGGTTGAAAGAGGGTGACCTGAACTCTTGATACTTTCATGCTCTAGCATCGTGAAGAAGCAACAGAACAAAATAAACAAGCTTCTAAATGACTAGGGCCAATGGTGTACTCATCCGGACAAAGTTAATGATTTAACTAGGGAGTACTTCACACATTTATTTTCTTTTGGTGGTAGTGTGTGTGATGAAGTTCTGGATTGTGTCACGATCTAAATTAATGCTGAAAAGAACCAGACCCTCAGGGAGCCATTCACAGCTGCAGATGTTCGTGACGCCATCTTTAGTATGCATCCTGATAAATCACTGGGTCCCGATGGTATGAATCCTGCATTTTATCAAAAAATTTGGCATATTGTCGGTGATGATATATCTACAGCTTGCTTGGATTGTATTTCTAATCGTGGTTTCCCTACCACTTTAAATTATACATCCATTATGTTGATACCTAAAAAGGCACAGCCTGAACGGTTGGACGATGTGAGACCAATATTGTGCAATGTCCTGTATTAAATTATTGCAAAAATGTTGGCTAATCGTGTTAAGGTAGTTCTGGAATCTGTTGTTTATGATGTTCAAAGTGCCTTTGTACCTGGACGAGCAATAATAGATAATATCTTAATATCTGCAGAAATTGTGCATTATCTAAAACGAAAGAGACAAGGTAATGAGGGGGTAACAGCTCTCAAGATTGATATGTCTAAAGCATATGATCGGATTGAATGGAGATTTCTTAAAGCAATTATGCTTAGAATGGGATTTGTCATTGATTGGGTGGACTTAATAATATTGTATGTTACTACTGTCAATTACAAGCTCATCCGCGAAGGTATAAAAGTGGGACCTATTGTGCCTAGCCGTAGACTTCATTAGGGCGACTCTTTATCACCGTACATCTTTATCCTTTGCGCAGAAAGGCTAAGCTCGCTGATTTATCATTATGAACAGGCGGGACTATTACATGGTGTTATAGTGGCTAGGGGAGCACCTTCTATTACTCACCTTTTTTTCGCTGATGATTGCTTCATATTCTTCAAAGCTACTACCAATAAGGCTCGCTTAGTGAAGAATATTTTGGCTATGTATGGGTCCACTTCGGGTTAGATAGTTAATTATAGCAAATCCTCAATACCTTTCAATGCCAACGCCAAAGAAGAAGCTGTCAGACAGGTTTGTGGGATTCTTGGAGTTAAAGTTACAAAAGACCATGGTTTCTATCTCGGGTTACCATCTTGTATTGGCAGGCACAAAGTTGCGATTTTCAGATATATTCAAGACAAGGTGTGGAAGCGTCTTCAGGGATGGAACTAAAAACTACTTTCTAGAGCCAGAAAGGAGATTTTATTGAAGACAGTAGCACAAGCAATGCCAAACTCTGCTATGAATGTTTATCTCTTGCCTCTTGAGTTGTGTAGAGACCTAAAAAAAATGATGAACTCGTTTTAGTGGGGTACTTGAGGTAATAGCAGTGGCGGCATCAACTGGATGAGATGGGACAGATTATGTAGACCAAAAGCATATGGGGGACTTAGTTTCAAACAACTTCACAACTTTAATATAGCAATGCTAGGTAAACAAGGATGGCAGTTACTATCTAAACTCCATACTCTTGTAAGTAAAATTTTCAAAGCTCGCTATTATCCTAAATCTTCCTTTGTTGAGGCTTCCTTAGGCAGCAACCCGAGCTATGCTTGGAGATCGATCATTGCTACTCAAAAAGTTATTATTCAGGGTAGCTGTTTTCAAGTTGGGGGGGGCAGCACACTACTATTGGTAATGTTCCTTGGCTCCCTAATAAGGGGAATGGACTTGTTACGACAAAATTGACAGAAGATGTTGCTACAACCCCTGTAAGTAGTCTTATGATACTGAATCAACGGAGTTGGGATTATGATGAAATAATCGACATATTTAACAGTAGGGACTCTGAGCTGATCCTTCATATCTCTCTTAGCTCACGACGTGCTAGTGATGAGTGGTATTGGCTTGTTGATCCAAAAGGGATATACTCGGTTCGCAGTTGTTGCAAGCTGCTAGACTCTATCAATGAGCCTCCTGATAATTGTATTTGGCGCAAAATTTGGAAACTACCAGTTCCTACAAAGGTCAAGAATTTCATTTGGCATGCTGCAGCGAATGTTATTCCCATGGCTGATAATCTCATTAAACGACGTGTACAGGTAAACTTCATATGTCCCATTTGTAATGCATCAAACGAATCACTTTTGCATATTCTAGTGGAATGCCCTTTTGCTAAAACATGTTGGTTGTTATCGCTAGTTGGTTTTGTGGGTGGCTGTAAGGATTTTGGTGTTTGGTTGGAGAATTTATTTACTCATTGTAGCTAGGGGTGGGCATCGGTTCGATTCGGTTTCAGGATAAATTTTCAATTTCGGTTCAGTTCGGATCCTAAATTCGAAAAATTCGTTCGGTTTTTAGAGAAAATAAAAACTGGACTGGAACCAATAGTTCGATTTCAGTTTGGCTTCGGCTTTTCGATTTGGTTTTGGTTTTTCGATAACGGTTCACTTAATGGATCGGTTTAATAAATCAGTTTTTCGATTTATCTTAACTTGCACACAAGGCCTACTTTAATCAATGTATAATAACAAAAAAATAATAATTTACAAATTTAAATAAGCAAAAAAAATTACAAAATTTTATAAAAGAGAGGGACCCAAATGATATTATCGGTTCGGTTCAGATTTTTTAAAATTTAATCCGAAAATCAAACCAAACCGAAAAAACCGAACCATATTTTTTGGGTTCCGGCTCAGTTTTGCCCACCCCTAGTTGTAGCAGTATTGATTGTAACCTTGCGGCCATGATCTATTGGAGTCTCTGGATTAATCGAAATGGCAAGGTTTGGACGAATAAATATGGTAGGGTATCTAACAACCTTAATATGGCAAGCCAACAACTATTCTAGTGGCAGCAAGCTACGAAAAACACATTCATTATTTATGAACCTGCTGCTTTAAATCATGGTTCAATGTATTGGGAGAGACCTTAGGTAGGTTGATTCAAATGTAATGTTGATGCTGCGACTTTTCACTCAAGGGGAAAGGTTAGTTTTTTGCAGTAAAATGTGCTCTTTTACTGGGGCGTTTTGAGGCTCGTGAGGCAGAAGCCCTAGGTGTACGAGAAACTCTCAGTTGGATTAAGAGTATTCATGCTCTTACAACTGTTATTGAAACAGACTGTTTGGAGGTTTTCAATGCTATGAGCGACAATATATTCTATCCTAATGGTTTCGGTCTTGTTATAGATGATTGTAGAGTATTAGCTTGCTCCTTAGGAGAAGTGACTTTCTCTTTTATTTGTCGATCTGCGAACACCGCTGCCCATATGATTATAAGGGTGGGGGGTTCTATGTCAGGTCCGAGTGAGTGGAGACATGTTCCACCTCCCTGATTATCTACTGCTTTATCTATTTAATGAAATTCATATATTTTTAAATATTTTTACATATTTAAAGTAAAAAAATTAAAATGATTTTATGTAACAAAAGTAAATTAATGCATTATCATTTATTTATTAAATATTTATCTTTACTAATACTTGATATTATTAAATTAAATTTTTATTTAAAAATGAAATATAATTAATATTTAATAAATTTAAATTTATTGTAATTTATGAAATTATAAAAATTAAATGATTATACTTAAAATATGAATAGTTGTTTAATACAATATTGTCTAAAATCCTATCCCACCTACTAATGAGTTTATTTTATGCATTTTTCATTTCATTAGACATACTTTTAATGTAGTGTAATGCAACTAGAAATTACAATTAAGTATAGGTCAATGTTGAGTGTTAGAAAATATATATTTATAAAGGAGAAAATCGTCATTTTACATTTCAAGTCTTACTAACACCCTTACTTTTATGTATTTAAACTTCTTGTAATTTAATTATGTGTGTTTTATTTTAATTAAGTATTTTATATATTTTAGTGGCATTATAGTCATTTCACAATGAACGAGAGATCAGACGACAAAACGGACATCACTTTTGAACTCAGGACGGTCGAAAACCTTAGGAGGAGCATAAAAAGAAAAATGGCATTGTTCACATGTACGGTACTATTCACATGTACGGTACTGTTTACGTTACTGTTCACGACACTGTTCACATGTATGATACTATTCACATATACGGTACTGTCTACATTACTGTTCACGACACTATTCACATAGATGGATCGATGATGTGGCATTGACCGATGATGTGGCATTGACCGATGATGTGGCATTGACCGATGATGTGACATTGATTGATGAGGTGTCACGATTCTATTGGACTAAAATTCTTATGCATTGTTGATTGGTGACGTGGCAGCATGTTAGTAGACCAAAAATTACGCGTACGGTACATGCATATACACATAATTATTTTCAACCAAACCGCGTTACTATTCATGCCGAGTCAAACTGTGTCACTGTTCAAACCGCATGGTCAAACCACGTACTGTTGACTAATGACGTGGCATAATCCTGAGCGTCTAAACTGTTTTTAATCTGATGGCTATAATTTACTCAATGCATTTATAAAAAGGGGGCCTCCCCCCTAATTTGGCATCTCTGAATCCATTTTTGGACTCTATTTTCTGTAATTCTTTCTCTATCTTGTATTTTCTACGTATTTTAATAAATTCTAATTTTGCCCCTAGTTCAATTATGAGTAGGTAATTTTCTTTCAAGCTTAGGTTAAAGGCGAAGTCCCAACATGTGTCATGGGTTTTATTTGGTAAATTTATTTTCTCTTACCCTCTAGTATTTGTAGATGTTTTGACTTCTCGTCGATAAATAATAATAATCTTGTCTAGATATTGCTCTGGTTTCACCGGCTTCCTAGTACAAGGTTATTATTATTTGACACGATAAGTCTTTAACACCATATTGATTAGATTATGGTTCATCAGGTGTGGACTCCCCTCTCATGATTTAATTGGCATTAATAAGAAATATTTAGCCCATGGTGCATGTTGATGCAGATCCAAATACCCAAGTACGTCATTTTAATAGATTTTCACTTTAATTTATTCTTGCCATTTTAATTTGAATTTTAGGATAATTCAAATCATTTTCACCACAAATCCAACCACCCATTTAGAAAATTAATTCTATATACAATTAAAATCCACCTCCTCGTGGGATCGACACTCGTCACCATTGATCTATACTACAATAGATTCGTGCACTTCTGAGTTCAATAAATTTGGCACAACAAGTTTTTGACGCTGTTGCCGGGGAGGTAAGTTATTTTAATTCGTAAAATTAATTTTTGTGAATAATTTCTTTTATTTGTTTTCTTGTATTTGTTTATTTAAAAAAAAGAAAAAAAGTGAATCTGCATTTAGAGGTTAGTATTTCTTTTCTTTTTCTCTTTTTTAAAATTATGTAATTAAATTTTCAAGTTATTTTTTTTCTTCTTTGTAATTTTTGTTTATCTTATTAATTTTTTTTAGTTAGTGTATTTCAATTATTTTTTTGTGTATTTTTATAAAAAGGTTTTAACAACGTGATAAGGTTAGTACCGTAATTTCTCCTCCTTCTTTATTTTTATTTGTTTTGTTCCCATTTATTTATATTATTTGCATACATGGTCGAAGGTCATTATTACCTAATCTTGAGCCTATAGACCTTGAATTAGAAAAAAATATTGCGCACACACAAACACGTTAAAAATAAAATGGATTTGCAACAGCAAGCACCACCACATGAGAGGCCATTTAAGGACTACTTTAGTCTCTTAGCTAATTTGAGCACATCATGCATAAAATACCCAAATGTAGCTATTAAGAGTTTTGAATTAAAACCTAGTGTGTTAAATCATCTCCCAGCATTCTATGGCCTAAAAAATGAGGACTCATATAATCATTTGAATGATTTTCATGCTGTTTGTTAAACATTTAGATATGAAAATTTTTCAAATGATGATGTTAAATTTAGACTATTCTCATTTTCTTTAAAGGATAGAGCTCGTTCATGACTCAATACATTGCATGTTAATATCATTACATCATGGGAATAAATGGTAATAAAATTTTTGAATAAATATTTTCCAGTGCATAAAACCAATGCGCAGGGAAATCTCAAAGTTTACCCAGAGAGAGGACGAGTAGCTTTCCAAAAAATGGGAGCGATTCAATGGGCTACTCTTGAAGTGTCCACATCATGGATACGAGAAATGGCACAAATGCCAATACTTTTTTGGAGGGATTATTGACGAATGTGCAAGAATGACTAATGGCAACAAGCAGAGGAGAGCTAATGTAAAAAAGTGCATCAGAGATTCGAAAATTCTTCCAGCGACAAGCGGATAATTCCCAACAACGGAGTCGATCAGTCAGGAATACTAAAAGAATTAAAGGAGTGAGTGAGATTCAAATTGGCGAGTCAACTTCAGAAATTAAAGAAGTCAAAGCAATAATTGAAGGCCTCTCTCGACATATAGCATCGTTATCGACTGCTAAATCAACAGAGGCACATGACTATGACTCATACTCAAATCAAGGCAATACCATAGGTGTAATGAGAAAACTATCAAAGTACAACCCATACTCCAACATATATAACCCTGGATGGAGAGACCACCCCAATTTTTCATGGTCTCAAGGATTCCAACAGAATGGACCAACAGCTCCAGCTCCACCAATGCAACCAATTCCTCAAATTCCTCAAGCCTCTCAGCCACTATTTAGACCATACAATCAGAACCAGAACTACTCTCAACCCAGACCATGGGAGAATGCATTCTAGAATTTCAGGAATGTTACTCACTCTACGATTGAGCAACCGAACCGCACCATTAATGAAATACGAAATGAGATGAAACTAGGCTTTAACTCATAAGCCTAATCAGTTACAAGCCTTGAGAAGATGGTGTGACAGCTTGCTTCTTCAGTTCAGACCTTGGCGATGACCGTTGAGAAAGGTAAATTTCCAAGTCAACCAGTGTTTAATCCTAAAGGAGTACATGAAGCAAGTACCAGTTCACCACAGCAGCATGGAGAGGTCAAAGCAGTCATGACCTTGCGAAAAAGAAAAGTAGTCGACAACAAAATGGAGATGCCGGTGACAAAAGAAAATTAAATTGTATCTGTGAATGTTGAGGACTCACCATCGGAAGAGAAAGAAGAAACCAACCCACGAGAATATATTCCCAAATCTCCATTTTCTCAAAGGTTAGCTAAATGAAAGAAGGAAAAATCCACATGTGAGATTCTTGAAATCTTCAAACAGGTAAGTGTTAATATCCCTTTACTTGATGCTATAAAACAAGTTTCATCTTATGCCAAGTTTCTTAAAGACCTTTGTATTAAAAAAAGAAACATTCACGTTCGAAAGAATGCATTTTTAACAGAAAACGTTAGTTTTATACTCCAACACAAATTTCCTTTAAAATGTAAAAATCCAAGCTCCCCCACTATCTCATGTAATATAGGGAACCACACAATTGAAAATGCTTTGTTGGACTTAGGAGCTAGTGTAAATCTGTTACCTTACTCAGTTTTCGTGAAACTTGGACTGGAAGAATTACACCCAACTCCAATGGTGTTACAACTTGCAGATCGATCCACAAAAATACCTCGTGGTATTGTGGAGGATGTGCTTATTCAAGTAGACAAGTTTTATTTTCCTGTTGATTTCATTGTAATTGACACTCAACTAATACAGGATTCAATGAAGCACATCCCCATTATTCTAGGTCGACCTTTCTTGGCAACTGCAGATGCTCACATTCAATGCAGAACTGAAAATATGCAGTTGTCCTTCGGCAACATGACTACATAGCTGAACATCTTCAACATTGCCAAACAACCTTATAATGCAGATGATGGAATTGTTGATGTGGATTTAATTAAAGCATTAGTTGATGACACTTTTCTTTCAAACCTTAATAAAGACCCTTTACAAACATGTTTAACTCACTTTAGTTTGGATTTTGATATTGACAGATCAGTCGATGAGGTCAACGCCTTACTTGACTCAGCACCATCCATGGACACTAATAAATGGAAGTCAAGAATTGAACAACTAGCACCATCAGAGAAGAAACTCATCCCATCATCAAAATCACCATCGAAACTCGAGCTCAAACCATTACCCAACACTTTGAAATATGCATTTTTGGGAGAAGAAAGCACTCTATCGGTAATCATTTCATCATCCGTAAATGACGAACAAAAATGTAAGTTGTTGGATGTTTTAAAAGAGCACAAAGGAATATTAAGATGGACCATAGCGGACATAAAAAGGTATAAACCCAGTAGACTGCATGCATTACATTTACCTTGATGAAAATACTAAACCTACTAGGAAAATGCAACGTCAGTTAAATCCTAACATGAAAGAAGTTGTTAGAAATGAAGTCCTTAAACTATTAGACGCAAGTATCATTTACCCAATTTCTGATAGTTCATGGGTCAGTCATGTACAAGTTGTCCTTAAAAAGTCAGGAGTCACAATAGTCACGAATGCTGATAATGAATTGATACCCACTAAAGTGACTACAGGATGGCGTGTATGCATTGATTATAGAAAGTTGAATTATGTCACACGTAAAGACCATTTTCCTTTACCATTTATCGACCAAATGCTTGATAGATTAGCAGGCCATGAATTTTATTGCTTTCTAGATGGCTACTCAGGATACAATCAGATTCCCATAGCACCAAAAGATCAAGAGAAAATCATTTTCACTTGCCCTTTTAGCACTTTTGCATATACGAGGATGCCATTTGGATTATGTAATGCACCTGCTACATTTCAACGATGCATGTTAAGCATTTTTTCTGATATGGTTGAACGATTCCTTAAAGTTTTTATGGATGACTTTTCTGTCTTTGGTGATTCATTTGATCAATGTTTACATCATCTAACACTAGTTCTGCAGAGATGTATCGACAAGAACTTAGTCTTAAATTGGGAGAAGTGTCATTTTATGGTAAAACAAGGTATTATTCTCACTCACATCATTTTGAGCAAAGGTATTGAGGTTGACAAAGCCGAGGTGAACCTCATTTTTAATCTTCCTCCACCCAAAATAGTCAGAGAAGTAAGATCTTTCCTTGGGCATGCTAGTTTTTATAAACGTTTTATTAAAGATTTTAGCAAAGTTTCTAGACCCTTATGCAATCTACTTGATAAGGATGTACCTTTTTGTCTTTGATGATTCATGTCTTGTGGCATTTGAAAAATTAAAACAGTTGTTGACATCATCACCCATTATTCAGCTCCCAAACTGGAGCTTACCATTTGAGCTCATGTGTGATGCATCTGATTATACAGTAAGAGCATTTTTAGGACAAAGAGTTGATCGAATTCCCCATGTTATTTACTATGCTAGTATGACATTGAATGATGCACAATTAAATTATTCAACTACTGAAAAAGAAATGCTAGCAATAGTGTTTGCATTGGAAAAAATTTTGATCTTACCTCATTGATTGTAAAATAATTATATTTGCAGATCATGCTGCTCTTAAATATATTCTCACAAAGAAAGATGCAAAAGGTAGACTAATTCATTGGGTGTTACTTTTGCAGGAATTCGACTTAGAATTTAAAGATAAGAAAGGCACAGAGACTATTGTAGTTGACCGTCTCTCTCGTCTCCATTTTAACACAATTACAGAGCCATTAACATTGAATGAATCGTTCCTATATGAACAATTGATGAGTGTAGAAGTATTACCGTGGTATGCTGATATCGTTAATTATCTTGTTACAGGTCAACTTCCAAAGCATTGGACCAAGCAAGACAAAATCAATTTCTTTTGGGATGATCCTTATTTGTTCAAGTATTGTGCAGATCAAATTGTTAGACGATTTGTCCCAGAAAGTGAAATTCAAAATATCCTTTCATTTTGCCATGAACAAGCTTGTGGAGGCCATTTCAGCGCTAAAAAAACAACAACTAAAGTTTTACAATGTGGTTTTTATTGGCCAACTATATTTCGAGATGCTTACACTTTATGTTCTTCATGTGATAGGTGTCAATGAATGGGGAGTATTACACGAAGGAACATGATGCCACTAAATCCAATTTTAGTAGTTGAGATTTTTTATGTATGGAGTATCGACTTCATGAGACCATTTCCCCCTTCTTTTGGCCATCAATACATATTGGTTGTTGTTGACTACGTATCGAAATGGGTAAAAGTAATTCCAGGTAGAACCAATGATCACAAGGTGGTGATAGGATTTTTGAAAAGTAAAATTGTTTCACGCTTTGGATTCCCTCAAACGATAATCAATGATGGTGGTGCCCACTTTTGTAACAAAGCATTCAAAGCTCTTTTGACGAAATATTCAATCACTCACAAAATGGCGACCCCATATCATCCACAAACTAGTGGCCAAGTTGACATCTCCAATCGAGAAATAAAGCACATATTGAAAGACGGTGAGGCCAGACAGAAAAGATTGGTCATTAAGAGTTGATGATGCATTATGGGCATATAGAAATTCAACTTTGACATGCAGCAAGGTAGCTCAGAAAGAAGATTACAACTGGCAGAACTTGAAGAAATTCGCAATGACGCATACGAAAATGCCAAGATTTATAAGTAGTGAATGAAAATCTTTCATGACAAGCAAATTATGAGAAAATATTTCACTCCAGATCAAAAAGTACTTTTATTCAATTCTCGGTTGCACCTATTCCCAAGTAAGCTACGCTCTCGTTGGTCTGGCCCCTTTATTGTTCATACTGTTTTTCCACATAGGCCAACTGAAATTAAGGACCCAAAGAACGGTGTTACGTTTAAAGTTAATAGTCAAATATTAAAGTCATATCTAGAGTACCAACCACATGGAAAGGACACCGAAATAAATTTGAGTGACCCACCAGATTTGAATTGAGTTTTTTTTCTTTCTTTTCGGTGATTTGACTTTTTTTCTTTGTTTCTTTTTATTATTCTTTTGCTACTTGTAATTATTTTTGCATAAGTGCGTTTGTTTAACCATTAAGTTTTCTCTTATCATTATTAATCATGAGTGTCATAGCTAAACAGTTCCTCCTGAACATTATTAAACCACTTCAACGTGTAAAATCTCATCTCAAAAGGCATATTCAATTTTGTAAAACACGTCGTATTTGGGCTCTACAAGCACCAGAGTTAGTAACTTATGTTGAGGATTTAGAAAGCCAACTCAGAGACATTGAGAGAAGTGTCTACAACATCCAGTTCGAGCTTGAGGTAAATTTAATAAGAGGACGATTGTAATTTTCTTTATATGTTTTAGTTTGTTTTTCTTTGTTTGTGTGCTTTAGTTTGTTACCCCAGTGAAGTGGCGGATAACGGTACTCTATGACAATCAAGTCGGTGACTTCAGTTTTCCATAATAACTTATATTCCGAGGCAAAGGTATGGACAGAAACGAGATTTTAGCAAAGCTTCACAATCGATTCCCTTCACTTCCTTAGAATGCCCTCCTTACAATCTATAAAGCTCGGTCTGAACGCATGCGATTGCTCATGAGGAATAACATACTTGCTGACATCCGTTGGTTAATTGAGGCTAAAGTACGATTGGCAGGTGAGTTACTTCCAAAATTTATTGCATACATGCCTGGTTGTGGTAAATAAAATTATGCAAGAAAATGAAGAGCTCGAAAAATTTATGTTGCTTGTCATAAGTGTGCCAGAATGAGTTGCGATAAAAATCCATGTTCTTTAAGAATGGTATCTGATATCAGGAAAGATAAGATTCAATTCATTAGGGATGACTTGAATAAATAGTCATTGGATGAAATCGTTTTTTCTCTTGAAACGCATCTCAGTGGATATGTGCAAGGAGCGATTCTCCAGTTATGGTCATTATTCCAGAAAAAGCATGCACGATATAGTCTCGAGAATCTGACTATAAATGACCATGTTTGCTAGTTTATAAGAAAACTGGATGGGAAGCCTATCCTCGACCCATGGAGGGCGTTCAAGCCGTTTTTGGACGTAAAACCAGAAGAAAATGTGAGCCACAAACGCAACTACCTGTAAATATCCTTTTAATTCACTGTTATTTTATTTCACTGTTATTTTAATTCACTGTTATTTTATCATTTGCATTATTGTCTTTAATAATTTTATTTTATCATTTTTTTATTGTTTGCTTTTTTACTCTCGAGCCATGTGCTTTATGCGTTATTTGACACTAACATGCTACCTCATGCACAGCTGTGACCCACTGTCACCAAGATTTTTAAATATGATTTTTTGTCAAGCACTCACAAATTATTTTTGAAAAATATCCCAATGGCAGCTACTCCCAATAGACAATTCAAGAACATTTGTGTGCTTTCTGGATTTAACTATGGCAAACATAAAGAGTTTGTTGAGGCAGCCATAGATTTTGGTCGAAGCATAGCAGAGAGAAAATTACACTTGGTGTATGGAAGAGGTAACTGAGGGTTATCAAAATTAGTCTCAGAAGCTGCTTTTATCAGAGGAAGTCAAGTGTTAGGCATCATCCCAAGAGTCATAAAACATTTGGGCAGTTTGTCTGACTCGCCGACTGGAGAAGAGTTAGTCGTCATGCAAGAAAGAATAAATGAAATGTTTAATCATGCTGATACTTTTATTTTCCTACCAGGAGATCTTACAACTCTAGAGGCACTTATCACATTAGCATCTTGGGTTCATCTGCACATTCACCAGAAACCTGTTGGTTTGTTAAATGTTAATAACTTTTATGATGGCTTTATCGCATTTCTTAACCATGCAATAAAAAACTATTTCATTCATTCCACAGCGAAAAAACTTTTTAGTTGTGCACACACTGCTAATGAGCTACTTGATCTGTTACAAGCTTATAAATCGGAGCCAGACCCCTGGACCTTTGTGTTGGAGTATCCAAATAATGTTGGTAACAGTAGCCGCAGTGAGAAGTACAAATTAAATTTAACTCTCCCTGTAAATATTTTCTTCTGTGTTTCACCACCCAGGTGATGTCTTCTAAATTCTACTTTTTTCCTTTAAAATATTGAGGACAATGTTTTGTTCTGGTTGGGGGGAGAGAATAGTCAATAATTGTGGAATATTAGTTAAGTTTTTACTGATTTTTTATTGTAAAAACTAATTGTTGCTAACTTTTTGTGTCAAAAATGGCTAAATATAGAGTGTAGTGACTCTAGAAACGCATCTTCATCATTTAAAAAAAATTAAAAAACAAAAAAATTCAAACATTTTCTTTTTCTTTATTAAGCTTTGATATTCATTTTTCTTTCTCTTTTTAATTTCTCCTTTATAAATATACATTTTTAAATTTTTGAGTCGAAGATGACTGAATATGGAGTGTAGTGCATCTAGAAACGCATCTTCTTAGTTAAAAAGAACTCATTTTATTTTTCTATCATTTTAAGTGTAACTTTTCTAATTAGTTTTTCTTCATCATTTTCACATTTCTGCATGTATATTTTCCTTTCATGTTTAAATAGGTTGGGGGTTAGGATGTTGTTTGAAAAACAAAATTGTGTGATTTGTTTTAACATTGGATGACATAATTAATTTCAAATTTTAGTATTTGTATTATCTTTGGTCTTAAGTGATGTTACGCTATGTTTGCTACTCTATATGTTGATGTCGGAGACAAATATGAGTTGCTTGAAGAAATGAACATGTCATAATAAGTACCAAGTGAGTTTTTAAGCCTATCATTTTTCTTGAAGAGTAACCCTTTTACCCATTATTTATAAAGCTTAGCAGTTTATTATTTTATACATGCTCTTTATATTTCTTTTGAGTTAACCCTTAAAAAAAAGAAAAAATGTGTGTTGCTACATTTGGAGGCCCATCTAAATAGTAAATATGTAAGATTATTTAGAGTCCTAAAAGACTATGGAAATGCCATCTTTGATCCATTTGAGCCTTTCTAACCATCTTTTTTATGAAATATCCATAATTAACCCTTTTGAGCCTTTAATATATATATATTCTTTGTCAAACTTATCATCTTGACCCACTTCGATTTAGAGTATTACTCGATATCTTACAAGTTCCATCACCTATTTATGTTTGAGAAAAATATAAATAATTATTTTGTTAAGTGAAGTTATACCAAACAAAAGCAAAAAACAAAATTGTTGTTTCAAAAATAAAAATAACAATAATAGGTGAAATCCAACTTGCAACTTCCAAAAAAAAATCTCTACATTTTTCTCAAACATACACTTTGTTTTCCTTATTTCCCCTCATTTGTTAGCCATGTCCCTAGCCTACGTTACGTCCTAATAAAAGTCCTTCTTAATTTTAGGGAACTATAGTCTGAAGTAGAAGATAGTTATATGGACTAAAAAGATGTAGTGGTGCATAAAAAAATAAATAAATAAATAAATTGGGTTGACTAGCATTTTTATTTGACTTGAGATCGTTTTATTTCTAAGCTGAGGGCATATTTCTTTCATCTTGGTGAGAGCATGTGATATCATTTCTTTATTATTTTCTCTCAATTACCATTCATTGGAGTGACTATTTTTATTGGGTTTAATTTCTTTGTGAGAGTGTCACTATTTCCAATGAGATTTTGGGGTTTAACATGTCATTCTTGAAAGTAATTGTGACAAAATCTACTGGGCTTATTCATGTGTATGGTTGATGTGGGTATGATGTTTCTTTATACTGAAGATAATGCTTATACTTTTATTTCATTATTATCATTAGTCTGATTAAATAAACATGATTGTTAAAAAAAAATTATTTTTGATTTGAATTTTGTTTTCACTTTATTTGGTAGGGACTAGCAATAAGCTGGTTGGAGGTGTGTTGAGTGTTAGAAAATGTATATTTATAAAGGAGAAAATCATCATTTTACATTTCAAATCTTACTAACACCCTTACATTTATATATTTAAGCTTCTTGTGATTTAATTACGTGTGTTTTATTTTAATTAAGTATTTTATATATTTTAGAGGCATTATGGTCATTTCACAATGAACGAGAGATCAGACGGCAAAACGGAGATCACTTTTGAACTCAGGACGGTCGAAATCTGAGGAGAATGAAAGAAAAAATGGTATTGTTCACATGTACGGTACTGTCTATGTTACTGTTCACGACACTGTTCACATAGACGGATCAATGATGTGGCATTGACCGATGATGTGGCATTGACTGATGAGGTGTCACGATCCTGTTGGACTAAAATTCTTATGCACTGTTGATTGGTGACGTGGCAGAATGTTAGTGGACTAAAAATTGCACGTACGGTACATGCATATACACAGAATTATTTTCAACCAAACCGTGTTACTTTTAAAGCCGAGTTAAACCATGTCACTGTTCAAACCGTCTGGTCAAACCGCGTACTGTTGACTGATGACATGGAACAATCCTGAGCGTCCCAACTATTTTTAATCTGATGGCCATCATTTACTTATTGTATCTATAAAAACGGGGCCTCCTCCCCCCTAATTTGGCATCTCTGAATCTATTTTTGGACTCTATTTCTGTAATTCCTTCTCTATCTTATATTTTCTACGTATTTTAATAAATTCCCATCTTGTCCCTAGTTCAATTATGAGTAGTTAATTTTCTTTCAAGCTTGGGTTGAATGTGAAGTCTCAACATATGTCATGGGCTTTATTTGGTAAATTTATTTTCTCTTCCCCTCTAGTTTTTGTGGATGTTTTGACTTCTCGTCGACAAATAATAATAATCTTGTCTAGGTACCGCCCTGGTTTCACCGGCTCCCTAGTACAAGGTTATTATTATTTGGCACGATAAGCTCTTAGCATCATATTGATTAGAGTGTGGTTCGTGAGGTGCGGATTTTCCTCTAATTATTTAATTGGCATTAATAAAAAATATTTAGCACATGGTGTATATTGATACAGATCCAGATACCCAAGTACGTCATTTTAATAGATTTTCACTTTAATTTATTCTTGCCATTTTAATTTGAATTTTAGAATAATCCAAATCATTTTCACCACAAATCCAACCACCCATTTAGAAAATTAATTCTACATACAATTAAAATCCACATCCTCGTGGGATCGACACTCGTCACCATTGATTTATACTACAATAGATTCGTTCACTTGCGAGTTCAATAAAATTTGCACAATAATCAACATAAGAATAATAATTTAATACAATCCAGTGTAGTGTAACATAAGCTAACAAATGCACCCAAGAACCCAGTAGATGAGGGAAGATAATTATATAACATAAATTAATTCAATTGTTTGAAGCTGCCTAAGGTAACACTAAGCAAAAGTCTTCTTCAGTAGTTAAATAGTTCTCTTCTTTCTTAACTTTTTTGTTATCTATAGATGTCTGGTATATTCTTTAGCAGTTAAATAATAATCTCTTATTTGTTGTGATTGTTTATTAATTTGTTTTACAATGCAGTGTGTCTTTGGTGTTCATTAGTCTAGGTCTATGTTAATGTCAGTGACTATTGTCCTATTTCTACGACATTACTTATCATCAGGTTGTGGTTTAATGTAGCTCTTACTTGCTGTTGGTTACCAAAATTTGGTCAAACTTTTTGATAAATAACAAGGACTTAGTTTGATTGAACTATAATATCTTCTGATGATATGTTTGACTTAGTTTAGCAATAATGTTCGATTGAATTGAAACTTTGAGCAACTAAAGTTAAATGTGTGTGTTTTATTTCTAGAAATTTTTGGAATGACTTAGGTTTATATATGAGTTTTAATGGAATTTTCAATTTTATCAAAAATTACTCATGCGTCATGTTTGTTATTGTAAACAAATAGTTTAATTGTATTGAAATGTTCTAAAATTTTTAAGAACTAAACTTCTATATGTCTAATTTAAGTTTGGAAAGTTTTATATTAATTAAACTTGTAATATATTTTAATGATTTTTCAAACTTTGCTGCCTTTTGCAGTAAGTTATTTCGACTGAATTGTTCACTTACTTTTGATTTTATAAAACACCAAATTATTGACCTCAAAATGAACTCAAATATTAATATGTTGTTCATTCTTATGTGTACCTAAATTTTGAAAATATCATCCCAATATATCGAATATTTTAATTTTAATGAATTTCCAAATTTTTGCCATTTCTATTATGGTTTTAAAGGTAGTTTTGACTGATATAATTTAATCATGTGAAGATGGTTGACTTTGGTCATAACAACAATAATGTTTATATTTTTATTTATTATGACCTTATGGAATTTTAGATCCTTGTTGCAGCAATAAACATGGATTGAACTTAGTCCATTTGATTTATTCAAATTGTTTCATGTAGGGAAGAATTGGATATCAACAAGTACCAAGGCAAAGGAAATGCACGGTTGCCTTTTTGGTTGGGGAGCAGTCATCAAAGACAATGATGTGAATGTTTCTCCAAGTGAAGCAAGTGACTTGCACCAATGTGTTGATTTGGAAGTAAAAGCAAAATATTTAAAGAAGAAAGTGAAGAAGTTGAAAAGAATAGTGAAGCTCATGCTTGTAAAGTCAAGTGCACAAGAATCATCTCTAAAAGGTATAAATTGTTAATTTTCATTTTATTAATAAATTATTAATTGATTAAGTTACTCTCATCAATGTCAGTACTTTTATTACATAAACAAATATGTGTTGTGTTTTAAGTTCTCATGAAAAAATTGATTGGGTGCTTGTTATTGCTCTGTTAGTTGATTGATTGTGAGTGAGGAAATGATCTCACGTGATTATCGTCTAGCTTACATTGTATATGGCCGGGGGGATGATTTTTAGATTTTCTTAAATGGAGACTTTATTTATTTATGCAGTGAAAGTTTTGTGTTTTCATATTGTGTTAGTCTTGAGAATACCGGAATAAAAGAACAATATAAATTCATGTTGATCCAAAAGAATGCCGTAAACATAGGTGTTAAGACTCTTTGATTCCCTAGAATGCTAAGAATTAACTAAACTCAAAAACTCATACAGAGCTTTAAAACTGAAAATATTATAAACTCAAACTGCCTTAAAAACCTATAAGGAAGGATTATTTATACTACTAGTAATTATCGTAAACCATATAGAAAAAAAAAATAAAGTCTTAAGCTACAAAGAAAAAGAACAATAAACTTTAGACAATAAAGAAACTAATTCAAGTATGATAAGAATTCCTAATCTATATCATTCCCCTTAGGATAGAAAGAAATCGCTCTCGAATGTAAATTGTCAGTAGCAGCATCTCCATCATGATCACCTTTGAAAGGAATAAGACGCTTGACATTGAATACATCTGCAGTGTGAATATGACTAGGAAACTTCAGTTTTATAGGCATGAGGATTTATCTTCACTATAATTTCTAAAGGTTAGATTTTCTTGGTAGAAAGCTTGTTGTACTCTCAAATTGAGAATCTATCTTTGGTTAGGACAACCCAAAAAAGATGAACCTGTTTTTGGTTAGGACAACCCAAAAAAGATGAACTTGTTTGTGGTTAGAATAGCCCAAAACAGATCTCCCACTTGAAATTCTAGCCTTGATGCCTTCTATTTGCCTCAGTTTTATAAGCTTCAGTTGTCTTTCTTAGAGACTCATGTGCAGTTGTATGATTTTTTTTTTAAATGCTCAATAAAGTCTTCTACCTTGCTCCTTTTGCGAACTAAATTTGGATCTGCAGCTAAGTCGATAGGTCCTCGAGGGGTACATCCATAATTCACCTAAAAAATGACTTAAAACCAGTACTATGCTTAACAGAATAGTTATAAGCAAAATAAACTTGGTATAACTTTTAATCTCATGTCTTCAAGTTATCACCAACTAGACTATGTAGATGGTTTCCTAAAAAGTAGTTGACAACCTTAGTTTGACCATCTATCGTGGGTGATAAGCACTTTCAAAATTTAGGTGAGTGTTTTTCAACTTCTATAATGTCCTCCATAAATGGCTAAAAAATCGTCTATCTCGGTTAGATACTACAGAGCTTGGTAAACCATGCAATTTATAGACCTTCTTAAAGAATATGCGAGCAACAATCAAGACATCTATAGTCTCAATGCACGCAATAAAGTGAGCCATTTTCAAGAATCAATCAACAGTGACAACTATTGAATCCATACTCCTCTGAGTATAGGATAATCCTAAAACAAAGTTCATGCTAATGTCAGCCAAATGTTGTGTTGGAATTGACAACATCATATATAATTATGTATTATTTGTAGTACTATTGAAAACCTAACACATACAACAAATCTCAACATAGTGATAGATATTACACCTCATAATAGCCTAAAAAATAAGTGTTGATTATTAAAGTCAGAGTTTTGTCACAACCCATATGCCTATCATAATATAGTTCTACAACGATCTTTAGTCTATTCAGCAACATATAATTGATTACCTTTGAAAAGGAATCCGTCATGCAAATGAGAGTCTGAGCAGAACTCTACAACAATATCTTTTAATAAAGGAGCAAACAAAGGATCAGTAGCATATAACTCTCAAAATATATCAAATCCAAAGACTTGATTATGCATTCATGTTAACAAAGAAGATCTCAAAAGTATATCTTATCACAAAAGTAAACTATTAAATGAATTTTGTCCACATGGTGTGTTGATGAGAAAGCTTATCTTAACTATTGAGATGTTTCAATGTGGCATGATCAGTATAGAAAACAAAGTCTCGATGAATCAGATACTGACGCTGATATTGTAACACTTGGACCACTATATAAGGCTCCATATTATAAGTGTTGTAACATGTCTTTACTATGTTCAACTTCTCGCTGAAATAAGCTATAGGCTTACTTTGCTAGATTAGAACTGCTCAAATGTCTATTTTGAATGCATCACAATGTATTCTAAAAGTGAGAGAAAAATATGGTAGGGCCAGTACTAAGGCAGTAGTCAACTTTTCTTTGATAATTTTAAATAATTTAAAAGTTATTCTTGCCCAAGAGGATTGTCCTGCTTTCATGCAATATGTGATTGGTGCCATAATAATACTAAAATGAGGAATAAATCATCTGTAAAAAGACGCCAACCTATAGAAGCTTTTGACGACGAATAAAGTGTTGACTATGGCTAACCCCTGAATAATATCTATTTTCAATTGATCAATAGATCTACCATCCTTTGATACCACATATCCTAAAAATAATATTTTCTTTGTTAAGATAATACACTTATCTACTACAGAATATAAACTTGCTGCCTTTAGAGTTGAAAGTACTTCTCTCAGATGCTGCAAATGTAATTCATGGCTAGTACTATATATAAGTTTATCATTGAGGTAAATAACCACAAACTTTCCAATGAAAGGACAAATAACTTAATTTATAACTCGCATAAAAGTACTTAGAGCATTAAATAAGTCAAATGGCATTACTAACTACGTATATAACCTTTTGAGAGTTTTAAAGGCTTTTTTCCATTTATCTACAGGTCGGATCTGAATATAATGGTAGCCACTTTTCAAATCAAGTTTGGTAAAAATTATTGCTCCACTGATATGATCCAATAAGTCATTGAATCGATGGATTAGAAGATAATTTCGGACTGTAATTTTATTGATAGCTCAACTGTCCACACATATTCTCCAAAAACCATCTTTCTTTGAAGTCAATAAAGAAGAGATTGCACAGGGACTAAGACTTTCACAAACAAATTCTTTTCATAATAACTCTTCCACTTGCATCTCAATTCCTCATGTTCAGTAGGACTCATATAATAGTGAAGTCGATTTGATAATGTAAAATCTGGAACCAAATCAATTTGGTGCTATATATCCCTAAGAGGTGGTAAACCTTGTGGTAGCTCATTAGGGAACAAATCTTAAAGTTCTTCCAGTATAGATGTCATAGCTTTAGGTACCCTTAAATTATTGTGGCTCTCATTTCCCAATAAAACACAACCCCTCTTTGTCTTTGTTACAACATCTAGAAACTGCTTCTTACTTAACAGAGAATTATCCAACTCTTGTTTGAGAGTCATCATTAGCTAAGTTTTGATCATATTGTTAGGGTCTGCCCAGTAATAGATGACATACATCCGTAACTACTACATCTCACATCAAACTCGATCTTTATAAAGTGATCCAATCGATAAAGAAACTAAGTAACGTTTAGCCGCCGTTATTTAATTTCCTTTCTTCATCCATGTGAGTTTGTATGGAGTTTGATGTGATTCTGTATTTAAGTTTAGTTTAGTTACAACTTATTCTAAAACAACATGCTTGCAACTACCTAAGTTTATGACCACACGACATGCTACTGTGTAAGTTGCCTAAAAACTATTTTGGCGCAAGCATTTGTCCTATATATATATATATTACTTTTGAAATCCTTTTTAATTTTATTAATTGAGAATGTGAAATCTGTGAATAATTTGGTATATCAATAATGGAAAGAAAATGAGCAAGTATGATTCTAAAGGAAATAAACCATAGAATTTTGAAAATATTAATTGTTACAACATTTGTTTTTTTTTTAAAAAAAACTGTATAATAAAACTTCTTTATAGTCATAATATTGGAACTAATCTATTTTAATTATTAAGAAGAAGTTATAGCTTAATAAAGGTGTAATAATCAAATATCTTTAGTACAAGTGATATACAGGTAAAACATGCACTACACTAATAATTAAATAATGGAGCATATCAAATCCAATGTATACACTGATAAAAAAAAAGAGTACTTAATTTTTTAAGAAAGTGATACATGTATTTATGTGAAATCAAGATATGCAAAGTCATTTTAAAATTTTAAATATTTGCATTCTCTTTAATATTTTTCTCTCAATGTAAATCCTTTAAATATTGTATAAGAATTTGGTAATGGCTCTAAATAATAAAGTATTATCCCAAACAGCTTTTGAAAAAAAATTGTTTCATCTTAAACCTTTACTATTATATATCTAATATTTTTTACAACATACAAATAATTATTACTAAGTGGAGGGTAAATGTTTTAAGAGTTGATCTAAAAAATGATAACTTATAATAATGTGAAATATTCTTATTTATAACTAGCCTAAATTATAACTTGAAATTTTTTTATTACATAGACGTTATTCTTATATATAGTATCACTAGAGAGGTTTTACTATAATACTACTAACGATATTATAATATATTGACGTGCTTTTCTTTAAATTAGAACTTTTTATAATAAGTTAAAGCAATAATAACATTTTTAGTTCCCTAATGATTTCAATTTACTGCTTAAATATATAAGTTAAATCATTTTATAAAATAAGTCACTAACTCGAATGGAAAAAAATATATATAATTGAATTAGGGACATACTTAAAAACAAAATAAAAATGGTATATTATTATAAAATTAATAAAACATAAGGGTATGGATTTGATACAAATTCTTTGTTGATCATGTGAATGCTAAAAATTTATAACAAAAGAAGATTAGGAAGAAGATTGTGAGATGTATTTTATTTTGTTTTTGATTTTATGTGGTTGATGGAGTATTTGATACAAATTATGGGTAGGATCAATATCATTAGTGGATTTTTATTTTTTTTGAAGCAAAGAGTTTGTTGGCTTTGTGGTTTTGATATTTTATTTTTGTTTTTTTTTTTAAATTTAATTTTATTAGTTTTGGAGCCAAGTTAAAAATACCTTTCAATTTAGGGTAAAATTATTATTTACTTGAATTCTATTAAATATTATAATCGTATTAATATTTTAGTAGATGATTGATACATATTATAAAGGTAGAAATTTGAATAAATTCAAAATTATGGTGCAAATAGACCTATCCTTAATTTCATTAATATACACTTTTTTTTTAATTCTTCTTTCAAATCTCAACATCATAGTGTATATCATTTTTTTTCAATTATTTATTTGATGAAAGAGCATGTAAAACAAATATAAACATGCAAAATCTTGAATTTGATTGGAGGTTGCATTAATATATAAAGCAAGAGAAAAAAAATTTCATAACGTATTAAGTGAACGAGGGGTGGGCATTAAGGCTTTTAGTTGGTTTTCTCAGTCTTCGGTTCGGTTTGCAATCCATTCGGATTTAACAATTCGACCCAAATGGGTCAGAAAATTATTTTAGTTCAGATCAGTCGGGTTCAATTCCGGTTCAATTCGGTTTGGCTTCGTAATTCGGTTCAATTTCGAGTTGTTAATTTCAGGTTGCAATACAGTTGGGTTACAAAACGGTTTGGGTTTATAAATGGGGTTTTGGGTTTATACCGATCAATTACACATGCTCTTTGCTCTTCAATTCCTTTGCTGCAAATCACCAACACACAACCCCAACAAACTAAACTCCTGTTTTAGTGCTATTTTGGATTTGTGGCAGTAAGGGAATGTCTACAACAAAATCGTCGAAAGTAGAATTTGGAGTTTTAATAGGGAATAGGATTAGCCGATTAGCTATACGTCATAGTCATTCTTGGGCAAGAGTTATAATATTGTATCATATAACCAACCTAATTCTAATGCTTTGTTTCTCTACATAAAACGTACACACGTGCACACTACAGAGTATATACACAGGCTGTGAGGAGCTAACTTATCATGAAGAGTTGACGGCGAGTTGCGACGAGGAGCTGAAGTCGTGGCCAATCTGAAGTCGTGGGCTGCGATGGTGATTTGAGAGAGAGAGTTGTGAGCCGAAATCGTTGGTTGCGACGGCAATTTGAGAGAGGGAGAAGGAGAGAGAGAGAGACAGGGAGACAAAGAGAGTCGTGAGCTGAAGCTGTTGGCTGCAACGATGAGTTAAGCTAACGTGGAGCGGCGTGGAGGAACTGCCAAACCGAGAAGGATAACCGTACGAGAGAGGATGCGGCTGTTAGGGTTTGTTTTGTTTTGTGAATTTGGAAATTTGGGGATCGAAGTAATGAGCTAAGACAACGAGACGCGGTATGCGTGGAGGATGATCGACAGCTGTTAGGGTTTTAATTTGGGTTGGGGTTAGCTGATTGGGTTTGGGGCTTAGTTTTGTCTTTGTGAAATTGTATTGTGATCTAGTTTTGGTGCTGGACTGCTCCACCTAGTGGCCTAGTGTAGTGTGCTTACTTTTTGCCGTTTTCATGCGTTTACCCCGAACGCCCACCCCTTTTAATGAACAAACAAACCTCCTTATATATTACCAAAGAAATTATAACGTAATTGCTTTGATTAGAATTAGAAGTTATTGATCGTAATGAGTTAGTTATTAAATAAAAACTAAATAATTATGACATACTGTAAGGCTAAACACTAGTCTAGGTAGATCTGTTCTTAAAATAGCAAAAAATTAAGAGTTTTAAGAATTATAATATGGATCAGTTTTTAAAATAAGTCTTTATTAGGCAGAAGATACTTGTTGATCAGAATAGTGGATGAAGTAATTAAATTTTTTGTATAGATTTGAAAATTTGTAAATTTAAATACATGATGAAATCTAGCTTTTTTTATTCCCTTAAATTAATGATGAAATCAAGCTTACTTCATCCTTCAATTGCAAATTCATTTAGTTTAGTCTTTGTTATTCTAAGACTTTGAAAAGAGTGATAATATCTCCACCCCACATTTTTTATAAATCCACCCCATTTTCAAAACATAATTATTAAAATTGCAGATTATTTTTAAAAGTTTCAAATCAAGAAAAAATTTGGAGAATTAATTAATCAAATCTATCTTAATTCACTTTTTTGTGACTTAGATTTTTTTAGTATATTTGATTACAAAAATTGATTTGACGTAAGTTTAAATTGACTATTTCGCCGTTATAAAGTTAAATTATCAAGAATTTACTTTAATTTCAATATTTTTCTAATTTGTACAAAACTCATTGTTTCTAATACTACTTTATTAACATGATTATTATTTTTTAATTAAATTAACATAGTGTCTTTATGGCATAATTTTCATATTAATTATTAAATTGTCAAATTTATGTCATTTACACATAATGGTAGTGAAATAATAATTAAGTTTCATTTAAAAATATTAGATTATAAGTCGCAAAATTATATACTTAAATTATTAGATACAATAATTAGATACAATAACTCATGTTTTATTAGGGTAATTTTATCTTTTTATATTATAATAATAAAATAGTAAAAAAATTTATATTAAATTTATTATAAAAAATGGACAAAGAACCTAAGAAAAAAATTAATAGAAGGATTTAATTAATTAATTGTACAAAACTTTTATTAGTTTATATACATTTTTAAATATTATGAACTCATTATAATTATTTTTTAAAAATAAAGTGGATTTAAAATAGTGGGGTGGAAATATCCCATCCCTTTGAAAATTCCCAACCCCGATACTGGATCATAACCCTCCATCAAGTATATTTACTTGCCCCTGTAGGCCATGTGCTGCGAGTTTATGGGTTAATTTGTTACTAGCAGTTAGTGTAATTTAGGAAGACCCATTATAGTGGGTCCTTGTTAAGTTGTCATCAATATGCCGGTAAATGAATAAAATTACCTCATTACCCCTAATGTTATTAATTCTACTTTACAAATGTGATTATAAATACATAATTGAACTAAAAAATATTTATTTCCGGTGGTGATATCTCATGAAATATATTGTTGAACATCATAGGATTTATTCAGAAGCATTAAATTATATAAGTTGTAAACTAAATAACTGAAATATTATGGTACAAAACAGACTTTTTTTTTAATAGTTTGAGCACTTTATTTTGTAAGGATAAAATAGTTAAATTATCTTTACTTTACCAACTTTAACGGTTAATGATGCTCAAAGAATCTAAGTAACAAAAAAAAAGGGAAAAAAATTGATATTATTGATTTAAAGTAAACTCATTTGGTTTAATTCGAATTCAATTTTAATTTGATTTCAAAAGTTTAAAACCAATCAGTTTGAATATAGTTTAATTTGGCTGAGTTTTGAATAATAAAACCAAAATCATTAAAAAAAATTGGCATTCAAACTTAGTTTTAAACCAATTAGGTTTGGTTGAGTTTGTTTGTTTGTTTTTTTTTTTTGAAAAAAAAAGCACCGCTAGTGAATTTTTAAAAAATTAAAAGAAAAATGATGTAAATTGATAATTAGTCCCACACTTTTTGATATTATCACATAAAAGTCAAGATAAGGAAATATAATTTAAATTCTAATTCAGAATTTTTAAATATAAACAAGTCTGAAAAATTTTTAGAACTGTGCCATTCTCTTTTAAGTTCAATTTTTATATACATTTACAACATGTTATCAACACAAATTTGCTGAACTAAGAGGGTAATACCGAGACATTGAGGTGATACTGTTGCTGAGATGTACAGGTTTGTTTTGGTTGCTGGCCATGATATGATGACCTGTTTATAAGAATTCTAATTTATAAATGACTGGTTTTATAATATGGCCTAAAATTATTTTGTTTCAATATGGCCGTTTTAATTACTTAATTTCGATAAAATGAAGACTTATTTTTCCTGTGAGTGCCGATCTGCCCGGAAAAGCAGCTCGTCCGTGCTGCTTGCGCATGAATGATATGAAGAAGATAAATTATTGGGTCCACATATTTTTTCGTATTTGTAAATATGGCCTCTAACTTTGTAGCTTTTTATATAAGTCCTGTATTGAAAAGTGAAATCATGACGCGTGATTTGTAAAAACCTCCCCAGGGTTTGAGGCTGTTAAAAGTAAATAGCCAACAGGCCAAGATTGTTTTATTTTAAAAAAAATCTCCTACCTTCAATTAATTTTTTTATGGCAAATGTTATGTTACATGAAATGTAACATAGGAGCTCCTTTTTTTTTATTAACCAATAGTTGACTTTAAAAAGATAATACTACCCCTAGTAATAGTTTTTAGGCCTAACAGAACAACAAAAAAAAAGGAGATTTAAAATCACAATTTTATTTTTTTAACATTTTTAATTTCAAATATTTATAATATTGTAAGTAACTAAAATGACTATTTTATCCCCTTTAAATTATTGATATTTTTTTAAAGAATAAATGTTCGTTTAGTCCGTACATCTTGATTTAAATGTCCGTTTAGTCCCCACATATATTAAAATAATAACTCAAAACACTCATTTAGTTAAATATATTATATTTTTACCTACACTTTTTCTTTTCTTTTTCATTAATACCCTTCCAACAAGAATACATTAAGTAATTTATCTATAAAAAAATAAATTAGAAAATTAACCAATAAACATCAATATAAAAGTACTAGTATTTTTGTACCTATGTAACAATCTTATCAATAATTATTTATAACCAACTTAAAGCAACGTTTTTTTTATAAGTAAAGCAATGTTTAATATTCTTAGAATAATCTTACCAATAATTATTTTATCAAATTAATTCTAAAAATAAAACAATGATAAAAAAGTTTGAACAATTTTAATATTACTTTTAAGGTTAATTTGATAAATTAACATTTTTTTCTTTCATTAATATCCCAAAAATATTGTTGTAAGGGTGTTATTATAAAAGAAAAGAAAAAGTAAAGGTAAGAATATAATATATTAAACGGCAAGGGTAGTAAATAGAGGGAGTAAACAATCATGCATCTCAAATGGTTGCACTTGACTACATTGTATCTGTCGAAAGTGACATGTTTATTCCATCATACTTGGGAAACATGGCAAGGGAAGTTGAAGGTCATCTGATGTTGAGGTAACTAACATTACTGCTTAAATTTCAAATGAATTTTCTTTTATTCTTTTGTTAGATTCCATCTATTATATATTATGAGTCTGCACCAAAGCCATTATGCTGAGTATTGGATAATCAGGAAAATATATTTGCATAATCGGGGCTGGCTTGTTTATTGAACGCATTTTTGTTTTTAAGCAATGGTAGAATGAGATCACAATATCTTGTAAATTCCTAATTCTTTGCTTTTGCATATTTTCTCTTATTGAACAATCCCTAACAAGATCAAACACGAAAACAAATATTTTTGAAAAATTGACCTTTGGTGAATCTTCTTTAGAAAATATAATTAATGTTGATGGAGAATAAATAATCTAATGAACAAATTAAATCCATATAATATTCCATGTATGTGGTGTCTTAACAAAATGCTTGCTGCCAAGCATTGGCTTTAATGTAAATGACTATGTGACTATGCTTTATGCTTAAAGTTGCTCTTTACTTCAGCATCAAGATTGGCTAATGGCATTTTAGTGTTGAAATAATCATTTAAATCATGGACTAGATTATTTACAGTACATTGAAATTAATGAAAATTTTTTGGTTGAGTTGAATTCCTTTCCAAAAAAAGAAAAAGAAAAAAGAAAGAGTTAAATGAAGTACAAGTATTGATTATTTGGTTATGCAAAATAATTTGATAACTAATGAGCTCCCAGCTGAGCTAGCTAAACGGGTAGCTTTTGTTGCTGGTCATGATGATGAATCCAAACCCGTTTTGCGAGTTTTCACTCTTCTAAGATTTGGTTTTTGAGAAAACATTTTAGTTTTTTGTTAACATTTTTTTAACAGGTTTTCAGGATTGAGCATGATTACAAAAATAAATACAAGATTGTAGCTGGTGATGGTTCATTCTTAGAGTAGTTTTTATTGTAAACTCATTACTGACACAATGATTTCATGTAGTTCTACACAATGTAATAAATTTTTAGATTATTCAATGAATATTTCAATTCAAGTTCCAATTTTAAATTTCTATTTTTAAAATTTTTTTTAAATAACTATTAATACTATGGTATCATTATCTTTGCAATACACCTGTGTCAATATTTGTTTGATACCATATTATTATTATATACGTGTCCTAGAATCAAAATAGCTTTGGTACTATAGTGACATAAAATCACGGATACTATTTTCTAGTATCATTGTGATACTAGTAGGGGTTATGATGACATCAAAGTTTTAGTGTCAGCGAAATATATTGCAAACACTAAAATGGTATCAGTAAAGGCTATTTTTATACTAGTTGATTAATTTTAGATTATATTCATCGTGAATTGACTATCTTCAAATCGGCCCCTTACATCTTCAAATCGGCCCCTTACTATAGTGACATAAAATCACGGATACTAATTTCTAGTATCATTGTGATACTAGTAGGGGTTATGATGACACCAAAGTTCAGTGTCAGCAAAATATATTGCAAACACTAAAATGGTATCAGTAAAGGCTATTTGTATACTAGTGGATTAATTTTAGATTATATTCATCATGAATTGACTATTTTCAAATTGGCCCCTTACATTTGAAGCATTAATTTACCCCTCATTTTTGTTAGAAGGACCAAAAAAGTTCATCAATCTCGTTTGACCAAATATAGTGGTAATTTTAGGGTCAAAAGTAAGGGAGTGAATTGAAGACAAACAATTTACAAAGAGAATAATTCAAAATTTATCCTAATAATAATGATGATGGTGACGACGATCATGACGATGACAACGGCAACGACAACGATGATCACAAAAAACTTGTTTGCAGCAACCGTTGGTGGCATTGATAGCACAACTAGCAGCACAATAGCAACAACAATCAGTAGCAGTAGCAACAACAATGACCAGTAGCACAAACGTGACATTGACCAATGGTAACATAATCGACCATGTGCAATAGTAAGGATAAAATAGTAGAATCAATGACGTCGAGAACTAGATATGTTTTCTTTTTAATTTTTGAATTAAGGATAAAACGGAATTTAGTGGGGGTAGAAATGTCAAACATGAGAATGGAGCTCTAATTCCCAATCATCCTTTGGGAATGGAAACTCTAATAATAATCATCAAAATTGTGGATCCTGTAGTAATTTTATTCCGACTCTAACTTCAAATTTATAAGTAAACACATTATTTATTAATCTTTATTCTTATAAATTGTAAGTAAACATACCATGAGTGTTTTGTTTTAGTACATAATAATTGCATTCTACGTGGTCGCGTGAGTTGAAATTAACTCCAAATTGATAAATTTAACGTTAAATTTGAGAATCTAAAATGTAACGTTTGTGAATTTTAATTTGAAATTTTGACAGTTTAATAGTACAATAATTGCTACAGTAGTGTACAATTGTACTATATCTAAACAAAATCCTTTATACTTGGAGCATTGAATATTAGGTAAGGTTGTTTAAGGTTGTTTATAGGTTGGATTTTACAGATTGGACATCAATCAATAGCTTATCTATAATTTTGCAGACTATAACTTTTCAATCCAATCCAATTTACAGATTGATAAATTTAATCAAAATCTAATCTATACGTTTGTAGATTAGATGCAAATTTGACCCAATTTATATTTAATCCAATCTATATATATATATAAAGCTGGGACTTGAGGAGGTGATGTGGTATCACCATTTCTCATCTTTGTATATTCTCTATTATCTAATAAATAGAGAAATTTTCTTTTAGATTTGATTTTTCATCTTCTCATAATTAATTTGATTGTTATTACACACTAACAATTATATAAAGATTTTAATGAGACATATTCTTTGTAATGAACATCCAAGGGGGAGTGTTATAAATTTATTAAAATAAATGTAGATGTTCATAACATATATCTCTTAGTCTTCTCACTATCTCCTATTAGCAACTTTTATCTTCCCTATAACTCCCACTATCTCATAAGGAATTATGATCCATAATTTTTCATTAATTTCATGGAGTGATTATATAACTATAAAAGGAGAACTCATCTTTTTGTTTTGTACACACACAATTGGAATGAATAAAATACTCTATAATATATTCTCTCATTTTATTTTTTATCTTGCGTTGCTTCTTTATTTGTATTGCTGGCTAATAGTTTTTTTTTATTTTTTATAAGGTTGCCTCATCTTAAAAAAAATCAATTTATATTTTTTTATTAGTTTCATCAAGTGTAAAATAAGAAAAAAAGATAATACTGAATTCCTTTTTCAAAGTCGCGTGAAGCGCAGTTCTATTTTCTAGTATTTTATGAATTAAAAGTTTTTAATTTTGTAAAATTCACGAACTAGTTAAATAAAAAATCTAATAGAAAAATAAATTTACTACCAATAAAAGTCAAAATTGAATAAGATTTAAACAAAATTAATTGTTTGAATATTGCTAGAATAATATATTCAAACTTTCAAAATATAACACACCCAAAAGAAAAAAATATCTCATTTGTTTTGATCAATATATGAAATTCACTAAAATTATGAATTCAAGTCTATAAAAAAGTTGAAACTTAAGAGCTTGGATGATTTGTCAAAATGTCCAGCTCCAATTTGTATTTTGTATTTTAACCGAACAAAATAGATATAATTGAAATAAATAACAAATAAAAATATTTTATTTAATAAAAATTATTGGTAAATATTTACCGTTACTTACTATCCCATCAAATACTATCAAGCCTCATGAGATATTGTCGTCAACTCCCAAAATCTTTGTACATGTAAGACAAAAGAAAAATGTCAATTTGAAAAAATAGAATAATAATATAAATTTTAACTTTAGAATTTTTATTGTTTAGGAAGTTATATTTGTTTATTAATTATTTAATTATTTTTTATTTTATATTATTATTGAATAAGATATAATATGATGTTAATTTAACTACATTAACCCTTTTTTGCATTTGCAGATTTTTGCAGACTTACAGTAGAAAATTTATATCTAATCCATCGACTGCGAATTTTTAAATTTTTAGTTTTAATACAATCCGCTAATCCAAAAATTAGATTGTTGCAAATCAAATTTTTGTGGATCAAAAGAATTAAATGGATCAGATTGAATTCTAAACACCCCTAAGATTAAGGGTGGGCAAAAAACCATTGCCCTTAAAGAATTTGACTCAGTTTTAAAAATAAAAATTTGATCAGTTTATTTTAGAAAAAATTGAAAACTAAAAGAATTAGAAAATAGAAGGAAAGTTACAATTTATAACTAAAAATAAACCGAATTGGAAATATGAACGAATTCAATTTGGTTCGGCTCAAATTATTACTTCTAAAAGATCGAACCGACCCAAATCATTGTCTACCCCCACTGAATACTTTCTAGTTTAATTGTCGCATAAGTATCTTATGCCACTGTATTGGTAAAGTTTATTAATGATGTTTAACTAATAGTCTTGAATCCAATCTTTCTCAAGATAAGATTGAGTTTGTGTTATTTTTGTGTTTTTTTCAATAAGGAAAATTTGTATTCAAGCTTAAATAGAAAATTAATCAATAAGTTTGGCCAATGTCACACTTAAATTTGACTAGCCACAATATTAAAGTGTTTTTTAAATTGATCTCTTTAGACTTAAAACTTTTGAGTGCTAACCATATATATCTATATATATATAATCATAATTAAATAGATCTAATGTTATAAGAGTAGAACTATTGGCACCCTTCAATTAATCTCATTGATTGAAATTATTTTTAAAGACAACTAAGAATAGAATTGTGTAATTAACACCCTCAGAAAGCCTTGAAAAAACTTTTCCTAAAGATGTGCCATTAAAAAATCTAAAAATTCATATTCTAATAATACCATCATTATCCTAGAACAGTCCCTTTCTCCTCCCTCTTCATTTAATTTCTATAGTTAAAATTTACAAAAAATGTTTAATAAATGATATTTCTCTCTCAATATATGTTTAATATATTGAGTCTTTTGTTTTTAATTAATTATATTTGGCTTATTCTATTTTCTTTTTTTTTTCTTTTGAAGTTGCAGGATGTTATTTTCTTAAAAAATTAGTAGCTTGTTTTTTGGTGTGTGTGTTATTTTAAATTGATGCTCGAGAAAAGGAGGGAAAAAATCAAGAGTCTTATTTGCAGCGCAAAACTAAGAATTGGTTTGATATATCATTGAATTTTATTGCTCAAATAATATTTTGTAGATAATTATAATTAATAATCATTAGTGTGAATTTGATTTAAATTTTAGAAGATGACTCCAACCCAAGTCTTGATCTTAAACAATGAAGTGAGAGAAAAGAAGGGTTTCATCATTTACTTACAAATGAAAATATTGTTCATTTAAAAAAAAGTATATTTTTAGTATCAATTGGGGTTTAATTGAAAAAAGAGTTTAAGGGGATTTTGCAAGGTACCAATAATTTAACTCATGTTATAATGCAAGCAGCAATTGTAACATATAATTGAGGCAGATCTAATTATTTTTAAAATTAGGAAACATCAAGATTCACGGGGTTCTAGCTAGAACATGGGAATATTAAAAAAAGAAAAAAGAAAAAAGAAAAAAGGGGTTCGTGCAGCACGACTGTTACTTTAGACCAATTGGCTGTGGGTGAGATTAAATTCCAATTTCCAAATTTAAATGCGTGCTGCAGCTCCACATATTTACACACACAGTGTGCGTGAGTCGACGCGCACGTTGGATAAGATTATCAGACGCAGGCAGAGGCACGCACACTAGTCCACAAAAGTACCAAGTTGGCTAATTTACTTCTTAGGAATTGAATTCTATAAAGTTTTTGCTAGCGCAAATTATATGACTGCTGACATATTTTGACTGTTAGTTTGTCGTGTTTTGTCAAATTGGAGCTTTTTCTCCGAAGACCAACGATGGCACAAAAGCTGCCAAACCAAAGACCAGACAAATTGAGTTGTAGAAATTAACCATTTTAAAGAATAAAAATCAACCTCTCATCACATGCTCTTCTTCTAGAGGGATAGGGCCAATTCTTCTGGCACACGTGCACACAAACCGGCTGTATTTCTCTGACAAATGACAGCGATACATACAAACATTCATCAACTTAATTAAAGGATATTATCATTTTACTACTAAAGTTTTACTGACATATCATGTCAGTACCAAGGTTTGCCGAAAAGTGCATTTTACTACTAAAGTTTTGCGTCATTATCAATTTACTACCATTCCGTTAACAACGTTAAAATTTTGCTGATGTCATAAGGATATTAAAGACATTTCCACCTGTAAGAGTAAAAATTATCTATTAATTTGATAGATAAATTATCATTTTACTACCAAAATTTTAGGGGAATTATCATTTTACTATTGAATTTTTAAGGGAATTATCATTTTACTACCAAACTCTTGGGGGTAAAATCGACTTTTAACTCAATTTCCGTTAAACATTAACTTTTTCTTAACGGAATGGTAGTGAATTGATAACAATGCAAAACTTTGGTAGTAAAATGCACTTTTCGGCAAACCTTGGTACTGACATGATATGTCAGTAAAACTTTGGTAGTAAAATGATAATTTCCCCTTAATTAATTACCTGATATCGGATAAATTGTAGGGGAGATAATGGAACAGCAAGAATAAGTTTTAAAATTAAAAATCGGGACTTCACATGTAGCAAAGATTACAGTTGAAACAATGATTATAGTAATGAGATAACAACATAAAAAACAATATGAGAATAGGATGTAAATCGATGCCTTGTGTGATACCACAGTACTTTTTAAAACAATTCACCTTCTATTATTGGGTACTTTAAAATTTAAACAACATCCATTTTTTAGTATATAATGGTGATGAATAGTTCTAGTGCACCACTAGGTCATTCTATATCCGTTGCGTCTTAACTCTATAAAAATTGAATATTCTATAAAGAAGAAATTAAGGATCTTTCATTCCTATTGTTGTATCCTTATTTAAGATATTTTCGTGTCTCGTATCTCATTCCTTGTCACTTTAATTGAAATGAAGAAGACTGCCAATTTATTGAATGAGGGGCATTTAGTCCAAAAATTTGATTGCTTAAATTTTGTGAACGGTACTTTTAATATCTAGCTAAATGCATAACCGTTGTTCATTAAACCTTTGATTTAATTCTCAAATTAAATTTAAAGTGTAATTGTAGCCCTATTAATCACATATTAAGTTTTGGATTTAATTTCATATTAAAATTCAAACTTAATTCACCGTTATAATATGAAAATAAGTCCCAAATTTAATTAGTAATTACAAATAATAAATTCTGAAATTAATTGCATAACTAACTCCAAATTTAATTAGTTGTTACAATCTTGTGTAACCCCTACTCTTATTTAGTGTAGTTGGAGTGTCAATTTATCATTCATCCCATCATGATTTTGAGTCTATAAATATATCATTTCAGAGTACTCATAGAGGAGATTCTAAATATTTTTTACTTTTAACTTACACTAAGTAAGTCCCACTCAAAATTATGCTTTAATGTTATGTTATTTTTCCTACATAAATATGAATGATGGTGATGTCCAGGCTATTGGGTACTTGCAGTTACGGAGCTTGAGCTTTCAGTTGGACAAATAACATAGTGAGTTGCCATTTTAAAGAATAATTTTAAGTGTACTTACTTTGCGTAAGTGAAAGATCAAGAATGAGTCAGAATCTCCTATGTGAATACTACAAAATGGTGTACTTGTAACTTGAAATCTTGTGGGGTGACTGAGAAATTGATGCTCAGAATATAATCGTTAACTGTATTAAATAAGAGTAGGAGTTAAAAAGATAGTGATGGCCAGTTAAATTCATATTTAATTATGCAATTAGTTCCAGGATTTATTATTTTGAATTGCTAATTAAATTTAGGATTTATTTTAAGATAGTATGGTCAATTAAATTCATATTTTACTATGAAATTAAATCCATAATTTAATATGTAATTAATGGGGCTGCAGTTACACTTTGAATTTAATTTGAGATTAAATCAAAGGTTTAATAGGCAGCAATTACTCTTTTAATTAGATATTCAACGTAGCAACTATAAAATTTTTGGACAAAAGTGTCCCTCACAAATGACGTTCTTCTTCATTTCAAGAGATACAAAATATATAGCGTATAGGGTGACAAGAGAAATGATTATAAATGGAAGAATAAGAATAGAAAATCCTCAATTCCTCTGTTGCCGTATATTCATTTTGATAGAATTCAGACACGACAAAAGTTCAATGTTGAATACCAAAGTTGTTCATCATTGTTGTATCCTAGGAAACAAATGTCGTTCAAATCCTAAAAGTACTGACAGTAAGAGGCAAATCTATTTCATAGAAATTGTGATATCATGTAGGCCTCAACTTATATTTTATTCTTATGTTATATTTAAGTTGTTATCACATTACTGTAATTATTATTTCAATTGTAATATTTTATGATTTGTAAAGTCCTAATTTATTAGGGGTGTTCAGAATTTATTCCAATATGCTCAATCGATCTTCTCTAATCTATGAATTAGTTGATTAGATTGAATGGAAAATTTAAAAATCCACATTGGTAGATTGAATATGAATTTAATTATGTAAACCCGAAAAAATCATGAATTGGTAAAAAAATTAAAAATATTTATTTAATTAAAAACAAAACTTGTAAATGTGGCATTACTACTTACTAATAAATAAATAAGTTAAAATGTAGTTAGATTGACACTTTATTATATCTAATCTGATAATAATATAAAATAAAAATATTTAAATAATTGAATAATTACATAAACATATATAGTTTACTAAACAACAAAAGTTCTGAAAGTTAACATTTATATTTTCACTCTATTTTTTTAAAATTGACATTTTTCTTTTGTCTTACAAGTATAGAGATTTTGGGGTTGACAAGAATATATTTGATGCAGCTTGATAGCATTTGATAGGATAGTAAGTAAGGGTAAATATTTATTAATTATTTTATTAAATAAAATATTTTTTGTTTTTGCTATTTATTTCAATTTTGTCTATTTTGTTCATGTGAAAATAAGAAATACAAATTGGAGGTGGACATTTTGATAGATCATCTAAGCTCTCAAGTTTCAATATTTGCATAGATTTAAATTCATAATTTTAGTCAACTTTCATATATTGATCTAAACAAATGAGATTTTTGTGTGTGTGTTATATTCGGAAACTTTCCATGTAATATTCTAACTTTATTTAAATAATTAATTTATTTAAATTTTATTCAATTTTGAATTTAATTGATCGTAAAATTATTTTTATATTAGATTTTTTAATTAGTTCATGAATTAAATAGAATTAAAAATTTTAATTTACAAACCAATCCACGAAATGATAAATTAAATATGAATTAGGTCAAATTCACACCAAGTCTTCGGAGTGCAAATGTATGAATTGAATTTGAATTAAATTTTACCAATCCATAAATTAAATTGGATAGTAAATTGGATAGAGTATTTATAATTAGTAAAATTGTGGATTAGATATGGTTGAAGTTCAATCTGTAAAATCCTATCTGTGGACACCATTATAATTTATGATTTGTAATTTGATAATCCTTTCCTCCTATTCGGTATATTTTCTCCTACGCTTTCTTACCTGGACCCTGACCGTTTTGTGCTCTAACATAAATATTGTTCATATTTTCGGAAATTGGTAGCATTTGGTTTCGTTGTGATTATACGCAACGGATTCAGACGAAACGATGTCACCACCGTTGTAAGATACCACCTAGAGTTCACAGAATATGCATTATGAAATATTTCCGACATGTAATCAACAACTATGTTATCAATATAGTGTGTGTTTAGTTGCAGTTTAGTAAAAGGATTGTACAGTTTTTAATCCAATCTTTATGTTGAAAAATGAAAAATGAGGGATTAACTGTAGTGGATCTTACCTGCTACTCACTATTAGCATCCAAATAAGGCTTTAACTCATTCCATTCACAATGGATCAGGTGAGTTTAAGTAAGTAAATTACAATTATTTAACTAGTAAATTATAATTAATCATGGATTAAATTATTTAATTGGTAAAATTAAAAATTTAAATGAACGATTCACAATAGAAAAAACTTAGCAAGAAAATTGAAACTATTTAAGTACATAATGAAAATAAAATATTTTTTTATAAGGACTTAATTTAGAAATAAATGTCTTAATTGTAATGTAGTTATAATTTGAATATTATATAATGCAAATAATAAGTAAAAATATTTCTATAAATGAAAAAATCTTAATTTTGATATTATGTTTTAGTCAATAATAAATAAATTTTTTAATAGGGTAAAAGATGTATAATATTATAAATAAAAAAATTTATATATTTAATAATTAAAATTACTTATTATCTAACTATTTAATTAATTTGTTTAAATTTAAATATTTAATTAATTGTTATTTGAGCTTAATATAATTGCTATTTTGCTTTTTATATTAGTATTATAATTATAAAATTAAATTTATAATCCTTCGAATTAATCATATATTACCCCAAACAAAAGATAGAACAGTAATATGTATAATCTGAAAAAATCCGATAAATTCTTTCCTATTCATTCCAGTACAACAAGTCAACAACCGAATGGCAGCTGCTAATAGTAGGACGGGTTAGCTGCCGCAATCCTTGGTCATATTCTATTTTGGAGATCAATGATTCCACGCAGGGCAAAACTAAGAAATTAAGAAATGAGTACTATAATATTATTCGTTCTAATCGATAATAACTCAATTAAATTAAAGTTTACTCAAACAAGTATAGCTAGCTAGAGAAAGAAAAGATTTGAGATCAAAATTTGATTTAGTGTATCTGGATTGATTTGATTTGTATACATCGATCTATAAACAATTTTACAAAGCGAATTAGCTAGGCCAAATTAAGAACTATCAATTCAACCAATCGACCATTTTCTTGATGATCTAATCTTGATCTTGGACGATTTTGATGAAGATTTGGTAGAAGTTACACAAACGAAATGATCCGGTGTTGTGGATTTCTGATTTTTCTGATGGCATAATTTATTCCTTCTCTTCATCACAAATGAAGAAAATCTCTTCTTGTTTTTCTCTTTCTCTTTAATGGTCTCCAGCTTTGGTTTCCACCTCCGTAGGCCAACGAGCTGCGTGTAATCCTTATGTAACTGCGCCGTGTTGCAAACTTTTGTTAAACTAGTAGCATCGTCATCACCTCTTAATTTGTTGCTGCAGCTTCCTTGCTCTATTAGTTGGGATATAAACTCGTCTGAAACGCGTATTCTGGGACACCCAGATGCGCTTTTGTGGATATCAAAAGGCTGGCGGCAAGAGGCCGCCTTCTTAAAAAACGCGTTTCTTGAGGCTAACGAGGCGATGGTCACAAACGAAAACACTGTTTGGAAAAACTGGTTAGGTAGAAGAAAGTAGTTTTGTCCGAGCTGAAGCTTTTCATTTTCAGAAAGGGTTGGGATTTTCTGGCCTATGTAAAATGAATCAGAACGGCATACCAAATGCTTTGGAAACTCCATCATCAACTCTGAGACATGAATTGGTCTCTCGTAGATCTTGACATGCCCATCTGAGTTTACAATCTTGATTTTTCCGACTCTTCGAGGCTTATCAGCCGGAGCTGCCTCATGAGGATGACTCTGCTGAAGTTGCAGGCAGGCAATATGGTTTCCGAGAAAATGAAACCACCATGGATGCATCTTAAGTTTTAAAAGCTTCATCCTCAGCTTTGTATTTTCTAGATTCCTCTTTTGGTTTTGATTTCTTTTGATTCTTCTCGAGTTAGGATAGGTGGGTTGGACTTTGAAGAGTCGGAGATTATATATATATATATATATGTGTGTGTGTATATACATGCATGTGTGCGTGTGTATGTATATATAAAAGGAAAGAGAACACACGTGGACATGGAGCTGGGGAGGATTGAATTGAACATGTGGTTTCATAATTTTATATTATTTAAGAAAGAAAAGCAATGGAATATGCAAATAATACAAAAGTTTTTATGGTTGGTTCGGTTTTAATATTGGGTTTGAGTGAGAAAGCGTGAGACCGAGTAAATGAAAGATTTGCTTTTCTGGCGCACATTACATTGAAATTATTTTTTTGTATTTTTTATTGTACTTTGAAACTTTGACACTCTTTATGTTTGACTGAAATGTCTCTATTCCTTTATCCAATCGACGCCAATTGAGGCCAAAACAATTTTGAATGGGTCTGCCCACCATGGATCTGGTGTAAGCATACTTCATTTTGACATGACATGCAGCCAATGCAATCGTTTTGTGTGTGCGATAATGATTGTAAAGTAGGGCCCGTCTACTGTGCAACAATTGCACGGTACTTAAACTTTTTCCTTTCATGATTTAGTCAATAAATTTAATGGCTAAAGTATTCAACAGCTGAGATGTGTTTAATTAGGACCTGTCTATGTTACAGATTCTGTAACAAACATCTCCCGTCATCCCACCATCCGATTTTCTTTTGTTTAGTTTCTCACTCCACATCCAACCACATCCAACGGCTGATGCTGCAGTCTGTACCTTACAGAATCTGTAACGTAGTTTTGTCCTTTTAATTAATTATTAACACTTAAGTTTCTAGTTTTTATTATAAAATTATAAAAATTAAAAGTTTTTAAATATTTATTTAAGGTAAAATAATAATAATGACAACAATATTACTTAAAACAAAAAAATCTATAAAGTTTAATAATGTTGTTGATGATGATGATGATGATGATGTTGACAACATCAATAATAATATAATAATTAAAATAATAAATTTAATAAATTTTAATAATATTACTATTAATAAAATAATAATAAAATAATTAAAATAATAAAAATAATATATTTTAATAATAGTAATAAAAATAATAAATAATAATAATAACTTAAATAAAGTAATTGTAACAATTAACATAATAAAATTAATTAATTTCATAATAATAATAATTAATGACAGTAATAATAATACATAATAATTAAAATAATAAATTAATAAATTTTAATGATAAAAATAATATTATTAATAATATTAATAATGATGACATTTATGGTAGTAATAAAATACATGACAATAATTAAAATAATAAATTTGAATGATAATAACAATAATATTAATATAATAATAATGATATTAATAAATATTAATAATAGTAACAGTTAATTTTTTTTTAAAAAGCCATTTTATCCCAAAAGAGGACTCATATATAAAAATTTGTAACTTTTACTGTCTATTCAATTTTTTTTATAAAATATAAGTATTGGGATGTAATTAATTGAAAATGACAAATTGAGTGGTATGCTACAACCCTTGCACCATAGTTTCATCTGGTAAAGTATCTGGTTATTCCGGTTGAAATCACAACATTTGTTGTCCGTTCTCTAAATTGTTTACAAGTAATTTTTAGGGACCTCCCCTGAGGTTTAGTGTATTGACAGTTTGATAAAAAATATTCACGTAATTATAGAGACCTCCCCCAATATTAGTACCCAGTTAACTTGACTGTTACTAGACTGACGAAAAGCCAAAAATGCCCTTGGCCGCAAAAATGACCTAATAGTTACAGTTTCTGTAATGATAATAACTACAAACATCACACTCGAGCACTAAAAAGTCTAAAATAACCATTGAAAACAAATCATTGACATTACATAATATAAAAAAGGAGAAAAATATAAATTAAGAAAATCAACAAAGCTATCAATGTATTGAATATTTACAAAAACAGTGGCTATAAATGCAACAATTGTCAAGCTAAAATCACTATTACAGCCACAACTTCTTTAACTTTCATCTCACAATATCTTCCTTCATCATTCAACACATCTCAAAAGCTCAATACTTAGTAAGCTGCTTCAATAAGACAATAAACAAACCATAAGTCACTCTTCAATGCATTCAAAATACACAACTAACACAATAGAATCAAATCCACAAACCTCTGCTAATGAAATATAAGAACAAATAGGGAATATATGGAGCTAACATGGCTTAGATACTCCCTCCCTATAACTGTTAGAATATTATCAGATACTGTTGTTTTTAAATACAACAGAAAGATAACAAGTGATTTATGAATCATGATGCTTGCTTTACTTTTTGGCAGTGGCAGCTTCAAATTCAATAACAGTAAATGAACAATGGTTCATTCGTTATGAATGCAATTGTAAAGTTAGGAATTTATAATATTCAGATGTTGGAATTAGAATAATATTTCTTAGTGATTTAAATTGAAGCCAAAGAAAAAAAAGAAAAGAGTTCCTTTCATAATCTAAGTTTCACACCACTAGCCATATGAAGAAGGTAGACCAGAGCATAACAACGAATGCTACTGCCATAGTAAAAGTCTGGACCAATTGGGTAATGGTACCTGCCATGCCAATTTCACGGCAATATCATCCCCAGACCAGAACACTAAGTGAGCCTACCTTTTGAATATAAAATAATAAGTAAATAAATCAAAGATTTCAACTCATTTAAGTCAGAAATCAACTAAAACAGCAAAAAAAAAAAAACAATTTCCTTTTTTCGTTCAACATAACTTATCCAACAACTTCTTCAACATATCTTTTCATTCTTAATCATCATATCAATTAAAAAAAAATAGCGAGTCTAACATGCAAGGCCTTTTTATGAAACTAACCTTTTTTGGGTTATAATTCTAGTCGTCTTAAACTTTAGCCATTAGTGAAATTTACTTCACGGCACACTTGTGCCACCATTGCAGTTTATCATGTTCATACTCAGCTTAAAATTACTTGAAGGTAGCAGATATTCTATAGTTACAACTTACAAAAGCTTCTACAGAGCTTTTCAATCTTGAAAATAGCTGTGGGTTTTGTAATCAGGGAGAAAATAACATTTTGGTTCTTTGATTTTTTTTATTTATGAAATCACAAATTTACCCTCATTACTAACAACATCCAAAAACGTGTATTAATGTCAGGGGAGGTCTCTACAATTACATGAAAACTTTCTATCAAACTGTCAATCCACCAAACCTTAGGGGAGCTCCTTAAAAATTACCCAAATGTTTACCCACCTTGATAAGGTCACTCAAGGCGCATTTCATATACTGTATTATATTATATTTTATTGGAAAAATATCTACCGTCCACTTGTTTTGTTCAACTTTTTTCAACAATACACAATTCTTTTTTTTTTTTGCTGGAATCCACTTAAAGTTACATTTTGTTTCAATTTTCCACTTCCATTTGGAATCCGTTAAGGAAACTAAAGGAAACTTAAAAAAATGACCATTTTACCCCTAAACGAAAATTACAATTTCACTCTAAAAAATGCAAAAAATAATCAGATTTAATAATGAATATCATTATTGGTACGTTAATGAAGTACAAAAAAATCTTAACTACTAGAGATTATAATTCAATAAATAACAAAATTCTATTTATCTTAAATTCAATTGATCGTTTGCGAGATTGGACTATTTTTAATACTACTGTTATAAATTAGAATTCTAATTAAATACATATTTAAAAAAAAATCATGCATTTGATGGTGATGGAATTAATTTCTTTATTAACCGATGGGGAAAATAATTAGATTAAATCTGATTTTTTTGGTAATTTTTAAGGGTGAAATTGAAATTTTCGTTTTGGGGGGGTAAAATAGTCATTTTTTTAGGTTTCCGTTAGTTTTCTTAATGGATTCCAAACGGAAGTGGAAAAATGAAACGAAATGTAAGTTTAGGTGGATTCCAGCAAAAAAAAAAAAATTGTGTATTTTTGAAAAAGTTGAAAAAAACGGGTAGACGGTGAATATTTTCCCTATTGTATTATAAAAGTATATAAAGGCATTTCATATACTGTATTATATTAACAATGTATTATAATAATATTTTTACGTTCTACTCTATTGTATTAATTTTGTATTAATATTAATTAGTATTACTTAAATTTATTATTTTATTATTAATTATATTCAATAATTACATTATATTAATTACTATTATATAAATATAATATAGTATTTTTTTATTTATATCTCATAACAATATAGTATTATTAAATAAAACGTATTATAATATAATTTATTTCTATATTTTACTTATTATAATAGAGATTAAAATATATTTAATGCCTCAATTAGGTAAAAGTTAATGCATTACACAAACCCGAGGTCCCATTGGGTATTTGGGTTTGTGTAATGTGCGAAAATGACGCATGTGGAGCATTATTAGGTTTGATCAGCAATATAAAATATTTGTATTAATAAAAGATATAAATCCTTAAAAAAAATTGTATCCTATTAATAAATTGGTTAAATTTTTTAACTAAAAGAAAAAAAAAGTGTTATAATCCCATTTTGTAAAATTCATATAATATCATAGAAAAATCTGTAATTGTAATTGTAATAGGAATTTTAATTATTATTTTAATACAAATTGTAACCGAAATTGAAATTAGTCAATGGTTTTAATTCCCATTGAACTAAAATTGTAACGCTGACATAAATAGAATTGTCATCAGCATTGTAATTGAAAATTTGGAATTGGAATTGTAATTATAACTTATTGTAATTGGATTTTTAATTGGAATTGGAACTGGAATTGCAATATGAACTGTAATTCAATTGCAATTGTAAATTGTCAGTGTAATAGAAGTTGTAATTATAATTGTTACGGCTGTTGTAATTGTTCTTGTACAATTGCAACTATATTTGTAGCTTTAGTTACAGTTAAGAATATAATTATAATTGTAAGGAAATTATAATTACAATTGTTATTCTAGTTATTGTTACAATTACAAATTCGTTATTGCTATTTTATTGAAATTGTTATAAAATATTATTATAATAACAATTGTAACCATTGATGGAATTGAGGTTTCAATTAACATTGTACACACTATTGTAATTAGAATCGAAATTGTAATTGTAATTATTATAATAACTAGAAAATAGAACCGCGCTTTACGCGGTTTTGAAAAAAGAATTTAGTATTATCCTTTTTTCTTACTTTATACTTGATGAAACTGATAAAAAATTTGAATTGATTTTTTTTTAAGATGAGACAACCTTATAAAAAATAAAAAATCTATTAGCCAGCAATATAAATAAAGAAGCAACGCAAGATAAAGAATAAAATGAGAGAATATATTATAGAGTGATTTTATTCATTCCAATTGTGTGTGTACAAAACAAAAAGATGAGCTCTACTTTTATATTTACATAATCACTCCATAAAATTAATGATCATAATTCCTTGTGAAATAGTGGGAGTTATAGGGAAGTTAAAGGTTGCTAATGGGAGATAGTGGGGAGATTAAGAGATATATGTTATGAACATCTACATTTATTTTAATAAATTCATAACACTCCCCCTTGGATGTTCATTACAAATAATATGTCTCATTAAAATATTTACATAATTGTTATTGTGTAATAACAATCAAATTAATTATGAGAAGATGAAAAGTTAAATCTAAAAAAAAATTATCTATTTATTAGATAGTAGAGAATATATAAAGATGAGAAATGGTGATGCCACATCATCTCCTCAAGTCCCAGCTTTATATATATACTAGGAAATAGAACCGCATTTCGTGTGGTTTTAAAAAAAAATTTAATATTATCTTTTTTTATTACTTTGCACTCGATGAAACTGATAAAAAATATGAATTATATTTTTTTTAAAGATGACGCAGTCTTATAAAGTTAATGTTATTTATGAAAGTTTATTTTTTTGTTAACATTAGAAAAATATATTAATGTGTATAGTTAAGTGTACACAACCTTTTCATCAATAACAATAATGTTCACACTAATTAAAGCTCTATTTTCTTGGTATTAACAGACTATCATATCTTACAAAGTCTAACCCTTATCATCTAACTATTTTTATCATTGTTTAATTCACGAAGAAAAGAGTACTCCATGAAGCACACAATACTAAAAATTTAAATAAGTCAAAAAAATAAAAACACAATAACATTTCTAAAGAGAATGTTGGTTAAATAATAAAAAAAAACTCAAACATAACAAATCTTAAATGCTTAATATTTATAGAGTTTGAAGAAGCCAAAAGACACTAAATAAAAATTTACATAATTAAATATGGGATTATGACATTAAAATTAGGTCCTAATGACATTGGTGATAGAAGATAAAGGAACCTTCCTTCCTATATTAATTAGTTGATGTATTTTAAACCACTAAAATTTAGTTGTTGGCTAAATAAAATAAATGAATGTTTCAAAACTTAAAATTAATTTATTATTAATGGTTACATATTCTTGAATTTCAATAGAAAGAGAAAGAGACATGTAATCTTTTGTAATCTATTAATTATTTTCTATTTTTAATATTTTGTAATGCAATTATTTTTTAATCTCAACCAATATATTAGATAATAGATAATAAAAAAAAGATGAGAAATAATGATATCACAAATCTTAACTACTTAATATTTATAGAGTTTGAAGAAACCAAAAGGCACTAAACAAAAGATTGAATAATTAAATATGAGATTATGACATTAAAATTAGGCTCTAATGGCATTGTTGAGGGAAGATGAATGAACCTTCCTTCATATATTAATTAATTGATATATTTAAGCCACTAAAGTTTAATTGTTGGCATAATAAAATAAATAAATGTTTCAAGATTTATAATTAATTATTATTAATGGTTACATATTATTGAATTTAAATAGAAAGAGGAAGAGACATGTAATCTTTTATAATCTAATAATTATTTTTTATTTTTAATATTTTGTAATGTAATTAGTTTTTAATATCAACCAATTTATTAGATAATAGAGAATACAAGAAGATGAGAAATAGTGATGTCACATCACCTCCTCTAATCCTAACTTGATATAGATTTTTAATATTTTGTAATGTAATTATTTTTTAATCTCAACCAATATATTAGATAATAGAGAATAAAAAAACATGAGAAATAATGATGCCACAAATCTTAAATATTTAATGTTTATGGAGTTTGAATAAGCCAAAAGATACTAAACAAAAGATTGAATAATTAAATATGAGATTATGATATTAAAATTAGGCTCTAATGGCATTGTTGAGGGAAGATGAAGGAATCTTCCTTCCTATATTAATTAATTGATGTATTTTAAGCCACTAAAATTTAATCGTTTGCATAATAAAATAAATGAATGTTTCAACACTTATAATTAATTATTATTAATAGTTACATATTGTTGAATTTAAATAGAAAGAGGAAAAGACATGTAATCATTTATAATCTAATAATTATTTTCTATTTTAATATTTTATAATGTAATTAATTTTTAATTTCAACCAATTTATTAGATAATTATATATTAACTTATATCTTTTTTATTAATATATTTTTTTATCTTTATTTTTTTTAGTGTCATATTATGATATATGTACAAAGAATATCCACCAATATTTTAGATAATAGAGAATATAAAAAGATGAGGTTGAGGGAAGATGAAAGAACCTCTCTTTCTATATTAATTAGGTGATATATTTTAAGGCACTAAAGTTTAATTGATAGCATAATAAATTTTGAAGAAGTCAAAAAACGCTCAACAAAAGGTTGCATAATTAAATATGAGATTATGACATTAAAATTAGGCATTAGTGGCATTGTTGAGGGAAAATGAAAGAACCTCTCTTCCTATGTTAATTAATTCATGTATTTTAAGCCACTAAAGTTTAATTGGTAGCATAATAAAATAAATAAATGTTTCAAAAGACTTATAATTAATTATTATTAATGATTACATATTGTTGAATTTAAATAGAAAGAGAAAAAAAAGTACAAAGAATATCTACCAATATTTTAGCTATTTTAGATAATAGAAAATATAAAAAGATGAGGAATGATATATATTAATAAAGTTACTATTTATTAAATGAGTTAAATATAATGAAATTAATTATGAGAAGATGAAAAGCCAAATTTAAAAAAAAATCTCTATTTATTAGATAATAGAGAATATACAAAGAAGCGAAATGGTCATACTACATCACCTCCTCAAGTCCCAACTTTATATATAGATAGATAGATAGATATATATATAGATTGTATTGTAATTAGAATTACAGTTGAAATTAAAGTTGTAATTGTTGTTTTAATTGAACTTGGAATTAATAATACAAAATTGGAATTGGAATTATTGATGTAGTTATTGTAGCTGCAGTTGTAATTTTAATTCTAACTGTAATTGAGATTAAAATTACAACTGAAATTATAAATTGTAAATATAATTTAAATTATAATTAGAATCGTTCAACAAAAAATTAAGTAAAAAGGTGTCCACATCATTTTTCATTTTGAAAAAGAAATAGAAGCAACAGTAACAAAATCTTTAGTGTTATAAAATAAATGTATAATATATATAGAGGAGAATTTAGTAAAGAGAGGAGAGGAGCTTCAGGCTTCTCCATTTTCATTCTTATTAATTCTTACATATATATATATATATATAAGTGGAGTGGGCATTATAGTAATTTTATAATGTAAATCCATTATATTTACAACAGTCCTCTTTGAATGCACTATTTATTTACATACAATGTAAATGTATTATTTGATGTGCTTAATGCTGCCTTGTTAAAACCTCACCAGTAAAAGCCAATGGGCCAAAACCTAGTTGAAGGAAAATGAGTATAATGCACATTTATCTAATGTAAGTGTAGAAACTCTTATTATATGCAAAGTACGCTCCTCCTAATGAAATATATTTTCAAGAAGCCATGTATCAATTTGACAGTTTGTTGAGTCATATATGGCAATACTGAGGACTAACTTTTCAAATGTTGATGGATAATAGGCCGCAACTAAATACACGCTCATTTAAAGTGAAAAGATATCTTATTTGTGAATTAGTTTTGTTGGAATCAAAGAGGTAGCCTGCGTCTACATAACTGATAAGACAAGGATTTTTTATTGGCTTACTTGAATAAAATAACCCTAAGCCTATTGTTCCACAAGGATATCAGAAGATATATTTGATGTCATTCCAGTGTCGTTGTGTTGGCACTAAACTAAATCTTGCCAACAAATTCACATAGAATACAATGTCATATCTAATGCATTAAACCAGGTACAATAAAGCATCAATGACATTTGGATATGGTACTTCTAGATCAAGTATCTTCTTGTCATCCTCTCTGGGATAGAATGGATCCTTTTAGAATCAAAAGACCAAAGAATCATAAGAATGCTTAGTAGATGAGCATTATCCATATTGAAACACTTTAAGATTTTTTTCAATATAAAGCTGATTAGTGGACAAGTACTCTGTTTATTTTATGCTCAATGTACCGGCCAAGACAATTTTCTATCTTCGAGCAAATCAAAGGCATCATGATGAGTCCGATTAGTAGGATCTGAGTTATTAAATAAATTAGTTTTAAAATGTTTTCTATTTTTTTAGATGATTCGTAGAGGTCTACTAAATGCTTATCCATACTGCAAGTATATGACCAATGTCCTTGTCATTTACACTAATAACAAATTTCTTCATTATTACATCTAACATTTTTCCTTTCTACATCATTGTCCTTATCATTTTTCTCATAGACATTTCACCTTTTATGGCATCCATTTTTATTATTTCACTCTCCTGACCAATGTCCGTTTTCATCTACACTGATAACAAATTTCTTCATTATCATATCTAACATTTTTTCTTTCCACATCATCGTCCTTATCATTTCTCTTACAGGTATTCCACTTCGGTGGCATCCATTTTTGTTATTCTGCTGTCCTGAATGCCCGTGACCACTACAAGGGTACTAACCTCACCCTCTGTTGTTTACTCAATTACATCCATTATTAGTTCGTGTCTTTGCATTCACTTATGAGAATGATTGAAAACCATATGGATCTAATTTACGATTTTTCATGTCAAATTCTTTCTTTAAATCTTCAATAGTTTTTAAGAGTTCTTAAGGAGTTGCAATTGTGAGTTCATGTCATCAATATAAATTGCTAAAATTACAAAAAAATTTAGTATTCTAATTAATACAGATGTGTAAATAGGATCATTTTTGTATCCTTCTTTTGTTAATTATTCATCAAATGATTGTATCACATGCACCCAGATTGTTTTAATCAGTATAAGGACCATTGTAACTCAATTGGACACAAATTATGATCCTTTGATTTAAATACTTCAAGCATTTTGAATCCTTAAGAAATTTTCATGTAAATATTAGCGTCAAGTAACCCACACAAATATGTAGTCACTACGTCCGTGATATACATGTTAAGTCTTTCTGAGATGCTAAACTAATTAAAAAGAGAGTAATAGTATCCTTTATTGGAGAATACATATTCTCATAATTAATATTAGATCTCTGCAGGAGACCTTGTGCAACTGGTCATGCATGTTTTTTATCTAGTGGTAAAGCAAATAAAGAGTATAGAAACAAATTTAAACTAAAGACAAAGGTACTAATTAGAGTAGCTCATTAATTTCTCCTTTGATTTTATTCAATATTTTTCTCTGTATTATATCATCTTTATATATTTTCTCTTTATATCCTTCACGGATATATCTATGTCATTCAGGGATATATCTAAATTACAAAAAAATATTGTAATAGCTTCTCATACTTTTCATTTTTCTACGTTTTCTCATAAATAACCATTTGTATCAAATGGATTTGACATTATTACGTGTATGGACTGCATGTCCAAAAACTTTATGTTTAGCTAAAAAAGTCAATTATGTTGGAATTACTTTTATCCATTGAAGTTAATCATGCCTTTTTCTATATTTATCAATGGTTTCGTGATCATGTTACAATTTCAATAGCTACTGTAAACGTAAATACATTATTGATGGTAATTTCTTTGTGATTTCGCACATTTGTGTTTTTAAAAGTTATAGACATTTTTTTATGTCCGGCCACTTCAAGAGCTTATGCCACATCTTGGACATGTACCGCTTCAAAAACTTTTTCAAGGTATTTGGTCTCATTAAGAACCAGGCGCATTTAAACATATTAAGTATAGTCAATGGAAATCACATTATTTCTAGATTCATTTGCCTTTTTATGAGTTACCATCACTTCAGGGACCTATGTCTCTTTAGTGACCATCAATTCATCAAGAACTGTGATGCAAATAATGCAGGTAAATTCGTAGCTCGAGCTTTATTTTCAATAGGATCTTGAATTTTGATTCTCCTCTTTTGAGGAGCATTATCTTTAGAACAAATCGTTTTGTCACATTTCTGACATATAACAGATAAATCATTAGCTTCTCATATACTTGATTGTTTAGTAGAAAAAATCTCCTAGTTAGTGTATTGGTGGCTGGAATATGTGGCTTGGTTACTTTTGCTAAATCTATATTTAGCAATTGGTTTACAATTTACTATAAAAATATTATCTTCCATACTTCATTTTCACATTGATTAGTATGAGAGTCTAACGAGACAAAGTGGAAAAACTTTTCAAGACAATCCATGCCTTAGTCTAGGAGGCTTTCCATTCCCCAGTGATTGGAAAATTTATCTCATCAAATTGGCAATGCACAAAACGTGTAATGAAAAGATCACCCGACATGGATTCAAGATATCCGCATTATGCAATGATGCAATCAACCATGCACATGCAATATTGTATGTGTATAACGAGCAAACATGTGACTACCATGTAGATGCATTATTCAAAACCATAAAATAACGAAATGGTCCACTATGTAGATAGATTGGTCCATATATATCTCCCTAAATTCTTTATAGAAATGATGAAGATCCATGACCAACCATAGAAGAGCATGGTTTAACTACAAATTCTCTTTGTGAGCAAGCAACACAAACAATCTCATAGGATAATAGAATCTTTTAATTCTTTAATGGATGTCCATGGGGGATTTTTTTCCAATAATTCTATGTATCATTATAGATCCTAGGTGTCCAAGACAATCATGCTGTAATATAAATGAATGAACTTCTGGTTTATTATGATGTAGCTTTTAATTATAAAAAAAGCAATTGAGAAGGCTTTATAGCTTCTCTATTATGTATTCAATGCTTTTATAGTAATTATACTTGAATATCAATATAATATCCATTTCGACTGATACCTTTTAAAACGCATTAGATTTCTTCTACATCTTACTGAATATAAGGCATTTAAAAAATATAATTCTCGTTCTGTTTGCTAACAATATTATATTTCTTTTAGAGAATTTGATTGATTATAACTCTTTTAGAGTATTCAACCATGTTTGCAAGACTAAATATAATGTATAATTTTTGCTTCAAACAATAATAAACATACAGTAGTAATAGAATAATAACAATATAGGCGATATTCTAAACCAGCCATATAAATCAACATAGTAATAAAGCATAAAGAAATAAATATAAATAGACATAGGAAATAAATTAAATTGCTCACTTTAAAAATTTTCACTTTAGGTGGTTTGCTTAATATTTTTATTGTCATAAGAAATTATGACAATGATCTTTTATATAAAATTCCAATGCTTGCATTCACTTTAGGGAGTGATAAGTTTTTGACATGTTTTTAATTATTTTTCATCGCGATCTCAACTGTGATCAATATTATACTCTTGGATGTATTTAGAACTTCAAGTCTCCCTCCTCATTTGTATTGTAAACTTCAAGTTACAATAATAACATTAAGAAATATATAAAAAGAAATCTTAATTACTAAAATAAAAATAACTTAGTAGGTAGTTAAACTAATAACAATAAAAATAAAATTTATATATTACGCATAGAACTTCAGTACACAAACCTCAAATTTCACTTTTGATATTATAATTCTGGACTTTAGGTTCAAAATATTTGTGATTGTGAATAGTTACCATATAACTAAATAGTAACTATATACATATTCTAAAACTTCTAGTTCAAAAATACCACCTAAAACATATCTTGGATCTTCAGGTCAGTAATGTTAAACTTCAACTTCATATACATATATATACAATTATTTCAGATTCACATATCTTAAAGTCATAATTTATAGTTCATGTATATAGGGTGGTAGAGTTAGAACTTCAGGTTCTAATATAATAATCCATAACTTAGGTCTCAATTTAAATTTCAAAACTTCAAGTTCCAATGGTTAGTTATAATAACTTCAAGTTATCATATACACCTTTGTTACAAACTTCATGTCATGAAACAATTATTACGAATAAAATTAAATACATATGAGTTGTATCATAATTTAAATAACCTTTAAGGATCTAAAACATGTTTACCTCGAAATTAAAATTACCAAAATACCCTTCAAGTATAAAATTACCAAAATGCCCTCATTGAACAATGGTGACTGAGAAACAAGCGGTGGTGGACGTGAAGGCCAATATAGAAATAAATTGCGTTAAATGTAATGATGACGATGATGAGCTCTAACATGCGGTAATGGTGGCGGATCGGGCTTGGCGGCTTGGTCGGCGGTAAACGGCAGCTTCTGGTGACTGTTGACAGTCGTGTTTTGAGGCGGACGATGTGAGGAACAAATCATAGGTGACAGTTGACCAAAATCCGGTGAAATCACACTAATTTAAGCCAGCTTTAGCCATGACTTTTCGCAGGTTCGTGTGACGACTTCTGACCACTTTTCGACAGCGATGGTGGCATGGGGATGTTTGGTGTCATCTGAGAATCCAATCAATGCCTTTCATTATCGGTGATGTGGCCGAATTTGTAAACGGTGGCCGAGTTCGAGTTCGGATTTAACCAGACTCGTTTGCTCCGACTCTCTCTCTCTAAAACCAGAGTTTTCTGGTGGCATTTACTAGTTTACCTGAGTTCTGATCAAGATGATTTTTACGGCAGAATGCTTAGCTTGTTTGTTTTGATATATTATAGTGCTATATCAAATCATATCCATATTTATAATTTCTAATAAAATACATGAATAATATATAGAGAAAAGAGGGAGGAATTTAGTAAAGAATGGATTGTTACAAGAGAGAGGAATTCGTGTGCTAACTTGCATGTATGTGTGTATTGTAAAATTATTATAATGTCCACCCGACCAAGGCATTGTAGTAATTTTATAAAGTGGTGAATCCACTGTATTTACAACTAGAAAATAGAACCGCGCTTCGCGCAGCTTAAAAGACAAATTCCGCATAAATAATTTTAATATGATTTTAATCAAATTATTCTTTCATCAATTTAACTACCCTCTATTTTTTTAATAATTTACTCATAATACTTCTTTCTCTCTCTCAATAATAATGATATAAAAAGTAGTATAATATTATTTGAAGAAGGTGAAGCCACTTCTCAATAATGAAAAGAAAGAATAATAATCTTGTTCAAAGAATAAGAATCTCGTTTTTAAGAGCCTTTTAAAACTCTTAAAGCGGTACCAAAAGTTCGAATGAAAGTGCCATCCTCTCTCTTCAATATTAAACAATGAGAAGTGTTGTTTCCTTTGAAAAATCTTAGTTGGAGCCTTTAAAATAATATTATATTGTTATTTTTTTTAAATCTTATTATTATAAAACAGAAATAAGTGCTATAATTGCTATTGTCTTGATGGAAGAAATTTATTTTTTATTTGAAGAGTTTTTTGAAAGAGTGTTTACCTTTTCACTCTTCTATTTGCCACATAAATAAATAAATAAGTATTTAAAAAAATAAAATTATTAGAGTAATACTTTTATTAATGTGACTCTTCAAATAAAAAGATTTAGAATGTTTTGTTCTAACTCAAATATTTTACCACTAAAACCACCTGTTCGGTGTTGAGTATGTTTCCAAGAGTAAAGCTACCATTCTTTCCCAAGTTGAAATTACACCGTGATTTTCTCCAATTGTGTTTTCCCAACTTTATTTGACTTGAAGAGTGAAAAATTTCTTCCCAAAGGGGGAGCTCGGAAACATTAAGATTCGTAAAATCTATGAGCAACTAATCCTAATAACCATATGGCCCGTCATTAATTACATTGGGTTTCATTTTTCTTCCGATAGTCGAGTAATGATAATACGCAGGACACTTGGGAAAGAGCGGCACACAAGTTACTCATGCTCTCTTGGGTCTTGCCATTCGATGTTTGACTTCTTAAAGCACCAACGTCAGTCAAGTCCCAGAAAGAAGAGCCTGCAATGGATTCTTAATTTTTAAATGCGTAATAATACTAATAATAATAAGGTGAGTTATGTTCTTATCTAATTCTAGGAGAAAGAAAAGCCTGCAATGGATTCTTCATCACAACGGTAACTTTTGCTTCGCAGTCAAATCAACCTCATCACCATCCATAGCCTTCCACTTAAAATTCCAAACCAAATTAGCCACAAAATACTCCAAATGAAGCATAGCCAAACCAAAACCGGGGCAGATTCTCTTGCCAGCTCCAACTGGCATCATCTTAATTTCCCTACTCCTCGTTATGTCAAAATCTTGATCATGATCATTCAAAAACCTCTCGGGCTGAAATCCCATCGGATCCTCCCAAACTTTCGGATCCCAACCCATGTCGGCCACCATGAAATTCACACTCCCGTCCTTTGGTATCACATACTTATCATCAAGCACGAAATCCTCTGTCATAGCATGGTGATGCCACATTACCTCCTCTAATCCCAACTTTATATATGTATATAGATTTGAAGAAGCCGCACTCAACAAAAAGTTGCATAATTAAATATGATATTATGATATTAAAATTAGGCCTCAGTACTATTGTTGAGGGAAGATGAAAGAACCTCTCTTCCTATGTTAATTAATTCATGTATTTTAAGCCACTAAAGTTTAATTGCTAGCATAATAAAATAAATGAATGTTTCAAAGGACTTATAATTAATTATTATTAATAGTTACATATTGTTGGATTTAAATAGAAAGAGGAAGAAATATGTACAAAGAATATCCACCAATATTTTGATATTTTAAATAATAGAGAATATAAAAAGATGAGGTTGAGAGAAGATAAAAGAACCTCTCTTCCTATGTTAATTAGGTGATATATTTTAAGGCACTAAAGTTTAATTGATAGCATAATAAATTTTGAAGAAGCCAAAAGACACTCAACAAAAGGTTGCATAATTAAATATGGGATTATGGCATTAAAATTAGGCCTTAGTAGCATTGTTGAGGGAAAATGAAAGAACCTCTCTTCTTATGTTAATTAATTCATGTATTTTATGCCACTAAAGTTTAAATGCTAGCATAATAAAATAAATAAATGTTTCAAAAGACTTATAATTAATTATTATTAATGATTACATATTCTTGAATTTAAATAGAAAGAGAAAAAAAGTATAAAGAATATCCACCAATATTTTAGATATTTTAGATAATAGCAAATATAAAAAGATGAGTAATGATATATATTAATAAAGTTACTATTTATTAAATGAGTTAAATACAATCAAATTAATTATGCGAAGATGAAAAGCCAAATCTAAAAAAAAATTCTCTATTTGTTATATAATAGAGAATATACAAAAAAGTAAAATGGTGATGCCACATCACCTACTCAAGTCCTAACTTTATATAGATACTAGGAAATAGAACCGCACTTCGTACGACTTTAAAAAAAATAATTTAATATTATTTTTTATTATTTTACACTTGATAAAATTGATAAAAAATATGAATTGATTTTTTTTTAAAAGATAACGCAGCCTTATAAAACTAATATTATTTGTGAAAGTTAATTATTTTTTTGTTATCAGTCGATGGTGTGAAAACACTTCCTGATGTCGAATTCTAAAAACCAGCGAGAGATTCCCCACTCTATTTATGAAAGTTAATTATTTTTTTGTTAACTTTAAAAATATATATTAATGTGTATAGTTAAGTGTACACAATCTTTTCATTAATAAAAATTATATTCACATTACTAAACTCTCAATTCTTCTTGGTATTAATAGACTCCCACATTTTACAAAGTCTAACCCTTATCATCTAACTATCTTTATCATTATTTAACTCATGAAGAAAAGAATACTCCATGAAGTACACAATACAAAAAATTTAAATAAGTCAAAAAATAAAAACACAATAACATTTCTAAAGAGGATGTTGGTTAAATAAAAAAAAAAATCCAAACATAACAAATCTTAAATAGTTAATATTTATAGAGTTTGAAAAAGCCAAAAGACACTAAATAAAAGGTTGCATAATTAAATATGAAATTATGACATTAAAATTAGGTCCTAGTGGTATTGGTGAGGGAAGATGAAAGAACCTTCCTTCCTATATTAATTAGTTGATGTATTTTAAACCACTAAAGTTTAGTTGTTGGCTTAATAAAATAAATGAATATTTTAAAACTATAATTAATTTATTATTAATGGTTACATATTGTTGAATTTAAATAGAAAGAATAAGAGACATGTAATATTTTATAATCTACTAATTATTTTCTATTTTTAATATTTTGTAATGTAATTATTTTTTAATCTCAACCAATATATTAGATTATAGAGAATAAAAAAAGATGAGAAATAATAATGCCATAAATCTTAACTACTTAATATTTATAGAGTTTGAAAAAGCCAAAAGGCACTAAACAAAAGATTGCATAATTAAATATGAGATTATAGTATTAAAATTAGACCCTAATGATATTATTGAGGGAAGATGAAGGAACATTCTTTCCTATATTAATTAATTGATATATTAAGCCACTAAAGTTTAATTGTTGGCATAATAATAATTTAATGTTTGAAGACTTATAATTAATTATTATTAATAGTTACATATTATTGAATTTAAATAGAAAAAGGAAAAGACATATAATCTTTTATAATCTAATAATTATTTTTTATTTTTAATATTTTGTAATGTAATTATTTTTTTTTAATATCAACCAATTTATTAAATAATAGAGAATACAAGAAGATGAGAAATAGTGATGTCACATCACCTCCTCTAGTCCCAACTTTATATATATATATATAGATAGATAGATAGATAGATAGATATAGATTTTTAATATTTTGTAATGTAATTATTTTTTAATCTCAACCAATATATTAGATAATAGATAATATAAAAAGATGAGAAATAATGATGCCACAAATCTTCAATAGTTAATGTTTATGGAGTTTGAAGAAGCCAAAATGCACTAAACAAAAGATTGAATAATTAAATATAGGATTATGACATTAAAATTAGGCTCTAATAGAATTGTTGAGGGAAGATGAAGAAATCTTCCTTCATATATTAATATTAATATTAATTAATTGATGTATTTTAAGTCACTAAAATTTAATTGTTGGCATAATAAAATAAATGAATGTTTCAAGACTTATAATTAATTATTATTAATGGTTACATATTGTTGAATTTAAATAGAAAGAGGAAAAGACATGTAATCATTTATAATCTAATAATTATTTTATATTTTAATAATTTGTAATGTAATTATTTTTTAATTCCAACCAATTTATTAGATAATAGAGAATATGAGATGATGAGAAATGGCGATGCCACATCACCTCCTCAAGCCCCAACTTTATATATAGATATAGATACTTATGGTGTGTTTATTTAGAAGGAATGAAAATGAAAATAAAAGAATGAGAATGAATGGTTTATTTACTTTCTAAAATGAGAGGAGAATGAAAATCAAAGTAGCGGATCCTACCTAAAATTATAAATAATTACAAGAGTTCCCATTCTCATAGAGGGAGGTGAGAATGAGAATCTAATTTCTTAAAGTGACCACATTACCCCTACTTAAATTTTGAAATTCTCATTTTATCCTTACTGTATTATTATTATTATTGCTATTACTACTACTACTACTACATTAATTAATTAAGGTCAATTTAGTAACATGTAACAATTTATTCTAATTTTAAGATAAAGTAAATATATCAATGGAAATACTATTCATTTCGATTCTGATTCCCACAACTAATGTAAATAATTTATTTTGATTCTCATTTCTTATTTTCATTCCAACTTATTCTGATTTCACTCTATTTCAATTCCAATAAATTCCGATTACTTATTAATAATATTAATAAACACGCTATTAGAGCATTACATTGGCTTTCTTGTTTTTTCAGTTGTTTTTACTGAGCCACCACTGGTTCAAAAAAGAAAAAAACCAAGCCACCACATGTTGTTGCTGCCGGCTGGCCGCAAATCCATTGGTTTTTAAATTCTTGTAATTAATTCATCCAATCGATACCTTTCATGACCAAGACGTTCGGGCTTTGATTGAACTGATGACTAGCACAGTTTCATTTTGCTTCTTTATCCGTATATATAAAATTAAATGAATTTAATAGGGAAGCTTCAATTCATATTGCATGAAGATTTTTCTAATTTTAGAAGAAAGGTCTCACGTTAATTAGTAAACGACTACTTTTAGTGACACTTTTCTCCCCTCATTCTTCAACTCAAGGATTCATGCATTACTAAAATTAATGTAATTAAAAATAAATGAAAGAAATGTCTCAATGGATACTTAAAATAGTAAAATATATTTATTTATAGATTAAGATCCTCTCCTAAGTTCTTGAAAATACTATTTTATGTGTCATTTAATAATTATATTACACATGTAAATTTTTACTCGAAAAAAGTTTAAATCATGAGATATTCATGATCCTCTATCTATCTCAAGATAATTAATATAGATTATATAGTTACAAGATCAACAAAAAGAAATTTATTCATTTATATAGTTACACTTACTAGACCCAATTACCCATTGGATTATTTACTTTTATGTAGAGACATGATAAATAATTATCGTAATCATTTTTGGGCCTAAATTTGTTAATAGAGCTTCGTTGGGAAGGTTAATAAAAAATTTTAGTTGAGTGAATAACCATTGTTTCAATTTACGTATTTTTCATGTCAACGGTCACTGTTGGGGTGAACAATCGATTGAAAAATATTTCAATTTTATCTTTGAAGAAGTTCATCAAATAAAATATCTAATATATATACCCTCCGAAAAGAGCATCACCGTACCATAAAGTCGAGGTATATATATAATTTTATTATTGAACTAATAATGGACCCCGTGGGAAAATTATCTTGAATTTTCCCTCTCTCACTCAATATTTTAAAATTGGTTTTTCCTTTTAAAACATACATTGGTTATATTGTTAATTACATGCTTCCTATAATATTATCTAGATGATATCCAATATTATTTAAGCATTTGCAAATTTCAAACAATATAATAAGATTCATAATTAATGAAAGACATGTAACATTATGCATAGAGTGGCACTACCTATTCTATATGACATGTTATCATGGCATGTTATCATCCAAAACATAACATATAGAAAAATAATTAAATAATCTTAATTCATGCCTTTCCTAAAATGAAAAATTACATTAACCCTAAGCTTAATCTTCATTGGGATTCTTGTCAATGTCCATTTTCTATAGGCTTATCGTTGTTAATAGACTAAGGGAAATTGGACTTTTAAATTTATTATTGGTCTAATTTTAATTTTGAAAGAAAACAAATAAAATCCTTTTTTTAAAATAAAACTTTTGAACCAAAATAAATTTAATGTGTTCAATTTTATCTATGCATTTTAATCCATTAAGTCCAATTTCAAATGGGCCTAAAACTAGGATTCATTAAGCCCAAAATTATTTTTGAACTTAAATGCAAAAAATTAAAGCTTATCAGCCCAAAGAGAAAAACTATGGAACTATAGGGACCTTAATGATAAAAACCATTAAAACTCTAAATCCATCTTTTTCTCTCCCCAGCCGCCATCACCACAAAGGGCAGCCACTGTTCACCCATCTCCGACACCGATTTGACAGTCGCCGCCTCGCCGGGTAGCCACCAAACAAGACCCTCCGCTAGCAGCAACCGCTTGCAAGTTTCCAGCCCCCGCGCGCGTGCTCGAGTTGCTGGTAGCGCTGTTGGTTGCGAGCTGTAGCTGCTGGTCATGCGGGCTGCAGTTGCTACACGTGCAGCGCGCGCTTGCTGGCAGCGCACTACTGGCCACTGCTCGTGCAACGTACACCATAGGTTGCCGCTGAAATTTCCGGCCTTCATTCTCTGATCTATCGTCACGTGATAATTCTTTAGCGATTTACCAATTTTGGCTTACAAAAATTCTATAACAGTAAAATAAATTAATAGGGAAACAGTGGTGATAAAAAAACCACCCCTCTTAGTTACAAATCCAAAGAAAAAAAAGTAAAAAATCTAACAATGAATAAAGACAAACCATAAACATGCTTTATTCATATATTAAACAAATAATATATTTCTGAATAAATTGTGTCACTCTAATACATAAATATCAAAATTAATTTCATACGAAATTCTTATATATTAATATGAGATGGCTCGGATACCAATTGTTGGAGAAAAATCAGTTTTTTAAATTTTTATAAAAACTTTCTAGGGTCGATCTCATACAATATATAAGAATTTGTAATCTAGAAATCGTATCTTGACAATCTGATTTGGCTTTTCTGCTGAAGTGAAACTAGGCTCCCAGATCACGATTCGTTACCACCACGCTTATTAGATCACGAACTGTCACCAATGATCTTCCAGGTTATGACTCAGGTTTGATCTGCACTTGACGTGTGGGCGCCTTTATCACCACTAAAGCAACTAGCTCGAGAAAATTTTTCTCTCAAAATTAGAGAGAAAATTCTTTTTCTCTGATCTGTATAAAGTGGCTGCTCATTTTTTTTTAGAGAAAATATTAATGCAATTAAGATATTTGAATAAAATACCTCATTTATTTTATTAATCAGATAAATTATTTATTATAATTAAATAAACACATATGCTTTTAAAGAGCACATTTTCCCAACAATAGCATGTCATTTTGATTATAAATGAAAAATCTATAGTGAACAAGAATGGAGCCTTAGATTATCGTAAGTACGTATTTAAGTCTATTTTGACATTGTATATTCCGCTCTCATAACGATATATTATTGATTGTTTTGGCCTTCACTAAGAAGTTTATTTTCCTTTCCCAAAAAAAAAAAAAAGTGTGTCATGGTAAAGGGAAGAAATGCAAGTTCATCCTAATATTAGAATGGTCTCCTTCAAAGGATCTACCTCTAATTTGTCAAAAGACATTTTGTTATTGTTATTAGAGCATACAAAACGGGTCACTAGATTGTGTTCATGTCATGTCAACATGATCTATTTAATAATCGGGTTAAAATATTTAGACCTAACCCGACACGGAAAATAAATGAGCTACCCAATAATTCACTTAATATTTATGTATTTAACAAGATTTACTTCAAACATTTGCTCTCCCTTATATATATATATATATATATTATTGAAGTTATAACTATATGTATGTAGATAATATTATATATCGATATTGTAAAATATGCTTTTCTAAAAGTATTTTACACATTACACTATTGAAGTTGTAATTATATATATGTAAATAATATTACATATCGATATTATACAATATACATGTCTATAAATATTTTATCTATTTATAATATTGAAATTCTAAATTTATATAGAATTTTATAAATGAAACTACAAGTTTTAAATGTATATATTCATCATTGGCTGCCCCCACATCCAAAAGAGAGAGAGAGAGAATCATGTTTAATATTTGAGTTTTGATGACAAGAGCTTACAAATTAATTTATAATAAAAAATATTATCGTGTCATTATCTGGATAAATGGGTCAAAAACTTTAATCATAACCCTACACGAAAAAAAATTCATGTCAACTCAAACCTATCCCATTTATTAATCATGTTGAATTTTATTATCCATACCTATTTATTCGTGTCATACTCGTATCAAGAAATCGAGGTAATGTCAAATTTGCCAACTCTAATTATTATTTTCTATTTGAATGTAAATGTTCGATGGCAACAATATTTATAGGGTTCTAAGAGAAATAACAGACCTAAAACCTACATATAAATTCAAAATAGAAATCATAAACTAAAGAAGGGAAAATAACTTGAAAGTGTTAAAAAGTGAATCCACTTTCTAATAGAGATCTAACAAATAACTTTGAACATAGATATAAAGTTTTAATCACAATTGATACGACACTTGTCAATAATATTTGTATATAAGATAAGTTTTTTTAATTTACTTAGACTAACGATAAGATCAAAATTTACATAATGCTTTGCACAAAGAGTTTCATTAATGCATTAGAGTTTATGAAACTATCAATTGATAGAGTTTATGTAAGCATTTTAATTAAACATATTGCTGAGCGAATCCTCATCAAAGATTTTCTTGTGATGCAGTTCATCAATTTAATTTTATTATTCGACTGTTAATGTGTATTCTATGTGTAACAGTTAACCAATGCTCTTCTCTCCTTCAGCAATGATAATCCCTACAATATTTTCCTCACACATCTATATTTAGTTGAGGGCAATGACAACTTATTTCTCCCTATTAAGCTATTGGATCGAGATTGTTGACGAACTTGGGCACTCTTTAATACAAGAAGTAGGGGTCTTGGTCTTTCAACCTGAAAAGCTAATTTAATGGGTAATGCTTTCCTCACACTTATAAACTGATCACCAACCCTTTCCACAATTGGTGTGAGATAATATGAACAATATTTTTCTTATATTCAGAGAGAAAGATTCTGAAATCATTCTCTATGTTCATACTTAATCTTGATTTCTATTTTATCCTCTTCTGGATAGTTGTTTGAGACTCGATTGTTGTTTTACCTTTTATATAATTTTCATCAACATTGATCTGACTAACAGTTTTATTGACCATTAAAGATAAACGAGAATCTATTTATTCATACTATTAAGGACCTATTTAGGATTGAGGTTGGATTATTGTAGTTTAAAACTTATAACACTAAAATATTCAGTAAATACTAGTTGTACCTTAAAGATAAATTAATTTGATTTTACAATTATATAATAAAAAATCTATCATATTTTTACTAGGTTTATCAAAACTATTATTAAAAAAATTGTATTTACTACATAATATTAACTTGTATAACATAGTCATAATTTTTTTCGCAGAACTTGTACAACATACAATATCAAGCAGAGCTTAAGACACATCTTAATCCTTAGAAGGGAAGTTCCATTAAGTTGCTTGCATTATTGTCAATAAAAACTTATTAACAGCTCTTCAAAATATTAAAATATTTGAAGGATCAATTTATGCTTGTAAATGTATTATTAATTGATAATTGTTCTTATTAAAAAGTTAAGAATTATTTTTGAACTACCAAGAAGATAGGGGCTAGGCAAGACCGCTATCTATAATATAAATCAGCAAATAAGCAAATACATAAGGAGGGAGACATAAACCAAATCTCTTAAAGCAAATGTTATTACATAAGAATAGAAAGAGAAATATAAAACGATCGAATGGAATAAGAAATCCATCGATCCTAGCATCTAACATAGGGTACAGTCTGTCGTCCAAATAAAGAATACCAGATAAGCCTACAAGAAGTACCAAGAACACAAGAAATGCCAACAAACCCGATGAGTGCAGGCCTAACTGGCAAAAAAGTTGGAAACATATGTGGCCTCCCAAAACACATGCCTAATTGAAATAAGAGAAGAAGAAATCAAAGCACACACCCGACGCAAGGAATAAGCATAATCCTAACAAACAAAACCCTGGGAATGAATCTAAGAAATCATTGTGGCAAAGTCCGACTCTACCTCAAGCTTAGAGTAACTGAACTAAACAACAAGCTCTAACCCCTTACAGACTGCCATACGCTCAACATAAAGATCAGCTGACGGCCAAGAAAAGACCTAAAAGTAGCCAAAACCGTACCCCTATTATCACAGAAAATACCACCCGAAGCAGCCCCCCTAGGATTGTCCCTAGAACAACCATCCATAGTAAGCTTCACAACTCTAGGAGGGGGCCTCATCCAAGAAACTATTCGAATTAGCATCTTAGGTAAAGCTATGACTCGCAAACCTTCTGCAATCTAACAACCCAAAACTCCCTTCAGCTTACCAGACTTAAAATCAAATATTTAGAAAAATAATTAGAAATTCATAATATGTTACATAATTACAAATGTAAATTATATTATAAGCATAAAATAACATTTTTACCCCTTAATAAACATACAATTTTTAACACTAATAAGTAAGAAAATTGTTTAGAAGTAAAGATGTTGTGTTTCTTGAAGATTAGATAGTTAGTGATAAAGAGAAAACTGATGAACCTTAGTCATCTCAAGAGATTTTTATTATTTCTGCAGCAGTTTCTCCACCAGTAGTTAATGATGATTATAGGGGAGCTGAAGAGGATAATAATGATGGTCCAACAAAACTAGTTGAGCAAGTATATATGGAACCACTAACACCGCTAGTTGAGCTAGAATTAAGAAGATCCACTCGAGAATGATGACTTTCTACTAAATATCATCCACATGAGTATGTAATGCTTACAGATGGAGGAGAACCAAAATGTTTTGAAGAACCTATATCTCATCAACATAAAAATGAGCAGGTTAAAGCCATGCAAGAGAAGATGAAATCTTTGAATGAGAACCACACTTATGACCTAGTGAAGTTTCCTAAGGGAAAGAGGCATTGAAGAACAAGTGGGTTTACAGGTTGAAGAATGAAAACAACTCACAACAACAATACAAGACTATATTAGTGGTGAAGGGTTTCGGTCAGAAGAAAAGTGGCGATTTTGAAGAAATATTTTCTCTTGTATAGAAGATGTCACCTATCCGGGTAGTTCTCAAATTTGTAGTTAGCTTGAATTTAGGGATTGAACAGCTCAATGTAAAGACAACTTTCTTGCATGGTGACTTAGAGGAAGAAATATACATAGAGCAACCTGAAGGCTTCATTGTCAAAGGCAAAGAAGAACTTGTTTGCAATTTAAAGAAAAATTTTTATGGGTTGAAACAAGCCCCAAGACAGTGGTACAAGAAGCTTGATTCTTTTATGGAAAACTATAGCTTTAGTAAGAATATATGTGACCATTATTTTTTTTGAAAAAAGTTTAGTGATGATGATTTCATCATTTTTTTACTTTATGTGGATGATAAGTTGATCGTTAGTTAGGATGTTAGTAAGATTGATAATCTAAAGAAAGAGCTTAACAAGTCTTTTGCAATGAAGGACTTGGAAATGGTAAAACAAATTCTTGGAATGAAGATTTCCCACGATAGAAAATTAGGGAAATTATGGTTATCTCAATAAGCATATGTTGAAAGCGTTTTTGAAACATTTAACATGGGTAAGGTAAAATCCATTTGTTCTCCACTTGCAAGTCATTTTAAGCTTAGTTCTGAGCATTACAAGTGAGAAAGAGAAGAAAGAGATGAGAGGAGTTCCTTATGCTTCAGTAGTTGGAAGTTTGATGTATGTCATGGTTTGTACAAGACTAAATATTCCTCATGCAGTTAGTGTACCCACGCGGTTTCTCTCCAATTCAGGCAAAGAGTACTGGACAGTAGTGAAGTGAATTCTCAGATATCTCAGCGTCACTTTCAAAGCATATTTATATTTTGGTGATGACAAACATGTGCTATAACTGTACATAGATGCAAATATGGCAGAAGATGTTGATTCTAGAAAATCCCTATTAGTATATTTGCTCAATTTTATAGGAGTAGTCTTATGGTAGTCCAAACTTCAATAATGTGTTGTTTTGTCCACCACTGAAGCAAAGTATATTGCAATTATTGAAGGTTGCAAAGAAACCTCATGGATAAAGAATTTCTTACAAGAGTTGAGTGTGAAAAACGATTGCTTTGTTGTATACTACGACAATTAGAGTGCCATTTACTTGATAAAGAATTTGACATACCATTCAAAACGTAAGCATATTGATATGAGGTATCATTGGATACAAGACGTGCTTAGAAGGAACAATTGCATATTGAAAAGATTCACATAACGAAGAATAGGTTAATTACCATGACAAAGTCATTACCCAAGGAGAAGCTGAAAAGTCGTATGCAGAAAGCGGGCTTGGTGTTGTCCTGTATATGATCTGGAAGGGGAGATTTGTTAGGTCCATCTCATTTGGGTAGCCCAAGCTCAAAGGTTTATAAGTTCAGGTAGTTAAGTAATTAAAGAAAATTTAAAGGGACTAAAAGAAATTTTACACTAAAATAGGTTTTGAAAATCGCACTACATAAAGAAGAATAAGAGGCGACTAACATTAAAGAAAAAAAAAAAGGATGAGAGAGAGAAGTCAATGGCGATATTAAACTTGGGGGCAAGACTTTTCAATTTTTGATTGAACGATCGAAAGGCAAACTTAACTTCGATTTCTCCCAAATTTGGAGGGTATGTTCCTGGCATCATCCTCTACTTTATTTTATCTTCTCGTTAGCTGTTATTTAAGATACCTACTTATTAAAGAGACATATATTAGCCTTTTCTTGTAAGCCAAGATTGTTGAAAATATTGATATTATTAGCCTTTAGTGTTATTTACAGAATAATTTATATTGTAATCCCATTATTATATAGTGGAAGATTATATCGGATTATGGTTTCAGGTTTTTCCCGTTTTGGATTTTCTATATAAAAATTTGTATATTTTGTGGTTGTTTTATTGCTTTGGATTATATTGAGTTATTTTCTACCTATTTATTTGTGGTACACATCCTATTTTATCCTATAAAAAAGAAAAGAGTTTTAGTTTTCGCTTAATTTGAAACTGCTTGTGTGAGATTCTTTTCCAAAATATCCCATCTCAGGGAAGAATCCCTCCAAGTTAGAAACTCATGATATATTGAGGTGCATTTATGAATCAATCAAAAGGATTAGTGTGATGACGATTAATATTTATCCCAAGTCACAAGCCTAAAATCTTGGGGAGACAATTAGTGCGATGATAATGACTTGAAAAACTAAGACTAAAGTTAATAAATTAAGGTGTAAATTATCCTCCACCGAAGAGCATTAAGACATGACCCCCAAGTCCCTAAGAACATATTTTATAATGGCAAATTCAGGTATATAAACTAAGGTGGAGAAATATTCAGGGTAAGTTCACTATTAATAACAACCAGCAAGCATAAAACACCAAATTCAATATACTGAACTGAGCATCAGAGTGGGTTCGGTAGAAAAAACTTATTTTTTCAGTCCTGTTTTAATGTTTTCTTCATTTACTGTGAGGAAAGGTACAATCTTCATTTATTGCTCCTATCTCAAGTCTTATTGCGAGAAAACAGATATCAGCAGTATACTTAAAACCTCACGGGAAATAAAAAAGGGACATAACTTATTAATTAAAGAGATGAAAGGTGGCAATGTACTGATATCAACTGAAGCATAAAGTTCAACTAAAACGGAAAAAGAACAACAAAACTTCAAATGTCAAATTAAACAAATAAATATCCTGACTAATGCCTTTAATTGTAATTAGCGACTAGAGAGAAAAATAAAAAGTGTGGTTTTAATTTTAGTTAGGTATAAGTTTAATTTGACTATAAAAATAATAAACCCTATATATTAAAAAAAAGGAACAAAATGAAAATACTTTTAATTGGATATTGATTTGGTTCTTGATCTTAAGAAAATTCAAAACGGACTTGGGCATACTCATCTAGATTTATACTCGCTTCCAAGTTCCAATCTAATTTTTAACCGACATGAATCTGACTCATTTGAATTTGAACATGTGATCATAGGTCAAATTTGCTCCGTTACTGTCTCTAAATAGACCGTTATCGAAATTCTATGTTTATACAAAAAAAAAAATAAATCAACAATATAAATGAATAAATTTCTTTTTGTTGATCTTGTAACTATATAATCTATATTAATTATTTTGAGATAGATAGAGGATCATGAATATCTCATGATTTAAACTTTTTTCGAGTAAAAATTTACATGTGTAATATAATTATTAAATGACACATAAAATAGTATTTTCAAGAACTTAGGAGAGGATGTTAATCTATAAATAAATATATTTTACTATTTTAAGTATCCATATTCTGTCTTGGTCATGAAAGGTATCGATTGGATGAATTAATTACAAGAATTTAAAAACCAATGGATTTGCGGCCAGCCGGCAGCAACAACATGTGGTGGCTTGGTTTTTTTCTTTTTTGAACCAGTGGTGGCTCAGTAAAAACAACTGAAAAAACAAGAAAGCCAATGTAATGCTCTAATAGCGTGTTTATTAATATTATTAATAAGTAATCGGAATTTATTGGAATTGAAATAGAGTGAAATCAGAATAAGTTGGAATGAAAATAAGAAATGAGAATCAAAATAAATTATTTACATTAGTTGTGGGAATCAGAATCGAAATGAATAGTATTTCCATTGATATATTTACTTTATCTTAAAATTAGAATAAATTGTTACATGTTACTAAATTGACCTTAATTAATTAATGTAGTAGTAGTAGTAGTAATAGCAATAATAATAATAATACAGTAAGGATAAAATGAGAATTTCAAAATTTAAGTAGGGGTAATGTGGTCACTTTAAGAAATTAGATTCTCATTCTCACCTCCCTCTATGAGAATGGGAACTCTTGTAATTATTTATAATTTTAGGTAGGATCCGCTACTTTGATTTTCATTCTCCTCTCATTTTAGAAAGTAAATAAACCATTCATTCTCATTCTTTTATTTTCATTTTCATTCCTTCTAAATAAACACACCATAAGTATCTATATCTATATCTATATATAAAGTTGGGGCTTGAGGAGGTGATGTGGCATCGCCATTTCTCATCATCTCATATTCTCTATTATCTAATAAATTGGTTGGAATTAAAAAATAATTACATTACAAATTATTAAAATATAAAATAATTATTAGATTATAAATGATTACATGTCTTTTCCTCTTTCTATTTAAATTCAACAATATGTAACCATTAATAATAATTAATTATAAGTCTTGAAACATTCATTTATTTTATTATGCCAACAATTAAATTTTAGTGACTTAAAATACATCAATTAATTAATATTAATATTAATATATGAAGGAAGATTTCTTCATCTTCCCTCAACAATTCTATTAGAGCCTAATTTTAATGTCATAATCCTATATTTAATTATTCAATCTTTTGTTTAGTGCATTTTGGCTTCTTCAAACTCCATAAAGTGGAGTTTGAAGAATGTATATATATAAAACTAAGTCTATATATATATTGAAGAATGTTTCTTTTTTCTTTCTTAAGTTTTTGTTGTTTTAATAATGCCACCGAATTTAGTTCAATAAACCGATTAAAAGAATATATATATATTCTTCAATCTTCAGAATTTGACTATCTTTTGTTACAACTCTAATTTCTCAAGGAATATAAGAGAAATACTAATTGTAAATTTTTTTCCTTAGGATGCACATAAATTTTATCCCCACTAATAGGATTAAGGGGCCATTTGTTTTTTTTTTAACTTATAGACTTAGTTTTAACTAGTTAAATTATTAAGTCTGTTTGTTTTTTTTTTTAACTTAACGAAAGTTTTCAATCATTAGACTATTATGTTATCAAGCTAATTTTTTTTTATTTTTTACTTAATTTAAAAGGTTTGAATGATATCATTAAAAGATATTCTCTAAAGTTAATATCCTTATTTAATTAATTAATTTTCATCTTTACCTAAGTAAATTTTTAATAATTAATATTATTATCCATCTCTATCACTTGTTGTAATAAATAGTGATATATTATTATTATTTTTATCTTTTTATTTTCTTCAAATTAGCATTATTTATCTTCATACGTTTTTGTGAATATTTTTCATAGAAAAACATCATAAACTACAAAAAAAACGTTGATTAAGATATACTACCATATAATATTTAAAGGTTGTATTCAATTGAATATGATTTATCTTACAATAATATATTATCTTATTTATGTTGTTTGAGATGATTATTATTTTTTTAATATTTATAATTTGTAAGGGCACAAATATGAAAAAAAAACTAATTTTTAAATTTTTTAAGAAAAAACATAACCTAATATATTTTCAGCGATTTAGACAAAATAAAAAAATAAAACATATCATTCCAATTCAAACAATTAACTTTATTTAGAATTCATATTAATTTAAGTCTATTCATATTTTTTAAAAAAAATATGATTTATGTTACAATAGTATATTATCTTATTTATGTTATTTAAAATGATTATTATTTGTTTAATATTTATAATTTGTAAGGGCACAAATATAAAAAAATTAATTTTTAAATTTTTTAAGAAAAAACATATCCTAATATATTTTTAACAATTTAGACATATCATTCCGATTTAAACAATTAACTTTATTTAAAATTTAAATTAATTTAAGTCTATTCATATTTTAAACAAAAAAGCAAATGCTACCTAAGTCACTGAGCACAACTATTTGATCGGAAGAATACAAGACAAACGGCAGTGATGGTGCTTTATGATTTTGGTGATCTGTACCCAGATCGCGGTATGTGTTGGTCAGAGACTAGGAATAAGCAGTAAGGGATGGATTGAAATGCAGAGTGTAGAAAGACGCGCGGCTGACGGTGGTAAAAGAATGGTGGCTGCGCATTGTCGTTGGGGTTAGGGTTTGCTTTTTGTTCAATATTTTAAAAGAACCGTAAGCCACAAAATCCAGGAGAAAAGACTAAATTCCCCCTTCACTATGACACTACTTAATTAGTATATGTGGTACTTTCTAATTGGCTTAACCAAATTGATCCATCAACAATCATATTTTAAATCAGCCCCAACAAAGTCATATTTACATAAGAGTAGTTTATGTTCAATGGCCAATATCGCTTTTGATTGTTAAAACTAAATATTAACAAATCAAATTGAAGTGTGGAACACATGCAAGGAATTAATGAATTAGACAAGACAAATCATCACATATGTTCGTTCTCCTTTTAAAATGCCAAAATTAGGTGCATGAGTACTGGCAATAATCTATGATGGTTTGGTTCCAATCACACTCAATCTTCTTCACTTTTAGAAAATAGTCCAAACGTGTGTGCAAAGTTTTGATTTTTATAAGATACATTCAATTGAAAACGAATGTTTGACCTGGAAACGCACGTGTTTTGTCTAAAAGAAGAGGCTGAGCTGGCTTTGAAGAAAGAAGACTTGAATTAGTAAACTCTTATTATCACGTGTTTCATATATTTTTATAAATGATGTCAAGTTGAACTATCAGCAGTATCATGCTTAGCGGTTGACTGGTTGTTAGATTAATTAGAGATTTATTTGTTGGGATTATATGCTCTTTTAAAATATATTAATTTATTTTTTGATTAATAAAATATTTGAGATATTTTTAATTGCATAAATATTTTGAATAAGGTCTGTTTAATCATATTATATGTATTTATGTGATTATCATATGAATTTACAGAAAACATCAATACAAGTTATCTTATAATTAAATAAATTAAGTTCACAGTTGATAAATAAAGTTGGACTCTCTATTTATGTTTAGACTGTAGTAAATTCATTGAATAATTTGTCTTAATCATGTATGTATTTACTGATGTAGTTTGACTACATTGATCTGGATCACATATGAGATTTAATTAACCTTAAAATTACTGACAGACTTATTAAATCTCATAGGCATTAATTTTACTGTAATATTAATCTTGAGTTAATTACGATTTCATGATTGTAATTGTTATTCCATTTGAGTTACCAATGTGCACGACACATACTTGTAGTCGAAATTACCCAGTATCTTGGTGAGAGCAATTATGAGTATTGGAGTTATAGATTGACAATATAGAATTTGTAAAACAAATCTCTTGATGGGTTTTAGGCACTTGATCATAAAATTCTTTGGCTAGAGTGTGTTAACATATTTAGTATGTTGAAAATGATCATTAAAGAAAATCAGTAAGAATCAAGGAACAAGATGTAATTAAATTGATTGGACAATTGAGATATCAATTTAATTAATGACGTGGTACAAAAGATTGTGCAGTAACGAAATCAATGTGGCTTGGGACGAATTATTATTTGAGCACACAATTATGGAGGCCAGTTCCAATCTTTTAGTGGAGTAGATTTGGAATTAAATAATTGTGGTAGTTTAATTACAGGCTTAATTATTTCAACCACTATTGTATGTTCCCAAATGATCCCCGGGTTAGCTCATTTAATTGACTGCATCACTGCTGGATTAATAAACAAGATAACTAGTTATTTGGGTCAAAAGTCTAAATATATTATTTAGTGGGAGACTCCACTAATATGCTTGAGTATAAGGGGCCTTGTGTTATTTTATAAGGTGGCCCCCTATAACACAAGAACAAGTAACGTGACTTTTGTCTTAATTATTTTTTAATTTAAATTAAAAAGGATTTAATAGAATTAAAAAATAAATAAATATGGAGCCAACAGTTTCACTAGATAAAAAAAATATAAAAGGACTTATTTTCTCGCAAAAGAAAGAGAGCAGCCACTTTATACATATGAGAGAAAAATATTTTTCTCTCTATTGTTGAGAGAAAAAGTTTCTCGTGCTAGTTACTTTAATGGTGATAAAGGCGTCCACACGTCAAGTGTAGATCAAACTTGAGTCATAGTCTGGAAGATTATTTGGTGGCGGATCGTAATATAGCAAGAGTGGTGGTGGCAGATCGTGATCTGGAAGCCTAAATCACTTCAGCGGAAAAAGAAAAATCAGATTTTTAAGATACGATTTCTAGATTACAAATTCTTATATATTGTATGAGAGTGATCCTAAAAGATTTTATAAAAAATTTTAAAAAAAATTGATTTTTCCCAACATTATTTGCATCTTTACTAACAATAAATTTTTTAACTTTTAAATGAATTGTGTAAATGCAGTCAAAGTAGGTAACTGGAGCAGTTGAGTTGGCGAAATGGAATTTATAGTTAGCATTCAAAATATAAAAATATTCCTTTCTTTTTTTTTCATTTTTTCGGAAAATGGACCAAATAGCTTTGGGGTAAAAGGCTGTAGCCGAATAGACTCAAGTATATAAGGCTAAGAGTTCTGCTATTTATCCCAGGTCAAATCCCAATTCAAACCCTGAAATTAATGCAAACAACGCCGTTTCGTGAATTTTTTTCTTATTTATTATCACCATCAAACGTCGTTGGTAGGGTCATTAAGGTGTACCAAATTTAAAACCTTACTACTAATATAAATAATTAGTACAGAGCGAGTAAGAATCGATCCCACAGAGACTATGCTAGTTATATTTATTATCAACTCTAAAGCAAGATTTAAAATAAAATAATAGTAGTAATAATAATAGTAATAATAATATAAATTAATCTAAAGAAAATGCTAATTATAAATAAAAGGGGGGAGGGTTTATGAATTTTTAACTAAATAGTAAGAAATAAAAAAATTAAAACTATGAACAAGAATTTAATAAAAACTATAATTAAAGGAGAAAAAAATAATAATGATGAAATCTTTGGCTAAATGATCATTCGCCACCACCAAACATGCACATAATATATCAATTCTATCATCAATTTATATTGAAACTATTAACCGTAGATAACAATAAGCTCTGTTAGTCTCAATCTTTTCTTAGTGTGTCGTTAGGTAAAATAAGCTCTAAACCTAATCTTTAACCATTAAATAATTTAAAACAAGCTCTTTAAATTTAAGATAATGGAAGTATTAAACAGAGAAATATATTAGGTTGATTTAGGTAATAAACACACAAGCTCGGATTATTTAACCTAGGTTATGTTCTCCAATTGAAATCACTGATTCCAACATATTACTAATGATTAAAATATCAAGATAATTACAGATCAATAATTTTAATCTAACAATAGAATTTATTCAAGTCTTATCTAATTGGCCACTCAAATAAAACAAGAATAAACCATGAACATTAAATAAATTGAATGATAAAAATTAAAAATTAATCATGTGACATGTTCGGGGTTTTGAATTCACCCTCAACCAAATAAAAATCTAGCCTAACAGAATTGAATTGGGAATAAGAGAATTGACAAAAACAATCATGGAGATTAATTCAAGCGACTGCCTTTTTCTTCAATTTCTTTTGTGGTTTCTCCCTTGGTTTTTCCTTCTTGTAGCTGCTGGTTCCTCAAATCCTCTTGGCTGCAATTAAAAAAAAACCCCCCCGTGTTGCTTCCACTTGATCCTTTTTATAATGCTTCAATTGTGGCTTTTTTTAAATCCTTGCATGGAAAGAATTAAATCCAAAGCCCAAAACCACCACTTTCATGCTTCAATTAATAAGCCAATAATGATTTGGCCATGATTTCCTAAAGCCAAAAGGCTTTATTCTCTTTCCTTTCACGTGCTGGCCACTTTTGGTTTGCAATCTTTGTTTTCCGATTTTGCTTCCATGTGATGGCTTGGCTTCCTTTTTACTTCCACTTTCCAATTTTGGCTCCATGTGCAACATTAATTTTGCTTGGCCCATACAAGCTTTAATTAGAGAATATTCTTTATTTTTTAATTCCTTCTAATTGTCGATCTCTTGTGCACTTTTGTCTCTCAATTTTTAAATAAATTTCTTTTCTAAATGCTCCAATTTAATTTCTCTTTAATTCTAGAATGTACCTAAAATAACAAAATAAATAAAACTAAGATAAAAATTAACACAATAAAATATAATTTACTAAATTAAAAATTAACTAAAATAACTAGAATTTTTAAGACCAAAACAAGAAAAAGATGGAGAAATTAATAGCAAAATATATGGAAAATATGCACTTATCAAATTCCCCCACACTTACCCTTTGCTCGTTCTCGAACAAACCTAGAACAAAAATAAAAAGAAAATCTAAACTAGTCCACTTTTGTAGGAAATCACGATTGCATTTAGCGTATACAATAAGCCTTTAAACCCCTAGGTGGCTCTAGTGGACGAGTTATAGTCTCGTGAGGGCTTCAGCGATGATACCCACAAACATCATTGTAAATTTTTTTTTAGTAGAAAAAGAACAAAGGAATTTAAAATAAAACTAGCCTCAAAGATTGCATAAGTCATAGAGCTCAAAGAAGATTTCAAATATTATTGAAGTTCTAACTTTAATTCAATAGTCAATCCCATCTCTCTTTGATTCTCATAGTGTGTTTGAATCAATTCAATTAAAATCCATTCCCAAAATCTTCAATATCAACAGCCTTTACCTCGAACATAGAAAAGAGTAGATCAAACTAATCTTATCATCTTGATTTCCAATTTTTTTTTCTTTTACAGGCATTTGTGTGCATTTTCTTTTGATTTTTTTTTTATAGTCAGGAGCTTTCACTCTACCCCTTAAGGTAGCCTTCTTCTCATTGTACATTATCCTCTACATACTGGTGGTACATAGGTTCAAATTACTCAAGGATAACTTCACTCTTAAGGGTTATAGGTAGCTATTTCTGACTATGGTGCCTGTGTATACTATATTGTATTGTGGAGATAACAATCAAGACAAACAGTCATTTACTCAATCTAAAATTCTCAACTCAGGCTGCGTCAATTTCAAATTCTAAGTTAAAATTATGAAAGAATTGATATTAGTGCTCATGGTTTAAAGAATCTCAATTAAGAGGAAATCAACACAAGAATCAAGTATAAACTAAGGTAATATTCAACCCTTTGTAAGAACCATATTCATTGTCAATCAAATTCTTATTACTGGCTAATATTGAAAACAATGTTTTTTTTGTTTTTTATTTTTTATTGTAAAAAGAAAAAGACAAAGTAACAAAAACTAAGTTCGAAATCCACTCCCCACACTTAATTCTTACATTGTCCTCAATGTAAGCCTAAGCTAACAAAAGACAAAATTAAACATGGGGAAATCATATGAGACACACAAACAAAAACAAACAAAATTCAACATATAGTGGGTAAAGTAAATGAGAATGAGAGGGAGAAAGATCAAATCTATTATGGCGTGCTCTCAAAATCTTTTCTCCAGCCATTGGGTTGTCTCCCAATAAGCGCTTGGTTTATTGTCCTCAGCCTGACATGGTTCTCAAGTTTCACTCATCAACGTACGTAGGTTCATAAAGTGGAGCCTCATCTACATTGAGTGTCTGAAAGTTTTCATAGTAAAGCTTCAACTTATGACCATTAACTTTGAACTCTTTACCCGTCTTTAAGCTCCTGAGCTCAACTGCACCATGAGAAAAAACATTAATAACAACAAAAGGCCTAACCCATCGAGAACGTAACTTACCTAGAAACAACTTAAGGCGAGAATGGAATAACAAAACTTTTTGTCCAACTTCAAAATTCTTTCTCAAGATCTGTTTGTCATGAAAAGCCTTAGTCTTTTCCTTATAAATTCGTGAACTCTCATAGGCATCATTTCGAATTTCCTCTAATTCTTGCAATTGGAGCTTTCTGTGTTGGCCGGCGGCGTCCAGTTCTATGTTACATTATTTCACAGCCCACCATGCTTTATGTTCAAGTTCCACTGGAAGATGACAAGGCTTACCATATACCAACCTGTAGGGTGACATACCAATAGGAGTTTTGTATGCGGTCCTATATGCCTAAAGTGCATCATCAAGCCGTAAGCTCCAGTCCTTTCTATTTGGATTAACTATCTTTTCAAAGATTGATTTCACTTCCCTATTAGACACCTCAGCTTGCCCACTAGTTTGGGGATGGTAAGATGTAGATACCATGTGAGTGATGTTGTATTTTTGAAAGAGGGCTTTTACTGACATGTTACAAAAGTGAGTGCCTTTGCCGCTGATAATTGCCTTTGGTGTTCCAAACCATGTAAAGATGTTACTCTTTATAAAATCTACCACAACCTTAGAATCGTTAGTTCGGGTGGCTTTTGCTTCATCCCATTTTGAAACATAATCAACCGCAAGAACAATATAGAGATTACCAAACGATGAAGGAAATTGTCCCATGAAGTCGATGCCCCAAACATAAAAAATGTCAACTATAAGAATGAGAGATTGTGACATTTGATTTCTAGGTCCCAAATTACCTGTTCTCTGACAACGATCACAAGATTTGCAAAATAAATATGCGTCCTTAAATAGTGATGGTCAATAAAAACCGCTCGCAAGTACCTTAAGGGCTGTTCTCTTTGGTCCAAAATGTCCTCCACATGCCAAAGTATGACAAAATGTGAGAATATAAGTAAATTCAGTTTCGGGTACGCACCTTCTAATAACTTGATCAGAACAATGCTTCCACAAGTATGACTCATCCCACACATAGTACTTGGCATCACTCTTAATCTTGACCTTTTGTGCACGAGTTATCTCTTTCGATACTGTCCTGGTAACCAAGTAATTGACAATATATGCATACCAATTAGTAACTATACCTACATGTAGTAACTGCTCATCTGGAAAGTGCTCATGCAATGGAAGTGCATCTTCGTTATAGGTAAGTCGACTCAAATGATCTGCCACTAAATTCTCAGAATCTCTCTTATCAAGAATCTCCAAGTCAAATTCTTGCAATAGATGTATCCATCGAATAAGGCGGGACTTGGCATCCTTTTTGGTGAGCAAGTACCTAATAGCTGCATGGTCAGAGTAAACGATTACCTTTGATCCAATTAAATAAGAACGAAATTTCTCTAAGACAAACATAACTGCTAAAAGTTCTTTCTCGGTAGTGGAGTAGTTAAGTTATGCATCATTCAATGTACGAGAGGCATAATAAATGACATGAGGAAGCTTGCCCACACGCTGACCGAACACGGCTCCAACAACATAGTCATTGGCATCGCACATAATTTCAAATGGTAAATCCTAGTTCGGTGGTTGAATCACAGGGGCCGATGTCAAAACCTCTTTTAACTTCTTAAAAGCTCTTTGGCACTCTTCATCGAAGTCAAACGTTTCATCCTTTTGAAGTAAGTTGCAGAGGGCTAATGCTTTCTTGGAGAAGGCCTTGATAAACCTGCGATAGAAACTTGGATGACCAAGAAAAGAACAAACCTCCCTCACACTAGTGGGAGGTGGTAAGGAGCGAATAAGATCTATCTTAGATTTATCAACTTCAATCCTCTTTTCAGAAATAATATGGCCTAGTACAATACCTTAATTAGCCATAAAATGACATTTTTTCCAATTAAGCACAAGGTTAGTGTCAATGCATCGTTTAAGAACAAGTGTAAGGTTATCTAAACATCTATCGAAAGAATCATTATAAATTGTAAAATCATCCATAAATACCTTAATGATGTTCTCCACATAATCAGAAAAAATACTCATCATACATCTTTGGAAAGTGGCAGGAGCGTTACAGAGACCAAACGTCATGCGTCGGTAAGCAAATGTTCCGAAGGGGCATGTGAAGGTCATTTTCTCTTGGTCTTTCTGAGCGATAACGATCTGATTATAACCTGAGTAACCATCAAGAAAACAATAATGAGAGTGACTACTTAACCTTTTAAGCATTTGATCAATGAATGTCAGATGAAAATTATCCTTGCGAGTGACTGCATTCAGTCTACGATAGTCAATGCAAACTCTCCACCCAGTTTGAACTTTTGTTGGCACAAGCTCGTTTTCTTCATTCTTGACACTGTGATGCCTGATTTTGTTTTTGAACTACCTGTACAGGACTCACCCATTTACTATCAGAAATGGGATAAATAATCCCCACATTAAGGAGTTTCAGTATCTCATTTTTACGACTTCCATCATTGGTGGATTAAGGCGGCATTGTGCATCTCTTGTTGGTTTAAACTCTTCCTCTAGAAAAATGTGATATATGCACATGGAAGGACTAATTCCCTTAATGTCAGCAATGGTCCAGCCAATCACCGTCTTGTGATCCCGAAGCACCCTAATTTTCTTTTCTTGTTGAACCGAAGTGAGGGTTTTAGTAATTAGGACTAGAAGTGTTTCATTCTCACCCAAGTAAATATATTACAGGTGCTTTGGGAGTGGCTTAAGTTCTAAGGTAGGTGCCTGCACAATTGAAGGTAAAAGTTTCTCGTTTAATAAAGACAATTCAAGGTAAGAGACATTATACCCATTGGTGCGTAATGTGACTGCTCCATCTAAGATCGCCATAACTTCCTCTACCTCATCATCTAACTTTATCAAATTTGCATGTTCCTTATAATCATCTTTCGTAAGATTTTTGCTTATGGCAATTTCAAAACTGTCATACCAGATAATTCAAAGAAATCCTGCACCAAAGTATTAATATCATCTATGGCAAAAACAAAATGAACATCACTGGGATACCTCATTGCCTGAAAGATATTGAAGCGGATCACTTCATCATCGAATTCCATTGTAAGGGTTCCATCATAAACATCAATCTTGGTTCGGGCTATCTTAAGGAATAGTTGCCACAATAGAATATGAGTGGAATTGGGCGACAACTCATCCTCCATTTCAAGGATATAAAAATCAGCTGGAAAGACCAATTCCTTGACCTGCACAAGAACATTTTCCACAACCCCCTTCGGGTAAGCATTAAATCTGTCAGCCAATTGAATAATTATACCATTTTCTTCCATTGAGGCCCCTAAATCTAGCATACATCTTTCGAATATGGTATTACCAATAGTGCAGGGGATAGTGAAAGTACCTGGATCCTTGCACTTAGGTGGAAGTTTTCTTTGAAGTACAACAGAAACATTCTCTCTAACACTTACCTTTTCGTTATCGCTCAACTTTCGCTTGTTGCTGCATAATTCCTTCAAAAACTTTGCATAACACAGCACTTGTTTAATAGCATCAAGTAGAGAAATATTTACTTACGAAAGGTCTTAAGGATCTCTTTTTCTTGCTCTTCTTTCTTAGATTGTTTAAATCTGCTAGGAAATGGTAGAGGAATGGAAAGAGTCTTAATTCGAGGTGAGGGGGTACTTACCTAGCCAGATAGATCGACTGGCAATGCCGAGTGGGAATCGTCTTTCCTTGTTAAAGAGGGCGATGATGTTGTGGACACTTTTGATGGCTTAGCTAATAATGGTTCTAATTACTTTCCGCTCCTAAGAGACATAGCACTAGCATTCTTCTTTAGATTAATTTTTTGTTGAGAATGTAACTTTCCTGAAGTTCTATCTTCTGTCCTACTCATAGATGTGGCCAGTTGGCCAATTTGATTCTCTAAATGTTGGAGCTGTGTCTGGGTAGTCTGTTGGAATTGCATAAAGTTAGTAGTGAGAGCTTTTACAAGATCTTCCAAAGACGTACCTTGATTTTGAGGAGGTGAAGGTGGTCGAACTTGGTAAGGTTGTTGCACCCGGTGTTGGGGGTAGCCCGGTGGTCGAGATAGTGCCACATTAGAAATGCCTTATTGTTGGTTCCCATACCTAAAATTAGGGTGATCTTTACATCCTTCATTGTAAAACTAGAGTAAGGATCATACATTTGTCTTGGTTGGCCTAGGAACCCCTCAACTGCATTGGCCTGCTCATGTGAACCCTCTTGGATAGCAGGGCACATGTCAGTCACATGCCCGACCATAGAACATACGCCACACGGTCTCATTTGTTGCCCTAGAGCTAATGTTTGCACCAAAGAAGCAATATTTGAAACTTGTTGTTCTAGAGAAGTAGTACTTACCTCATTGACTCGCTTAGGTGGCGGCAGTAGATCGTTCCTGGTGTTGAACTGTTGGGAATTAGCAACCATATTAGCAATGAGATTTTAGGCTGCTTTTGGTGTCTTATCCACGAGTGCTCCTCCACTAACGACATCAATTATACTCCTATCCATAAGTAGTAGACCCTCATAAAAGTATTGAATAAGAACTTGATCACTTATCTGATGGTGAGGACAACTAGCACATAGCTTTTTGAATCGTTCCCAATAGTCGTAAAGCGGCTCTCCATTATACTGTTGGATTCCACAAATTTCTTTTCGAATGCTGCCAACTTTTGATGCTGGGAAATATTTCTCTAAAAATAGTTGACGCATCTCATTCCGTGCAGTGACAGTACCAGAGGGGAGATAGTACAACCATTCTTTGGCTGAATCCCCCAAAGAGAATGGGAAGGCCATTAGCTTAACTTTCTCTTTAGAAACTCCGGCTGGTTTCATTGTGGAGCAGAGCACATGGAACTCCTTAAAGTGGTTATTTGGATCCTCTCCTGCAAGACCATGAAAAATAGAAAGAAGATGAATCATCCCAGATTTGAGTTCAAAGTTTACCTGAGGGTTTGGATTCTCAATGCATAAGGGTTGCTGGTCCAAGTTAGGAGCTGCCAACTCTTTAAGTGTTCGGTTGTTATTCTAAGCCATTGGTTCGGGTTCTAGGCTGCTTGGCTCTGTCTTCGGAAGTAGAATGTGGATGGCAAAATCGAGTTCTAAATATGATGAGGTTGCTTTAAGTTTTTTGAGTTTCAATCGAATGTCCTCTATGCTCATGAAAATCTAAATATAGAACAAAAAATAACTAATTAAAATAAAATAAATAAACAAAATGAGAAAAGAAATAAAAATAATAAAATAAAACGAGTGATAATAAACAAAATAGAAGCTAATCCCCGATAACGGCGCCAAAAATTTGGTAGTGTCGTTAAGGTGCACCAAATTTAAAACCTGACCACTAATATAAATAATTAGTACAGAGCGAGTAAGGATCAATCCCACAGAGACTGCTAGTTATATTTATTATCAACTCTAAAGCAAGATTTAAAATAAAATAATAGTAGTAATAATAATAGTAATAATAATATAAATTAATCTAACTAAAGAAAATGCCAATTATAAATAAAACGGGAGGTTTATGAAATTTTAACTAAATAGTAAAAAATAAAAAAATTAAAACTACGAATAAGAATTTAATAAAAACTATAATTAAAGGAGAAAAAAATAATGATGATGAAAACTTTGGCTAAAGGATCATTCGCCACCACCAAACATGCACATAATATATCAATTATATCATCAATTTATATTGAAACTATCAACCGTAGACAACAATAAGCTCTGTTAGTCTCAATCTTTTCTTAGTGTGTCGTTAACCAAAATAAACTCTTCACCTAATCTCTAACCATTAAATAATTTAAAACAATCTCTTTAAATTTAAGATAATGGAAGCATTAAACAAAGAAATATATTAGGTTGATCTAGGCAATAAACACACAAGCTCGGATTATTTAACCTAGGTTATGTTCTCCAATTGAAATCACTGATTCCAACCTACTACTAATGATTAAAATATCAAGACAATTACAGATCAAGAATTTTAATCTAACAATAGAATTTATTCAAGTCCTTTGGCCACTCAAATAAAACAAGAATAAACCATGAATATTAATTATAGAAGAATGTTGAGTGTTAGAAAAAATATATTTATAAAGGAGAAAATTATCATTTTACATTTCCAATCTTACTAACAACCCTTACTTTTATGTATTTAAGCATCTTGTAATTTAATTATGTGTGTTTTATTTTAATTAAATATTTTAGGGGCATCATGGTCATTTCACAATGAACGAGAGATCAGCTGGTAAAATAGACATCACTTTTGAACTCAGGATGGTCGAAAACCTTGGGAAGAGTATAAAAGGAAAAATAATACTATTCACATATATGATACTATTTACATATACGGTACTGTCTACGTTACTGTTCATGACACTGTTCACATAGACAGATCGATGACGTGGCATTGACCGATGATGTGGTATTGACTGATGAGACGTCACGATTCTGTTGGACTAAAATTCTTATGTACTGTTGATGGTGACGTGGCAGCATATCAGTGGACCAAAAATCTTGCGTACGGTACATGCATTACACAAGATTATTTTCAACCAAACCGCGTTACTGTTCAAGCCAGGTCAAACCGTGTTACTGTTCAAACCGCGTGGTCAAACCGCGTACTATTGACTGATGACGTGCATAATCCTGAGCGTCCAAACTGTTTTTAATTTGATGGCCATGATTTACTCAATGTATCTATAAAAATGGGGCCTCCCCCCCTAATTTGATATCTCTAAATCCATTTTTGGGCTCCATTTTCTGTAATTACTTCTCCATCTTATATTTTCTACGTATTTTAAAAAATTTCCATTTTGGCCCTAGTTCAATTATAAGTAGCTAATTTTGTTTCAAGCTTGGGTTGAAGGTGAAGTCTCAACATGTGCCATGTGCTTTATTTGGTAAATTTATTTTCTCTTCCCCTCTAATTTTTGTGGATGTTTTGACTTTTCGTCGAAAAATAATAATAATCTTGTATAGATACTGCCCTGATTTCACTGGCTCCCTAGTATAAGATTATTATTATTTGACACGATAAGCCATTAGCACCATATTGATTAGAACATGGTTCATGAGGTGTGAATTCCCCCCTCATGATTTAATTAGCATTAATAATGAATATTTAGCCTATGGTGCATGTTGATACAAATCCAGATACCCAAGCGCTTCAATTATAATAGTTTCCACTGTAATTTAATTCTGCCATTCCAATTTAAATTTTAAGATAATCCAAATCATTTTCACCACAAATCCAACCACCAATTTAGAAAATTTAATTCTACACACAATTAGAATCAACCTCCTCGTGGGATCGATACTCGTCACCATTGATCTATTCTACAATAGATTTGTGCACTTGCGAGTTCAATAAAATTTGCACAAGTTTTTGGCGCCGTTACCGGGGAGGTAAGTTATTTTAATTCGTATAATTAACTTTTGTGAATAATTTCTTTTATTTGTTTTCTTGTATTTTTTTATTAAAAAAAAGAAAAAAAAGTGAATCTGCATTTAGAGGTTAGTATTTCTTTTATTTTTCTCTTCTTTAAAATTATGTAATTTAATTTTCAAGATTTTTTTTTGTAATTTTTTGTTTATCTTATTAATTTATTTTTAGTTAATTTATTTCACGTATTTTTTAAAGTTTTTTTTATAGAAAGGTTGTAATAGCGTAATAAGGTTAGTACCGTAATTTTTTCTTATTGTTTATTTTTTTATTAATTTTGTTTCCATTTATTTTTGTATTCCTTGCATGCATGGTCGTAGGTCATTATTACTTAATCTTGAACCTATAAACCTTGAACTAGAAAAAACACTTCGCACACACAAGCAGATTAAAAATAAATTTGAAATGGATTTGCAACAACAACAAGCACCACAGGAGAGGCCATTTAAGGACTATTTTAGTCCTTTAGTTAATTTGAGCACATCATGCATAAGATACCCAAAGGTAGCTACTAGAAGTTTTGAGATAAAACCTAGTGTGCTAAATTGTCTCCCAACATTCAATGGCCTAGAAAATGAGAATCCATATAATCATTTGAATGATTTTCATGCTATCTGTCAAACATTTAGATATGAGAATTTTTTAGATGATGATGTTAAACTTAGACTATTCCCATTTTCTTTAAAGGATAGAGCTCGTTCATGGCTTAATACATTGCTTGCTAATAGCATTATATCATGGGAACAAATGGTAACTAAATTTTTGAATAAATATTTCCCAGTGTATAAAACCAATGTTATTCGCAGGGAAATCTCGGAGTTTACCCAGAAAGATGATGAGCAGTTTTTCGAAACATAGGAGCGATTCAATGGGCTACGCTTGAAGTGTCCACATCATGGGTACGAGAAATGACACCAATGCCAATACTTTTTGGCGGGATTATTGCCGAATGTGCAAGAATGACTAATGGCAACAAGTGCAGGAGAGTTAATGTTAAAAAGTGTTCTAGCGACAAGCGGATAATTCCTAACAACGGAGTCGATCACTCATGAATACTAGAAGAATTGAGAGAGTAAATGAGGTTCACATTGGCGAGTCAAGTTCATAAATTAAAGAAGTCAAAGCAATAATTGAAGGTCTCTCGCAAAAAATAGCATCATTATCGACTGCTAAATCAACAGAACTACATGACCCTGACTCATATCCAGATCAAGCCAATGACATAGGTGTAATGAGAAAACCATCAAATTACAGCCCATACTCCAACACATATAACCCTGGATGGAGAGACCACCCTAATTTTTCATGGTCTCAAAGATTCCAACAGAATGAACCAGCAGCTCCAGCTCCACCAATGCAACAAATTCCTCAAGTTCCTTAAATTCCTTAAGTTCACCAAATTAGAACCAGTTCTACTCTCAACCCAGACCATGGGAGGATTCATTCCAGAATCTCAAGAATCTTACTCACTCCACGATTGAGCAACAGAATCGTACCATTGATGGACTACGAAATGAGTTGAGAGCAGGCTTCAACTCACAAGCCCAATCAGTTTCAAGCCTCGAGAAGATGGTGGGACAACTTGCTTCTTCAGTTCAGACCTTGGCAATGATTGTTGAAAAATGTAAATTTCCAAGTCAACCAATGCCTAATCCTAAAGGAGTACATGAAGCAAGTACCAGTTCACCACAGCAGCATGGAGAGGTCAAAGCAGTCATGACCTTTTGAAAAGGAAAAGAAGTCGACAACAAAGTGGAGATGCCGGTGACAAAAGAAAATCAAATTATACCTGTGAATGTTGAAGACTCATCACCGGAGGAGAAAGAAGAAACCAACCCACGAGAATATGTTCCCAAAGCTCCATTTCCTCAGAGGTTAGCTAAAGGAAAGAAGGCAAAATCCACAGGTGAGATTCTTGAAATCTTCAAACAGGTAAGTGTTAACATCCCTTTACTTGATGCTATAAAGCAAGTTCCATCTTATAGCAAGTTTCTTAAATACCTTTGTACTAAAAAGAGAAACATTTATGTTCAAAAGATGACATTTTTAATAGAAAACGTTAGTTCTATCCTCCAACATAAAATTCCTCTGAAATGTAAAGACTCAGGCTCCCCCACTATCTCATGTAGCATAGGGAATCACACAATTAAAAATGGTTTGTTAGATTTAGGAGCTAGTGTAAATCTGTTACATTACTCAGTTTTCGTAAAACTTGGACTGGGAGAATTACACCCAACTCCAGTGGTGTTACAACTTGCAGATTGGTCTACGAAAATATCTCGTGGTATTGTGGAGAACGTGTTTATCCAGGTAAACAAGTTTTATTTTCCTATTGATTTCATTGTAATTGACACTCAACTAATATATGATTCAAGGAAACACATCCCCATTATTCTAGGCCGACCTTTCTTGACAACTTCCGATACTCACATTCAATGCAGGATTGGAAATATGCAGTTGTCCTTCGCTAACATGACTATGTAGCTGAACATCTTCAACATTGCCAAGCAACCTCACAATACAGATGATGGAATTGTTGATGTGGATTTAATAGAAACATTAGTTGATAACACTTTTTTTTCAAACCTTAGTAATGACCCTTTACAAACATATTTAACTCATTTTGCTTTGGATTTTGATATTGACATATCAGTCGATGAGGTCAACGCCCTACTTGACTCAGCACCATCCATGGACACTAATAAATGGAAGTCAAGAGTTAAACAACTAGCACCATCATAGAAGAAACTCATCCCATTATCAGAATCACCACCGAAAATCGAGCTCAAACCATTACCCAATACTTTGGAATTTACGTTTTTGGGAGAAGAAAGTACTCTACCAGTAATCATTTCATCATCCCTAAATGACGAACAAAAAAGTAAGTTGGATGTTTTAAAAGAGCACAAAGAGCATTATGATGGACCATAGCAGAAGTTGTTAGAACTGAAGTCCTTAAGCTATTAGATGCAGGTATTATTTACCCTATTTCTGATAATTTATGGGTCAGTCCTGTACAAGTTGTCCCTAAAAAGTCAGGAGTCACAGTAGTTACGAATGCTGATAATGAATTGATACCAACTAGAGTAACTACATGATAGCGTGCATGCATTGATAGATTAGCAGGTCATGAATTTTATTTCTTCCTAGATGGCTACTCAGGATATAATCATATTTCTATAGCACCAAAAGATCAAGAGAAAACTACTTTCACTTATCCTTTTGGTACTTTTGCATATAGGAGAATTCTATTTGGATTATGTAATGCACCTGCTATATTTCAACGATGCATATTGAGCATTTTTTCTGATATGGTTGAACGATTCCTTAAAGTCTTTATGGATGACTTTTCTGTCTTTGGTGACTCCTTTGATCAATGTTTACATCATCTAACACTAGTTTTGCAAAGATGTATCGAGAAGAATTTAGTCTTAAATTGAGAGAAGTGTCATTTTATGGTAAAACAAGGTATTGTTCTCGGTCACATTATTTCGAACAAAAGTATTGAGGTTGACAAAGTCAAGGTGGATCTCATTTCTAATCTTCCTCCACCCAAAACAGTCAGAGAAGTAAGATCTTTCCTAGGGCATGCTAGTTTCTATAGACGTTTCATTAAAAATTTTAGTAAAGTTTCTAGACCCTTATGCAATCTACTTGCTAAGGATGTACTTTTTGTCTTTGATGATTCATGTCTTGTGGCATTTGAAAAGTTAAAGCAGTTGTTGACATCATCACCCATCATTCAGCCCCCAAATTGGAGTTTACCATTTGAGCTCATGTGTGATGCATCTGATTATGCAGTAGGAACAGTATTAGGACAAAGAGTTGATCGAATTTCCCATGTTATTTACTCTACTAATATGACATTGAATGATGCACAATTGAACTATTCAACTACTGAAAAAGAAATGCTAGCAGTAGTGTTTACATTGGAAAAATTTCGATCTTATCTCATTGGTTGTAAAATAATTGTATTCACATATCATGTTGCTCTTAAATATCTTATCACAAAGAAATATGTAAAAGTTAGACTAATTCGTTGGGTGTTACTTTTGTAGGAATTTGACTTGGAATTCAAAGATAAGAAAGGCACAGAAAATGTTGTGGCGAACCATCTCTCTCGTCTCCATTTTGACACAATTACAGAGCCATTAACATTAAATGAGTTATTTCCAGATGAACAATTAATGAATGTGGAAGTATTACTGTGGTATGCTGATATAGTTAATTATCTTGTTACAGGTAAACTTTCAGAGGATTAGACCAAACAAGACAAGGTTAAATTCTTTGCAGAAATAAAGAATTTCTTTCGGGATGACCCGTATTTGTTCAAGTATTGTGCAGACCAAATTATTAGACGATGTGTCCCAGAAAGTGAAATTCAGAATATCCTTTCATTCTGCCATGAACAAGCTTGTGGAGGCCATTTCAACGCTAAGAAAACAACAACTAAAGTTTTACAATATGGTTTCTATTGGCCAACTAGATTTCAAGATGCTTACACTTTCTACTCTTCATGTGATAGGTGTCAACGAATGGGAAGCATTACACGAAGAAACATGATACCACTAAATCCAATTTTAGTGGTTGAGATTTTTTATGTATGGGCTATCGACTTCATGGGACATTTTCCCCCTTCTTTTTGCCATCAATACATATTGGTTGTTGTTGACTACATATCGGTTGCTGTTGACTACATATCGAAATGAGTAGAATCAATTCCATGTAGAACCAATGATCGTAAGGTGGTGATAGGATTTTTAAAAAGAAACTTTATTTCGCGCTTTGGATTCCCTCGAGCGATAATCAGTGATGGTGGTGCCCACTTTTGTAACATAACATTCAGGTCTCTTTTGACAAAATATTCAATCACTCACAAAGTGGCGACTCCACATCATCCACAAACCAGTGGCTAAGTTGAGATTTTTAATCGAGAAATAAAGCTCATAGTAGAAAAAACGGTGACGCCAGACAAAAAAGATTGGTCATTAAGACTTGTTGATGCATTATAGGCATATTGAACGATTTTCAAGACCCCGATTGGGATGTCACCCTACAGGCTAGTGTATGGAAAAGCTTGCCACATACCTGTGGAACTTGATCTTCGTGCATATTGGGCCATCAAGAAATTTAACTTTGACATGCAGCAAGCCAGCTCAAAAAGAAGATTACCGCTAGCAGAACTTGAGGAAATTCACAATGATGCATACGAAAATGCCAAAATTTACAAGTATCGAATGAAAGTCTTTCATGGCAAGCAAATTATAAGAAAATTGTTCACTTCAGGTCAGAAAGTGCTTTTATTCAATTCCCACTTGCATCTATTCCCAGGTAAGTTACGCTCTCGATGGTCTGGTTCATTTATTGTTCATACTGTTTTTCCACATAGGGCTATTAAAATTAAGGATCCAAAGAATGGTGTTACATTTAAAGTTAATGGTCAAATATTAAAGCCATATATAGAGTACCAACCACATGGAGAAGACACCGAAATAAATCTGAGTGACCCATCATATTTGAATTGATTTTTTTCTTTTCGGTGATTTGATTTTTTTTCTTTCTTTTTATTATTCTTTTGCTAATTTAAATTATTTTTGCATAAGTGTGTTTGTTTAACCATTAAGTTTTCTCTTATCATTGTTAATCATGAGTGTCATAGCTAAACAGTTCCTCCTGAACATTCTTAAACAACTTCAACGTGTAAAATCTCATCTCAAAAGGTAGATTCGATTTTGTAAGACACATCGTATTTGGGCTCTGCAACTGCTAGAGTTAGTATCTTATGTTGATGATTTAGAAAGCCAACTCAGAAAAAGGTAGATTCGATTTTGTAAGACACATCGTATTTGGGCTCTGCAACTGCTAGAGTTAGTATCTTATGTTGATGATTTAGAAAGCCAACTCAGAAAAATTGAGAGATGTGTCTACAACATCCAGTTGGTTATTTTTTTATTTGTGTGTTTTAATTTATTTTTTTATTTGTGTGTTTTAATTTGTTACCCCGGTGAAGTGGCGGATAACGGTACTTCGTGACAATCAAGTTGGTTACTTAAGTTTTTCCATAATAACTGATATTCTGAGGCGAAGGTATGGACAGAAATGAGATTCTAACGAAGTTTCACAAGCGATTCCCTTCACTTCCTCATAATGCCCTCCTTACAATCTATAAAGCTCGGTCCGAACGCATTCACTCATGAAGAATAACATACCTGCTGACATCCATTGGTTAATCTAGGCGAACGTACGATTGGCAGGTGAGTTACCTCCAAAATTCATTGCATACATGCCTGGTTGTGGTAAAGGAAATTATGCAAGAAAATGACGAGCTCGAAAAATTTCTATTGCTTGTCATAAGTGTGCCAGAATGAGTTGCGATAAAAAACCATGTTCTTTAGGAATGATGTTTAATAAAATGGAAGATGAGATTCAATTTATTAGGGATGGCTTGAATAAGGAGTCATTAGATGATATCATTTTGTCTTTGGAAACACATCCCATTGGATATGTGTAAGGAGTGATTCTCCAATTATGGCCATTATTCCAGAAAGAGAATGCACCATATAGTCTTGGGAATCTGACTATAAACGACTCTATTTGCCAGTTTATATGAAAATTAGATGAGAAATCTATCATCAACCCATAAAGGGCATTCAAGCCGTTTCTATACGTAAAACCAAAGGAAGATATGAGCCACAGTCGCAATTAGAGTGTAAATATCCTTTTACTTCACTATTATTTTATTTCACTATTGTTTTATCATTTGCATTATTGCCTTTAATAATTTTATTTTATCATTGTTTCTTTTTCTTTTTATTGTTTTCTTTTTTACTCGCAAGCCATGTGCTTTACGCGTTATTTGACACTAACATGCTACCTCATACACAGCTGTGACCCACTGTCACCAAGATTTTTAAATGTGATTTTTTTTGTCAAGCACTCACAAATTATTTTTGAGAAGTACCCTAATAACAGTTACTCCTAATAGACAATTCAAGAACATTTGTGTGCTTTCTGGATTTAACTATGGCAAATATAAAGAGTTCGTTGAAGCAGCCATAAATCTTGATCGAAACATAGCAGAGAGAAAATTACACTTGGTGTATGGAGGAGGTAATCGATGGTTATCAAAATTGGTCTCAGAAATTGCTTTTTTCAGAGGAAGTCAAGTGTTAGGCATCATCCCAAGAGTCCTAACATATTTGGGCAATTTGTCTGACTTATCGACTGGAGAAAAGTTAGTCGTCTTAGGTATGCAAGAAAGAATAATTGAAATGCTTAATCATGCTGATACTTTTATTTTCCTTCTAAGAGATCTTGCAACACTAGAGGCACTTATCACACTAGCATCTTGGACACATCTGTACATTCACCAGAAACCCATCGGTTTGTTAAATGTCAATAACTTTTATGATGACTTCATCGCATTTCTTAACCATGCAATAAAAAACTATTTCATTCCTTCCAATGTGAAAAAGCTTTTTATTTGTGCTCACAATGCTAATGAGGTACTTGATCTGTTACAAGCTTATAGACCGGAGTCAGACCCCTAGACCTTTGTGTTGGAGTGTCCAAATAATGATGGTAAGAGTAGCCGCAATAAGAAGTACAAGTTAGATTTAACTCTCCACCTCTAAATATTTTTTCTATACTGCACCACCCAGGTGATGTCTTATAAACTCTACTTCTTTCCTCTAAAATACTGAGGACAATGTTTCGTTCTGGTTGGGGGGAGGGAATAGTCGACAATTGTAGAATATTGGTTAAGTTTTTACTGTTTTTTGTTATAGAAACTAATTGTTGCTAACTTTTTGTGTTGAAGATGGCTGAATATGGAGTGTAGTGACTTTAGAAACGCATCTTCATCGTTTAAAAAAAATTAAAAAAATTCAGATATTTTCTTTTTCTTTATTAAGTTTTTATGTTCATTTTTCTTTTTTTTAATTTCTCCTTTATAAATATACATTTTCAAATTTTTGAATCGAAGATGGCTGAATATGGAGTGTAATGTCTCTAGAATCGCATTTTCTTAGTTAAAAAAAATCATTTTGTTTTTCTATCATTTTAAGTGTAATTTTTCTAATTAATTTTTCTGCATCATTTTCACATTTCTGCATGTATATTTTCCTTTCATGTTTATAATAGGTTGGGGATAGTATGTTGTTTAAAAAACAATTGTGTGATTTCTTTTAACATTGGATGACATGATGAATTTCAAATTTTAGTATTTGTATTATCTTTGGTCTTAAGTGATGTTACGCTATATTTGCTACTCTATATGTTGATGTCGAAGACAAATATGAGTTGCTTGAAGGAATGAACATGTCATAATAAGTATCAAGTGAGTTTTTGAGCCTATCATTTTTCTTGGAGAGTAACCCTTTTGCCCATTCTTTATACAACTTAGCAGTTTATTATTTTATACATGATCTCTAGATTTCTTTTGAGTTAACCCTTAAAAAAATTATAAAATAAAAAAAAGAAAAAAAATGTGTGTTGCAATATTTGGTGGCCCATCTAACTAGTAGATATGAAAAATTATTTAGAACCCTAAAAGACGATGAAAAGACCATCTTTGATCCGTTTGAGCCTTTCTATCCATCCATTTTGTGAAATATCTATAGTTAACCCTTTTGAGCCTTTATAAAAAAAAATATTTTCTTTGTCAACTTATCATCTTGACCCATTCCAATTTGAAGTATTACCTGATGTTTTATAAGTTTCATCACCCATTTATGTTTGAGAAAAATGTAAATAATTATTTTGTTCAATGACATTGTGCCAAACTGAAGCAAAAAAAAAAAGCAAAACTAAACAAAATAAAAATTGTTGTTTAAAAAATAATAATAATAATAACAATAATAGGTGAAATCTACCTTGCAACTTCCACAAAAAAAAAGCTATGCATTTTTCTTAAACATATACTTTATTTTCCTTATTTCTCTTCTTTGTTAGCCATATCCCTAACTTAGGATACGTCCTAATAAAAGTTCTTCTTGATTTTAGGAAACTATAGTCTGAAGTAGAAGCTAGTTATATGGGCTAAAAAGATGTAGTGGTGCATAATAAATAAAAAAGAAAAAAAAAGATAAATAAAGTGGGTTGACTAACATTTTTGTTTGACTTGAGATCGTATTATTTCTAACCTGAGGGCATATTTCTTTCATATTGGTGAGAGCTTGTGATATCATTTTTTTTATTATTTTCTCTCAATTGCCATTCATTGGAGTGACTATTTTTTTTATTGGGCTTAATTTTTTTATGAGAGTGTCACTATTTCCAGTGAGAATTTGAGGTTTGACATGTCATTCTTGAAAGTAGCTATAACAAAGTCTACAGGGCTGATTCATGTGAATGGTTAATGTGGGTGTGATGTTTCTTTAGACTGGAGATAATGCTTATACTTTTATTTGACTGCTATCATTAATCGGATTGAATAAACACGAGTGTTTCTAAAAAAAAATTTAATTTTAATTTTGTTTTCGCTTTATTTGCTAGGGACTAGCAATAAGCTAGTTGGGGGTGTGTTTAGTGTTAGAAAATGCATATTTATAAAGGAGAAAATCATTATTTTACATTCCAAGTCTTACTAACAACCCTTACTTTTATGCATTTAACCTTTTTATAATTTAATTACGTGTGTTTTATTTTAATTAAGTATTTTATGTATTTTAGGGGCATTATTAGTCATTTCACAATAAAGGAGAGATCAGACGACGAAACGGACATCACTTTTGAACTCATGGCGATCGAAAACCTTAGGAGGAGTATAAAAAGAAAAATGACACTATTCACATGCCATTTGGATTATGTAATGCGCCTGCTACATTTCAACGATGCATGTTGAGCATTTTTTCTAATATGGTTGAACGATTCCTTGAAGTCTTTATGGATGATTTTTCTGTCTTTGGTGACTCGTTTGATCAATGTTTACATCATCTAACACTAGTTCTGTACAGATGCATCGAGAAGAATTTAGTCTTAAATTGGGAGAAATGTCATTTTATGGTAAAACAAGGTATTGTTTTCGGTCACATCATTTCAAGCAAAGGTATTGAGGTTGACAAAGCCAAGGTGGATCTCATTTCTAATCTTCCTCCATCTAACTGAAGCAAAAAAAAAAACAAAACAAAATAAAACAAAAATTGTTGTTTAAAAAATAATAATAATAAGGGAAATTATCATTCATATACCCTATATTTGCTCTGTTATCAAAAATACTACAACACTTTGAGGGTGTATCAATCGTCTACCCTTAGTTGACAAAATGTATCAGCCGACCACCAAACCGTTAGTTGCCGTTTTAAAGTTAACGGAGTTACAGTGAATTGACGATTTTACCCTTGAAAATTATCACTTGTATACCCTTAAATTCTCTTTTTATCACTTGTATACCCTTAAATTATCACTTGTATCATATGAAAAGACCAAATTACCCTTCTGACATCATCATACTTAAACGGCAACCAACGGTTTGGTGGTCAGCTGATACATTTTGTCAACTTATGGTGGACGATTGATACACCCTCAAAGTGTTGTAGTATTTTTGATAATGGAGTAAACTAAGGGTATATAAATGATAATTTCCCTAATAATAATAACAATAATAGGTGAAATCCACCTTACAACTTCCACAAAAAAAAAGCTATGCATTTTTCTTAAACATATACTTTATTTTCTTTATTTCTCTTCTTTGTTAGCCATATCTCTAACCTAAGTTACGTCTTAATAAAAGTCCTTCTTGATTTTAGGAAACTATAGTCTGAAGTAGAAGCTAGTTATATGGGCTAAAAAGATGTAGTGGTGCATAATAAATAAAAAAGAAAAAAAAGATAAATAAAGTGGGTTGACTAACATTTTTGTTTGACTTGAGATCGTATTATTTCTAAACTGAGAGCATATTTCTTTCATATTGGTGAGAGCATGTGATATCATTTTTTTTATTATTTTCTCTCAATTACCTTTCATTGGAGTGACTCTTTTTTTTATTGATTTTAATTTTTTTATGAGAGTGTCACTATTTCCAGTGAGAATTTGAGGTTTGACATGTCATTCTTGAAAGTAGCTATAACAAAGTCTACAGGGCTGATTCATGTGAATGGTTAATGTGGGTGTGATGTTTCTTTAGACTGGATATAATGCTTATACTTTTATTTAACTGCTATCATTAATCGGATTGAATAAACACAAGTGTTTCTAAAAAAAAATTTTAATTTTAATTTTTCTTTCGCTTTATTTGCTAGGGACTAGCAATAAGCTAGTTGGGGGTGTGTTGAGTAGTTAGAAAATGCATATTTATAAAGGAGAAAATCATCATTTTACATTCCAAGTCTTACTAACAACCCTTACTTTTATGCATTTAACTTTTTATAATTTAATTACGTGTGTTTTATTTTAATTAAGTATTTTATGTATTTTAGGGGCATTATAGTCATTTCACAATAAAGGAGAGATCAGATGACGAAACGAACATCACTTTTGAACTCAAGACGATCGAAAACCTTAGGAGGAGTATAAAAGGAAAAATGACACTATTCACATGCCATTTGGATTATGTAATGCACCTGCTACATTTCAACGATGCATGTTGAACATTTTTTTTAATATGGTTGAACAATTCTTTAAAGTCTTTGTGGATGATTTTTCTGTCTTTGGTGACTCGTTTGATCAATGTTTACATCATCTAACACTAGTTCTGTACAGATGAATCGAGAAGAACTTAGTCTTAAATTGGGAGAAATGTCATTTTATGGTAAAACAAGGTATTGTTCTCGGTCACATCATTTCAAGCAAAGGTATTGAGGTTGACAAAGCCAAGGTGGATCTCATTTCTAATCTTCCTCCACCTAAAACAGTTAGAAAAGTAAAATCTTTCCTTGGGCATGCTGGTTTTTATAGACGTTTTATTAAATATTTTAGCACAGTTTCTAGACCCTTATGCAATCTGCTTGCTAAGGATGTACCTTTTGTCTTTGATGATTCATGTCTTGTTGCATTTGAAAAATTAAAGCATTTGTTGACATCATCACCCATCATTCAGCCCTCAAACTGGAGCTTACCATTTGAGCTCATGTGTGATGCATCTGATTATGCAGTAGGAGCAGTATTAGGACAAAAAGTTGATCGAATTCCTCATGTTATTTACTATGCTAGTATGACATTGAATGATGCACAATTGAACTATTCGACTACTGAAAAAGAAATGCTAGCAGTAGTGTTTGCATTGGAAAAAATTCGGTCTTATTTCATTGGTTGTAAAATAATTATATTCACAGATCATGCTGCTCTTAAATATTTTTTCACAAAGAAAGATGTAAAAGTTAGACTAATTCGTTGGGTGTTACTTTTGCAGGAATTTGACTTGGAATTCAAAGATAAGAAAGGGACAGAAAATGTTGTAGCGGACCACCTCTCTCGTCTTCATTTTGATACAATTGTTGAACCATTACCATTAAATGAGTCATTTCCAGATGAACAATTAATGAATGTGGAAGTATTACCTTGGTATGCTGATATAGTTAATTATCTTGTTACAGGTAAACTTCTAGAGCATTGGACCAAGCAAGACAAGGCTAAATTCTTTGCAGAAATAAAGAATTTCTTTTGGGATGACCCGTATTTGTTGATGTATTGTGTAGATCAACTTGTTAGACGATGTGTCCCATAAAATAAAATTCATAATATCCTTTCATTTTGCCATGAACAAGCTTGTGGAGGCCATTTTAGTGCTAAGAAAACAGCGACTAAAGTTCTACAATGTGGTTTTTATTGGCCAACTATATTTCTAGATGCTTACACTTTTTGTTCTTCATGTGATAGGTGTCAATGAATGAGGAGCATTACACGAAGGAACATGATGCCATTAAATCCAATTTTAGTGGTTGAGACTTTTTACGTATGGGGTATCGACTTCATGAGACCCTTTCCCCCTTCTTTTGGCCATCAATACATATTGGTTGCTGTTGATTACGTATAAAAATAGGTAGAAGCGATTCCATGTAGAAGCAATGATCACAAGGTGGTGATAGGATTTTTGAAAAGCAATATTGTTTCGGGCTTTGGATTCCCTCGAGCGATAATCAGTGATGGTGGTGCCCACTTTTGTAACAAAGCATTTAAAGCTCTTTTGACAAAGTATTCAATCACTCACAAAGTGGCGATTCCGTATCATCCGCAAACCAGTGGCCAAGTTGAGATATCCAATCGAGAAATAAAGTACATATTAGAAAAAACGGTGAGGGCAGACATGAAAGATTGGTCATTAAGACTTGATGATGCATTATGAGCATACAAAACGGCTTTTAAGACCCCGATTGAGATGTCACCCTACAGGCTAGTGTATGGAAATGCTTGCCACCTACCTGTGGAACTCGAGCATCGTGCATATTGGGCCATCAAGAAATTCAACTTTGACATGTAGCAAGCCAGCTCAGAAAGAAGATTACAACTGCCAGAACTCGAGGAAATTCGCAATGATGCCTATGAAAATGCCAAGATTTACAAGCAACGAATGAAAGTCTTCCACGACAAGCACATTATGAGAAAATCTTTCACCCCAGATAAGTTACACTCTCGTTGGTCTGGTCCCTTTATTGTTCATACTGTTTTTCTACATGGGGCAATTGAAATTAAGGACCCAAAGAACGGTGTCACATTTAAAATTAATGGTCAAATATTAAAGTCATATCTAGAGTACCAACCACATGGAGAAGACACCGAAATAAATTTGAGTGACCCACTAGAGTTGAATTGATTTTTTTCTTTTCGTTGATTTGATTTTTTTTCTTTCTTTTTATTATTCTTTTGCTAATTGAAATTATTTTTGCATAAGTATGTTTGTTTTACCATTAAGTTTTCTCTTATCATTTTTACTCATGAGTACCATACTTAGACCGTTCCTCCTGAACATTCTTAAACCACTTCAACGTGTCAAAACTCATCTCAAAAGGCAGATTCGATTTTATAAAACATAACGCATTTGGGCTCTACAACCACTAGAGTTAGTAGAGCCTATGTTGAGGGTTTAGAAAACCAACTCAGAGACATTGAGAGAAGTGTTTACGACATCCAGTTAGAGCTTGAGGTAAATTACATAAGAGGACGATTTTAATTTTCTTTGTGTGTTTTAATTTGTTTTTCTGTTTGTGTGCTTTAGTTTGTTACCCCGGTGAAGTGGCGGATAACGATACTTCGTGACAATCAAGTCGGTTACTTCAGATTTCCCATAATAACTGATATTCTGAGGTGAAGGTATGGATATAAATGAGATCTTAGCGAAGCTTCACAAGCGATTCCCTTCACTTCCTCAAAATGCCCTCCTTACGATCTATAAAGCTCGGTCCGAACGCATGCAATTACTCATGAAGAATAACATACCTGCTGATATCTGCTGGTTAATTGAGGCGAAAGTACGATTAGTAGGTGAGTTACCTCCAAAATTTATTGCATACATGCCTGGTTGTGGTAAAGGAAATAATGCAAGAAAACGACGAGCTCGAAGAATTTCTGTTGCTTGTCATAAGTGTGCCAGAATGAGTTGCAATAAAAACCCATGTTCTTTAGGAATTGTGTCTGATAACAAAGAAGATAAGATTCAATTCATTAGGGATGACTTGAATAAGGAGTCATTGGATGATATCCTTTTGTCTCTTGAAACGCATCTCAGTGGATATGTGCAAGGAGCTATTCTCCAGTTATGGCCAATATTTCAGAAAGAGCATGCACGATATAGTCTCGGGAATCTGACTATAAACGACCCTGTTTGCCAGTTTATAAGAAAACTGGATGGGAAGCCTATCCTCGACCCTTAGAGGGCGTTTAAGCCGTTTCTGGACATAAAACCAGAGGAAGATGTGAGTCACAGTCGCAACTACGTGTAAATATCCTTTTACTTTACTGTTATTTTATTTCACTATTATTTTATTGTTTGCATTATTGTCTTTAATAATTTTATTATTGTTTGCTTTTTCCTTATTACTGTTTCCTTTCTGACTCGCAAGCCATGTGCTTTACACGTTATTTGACACTGACATATTACCTCATACACAACTGTGACCCACTGTCACCAAGACTCTTAAATGTGATTTTTTTTGCCAAGCACTCACAAATTGTTTTTGCGAAATATCACAATGGCAGCTACTCCCAATAGACAATTTAAGAACATTTGTGTGCTTTCTGGATTTACCTATGGCACATATAAAGAGTTCGTAGAGGCAGCCATACATCTTGGTCGAAGCATAGCAGCGAAAAAGTTACACTTAGTGTATGGAGGAGGTAACCAAGGGTTATCAAAAATGGTCTCAGAAGCAGCTTTTATCAGAGGAAGTCAAGTGTTAGACATCATCCCAAGAGACTTAAAACCATTTGGTAGTTCGTCTGACTCCTCAACTGGAGAAGAGTTAGTCGTCTCAGGTATGCAAGAAAGAATAACTGAAATGCTTAATCATGCTGATGCTTTTATTTTCCTTTCAGGAGATCTTGCAACACTAGAGGCACTTATCTCACTATCATCTTGGGCCCATCTGCACATTCACTAGAAACCCATTGGTTTGTTAAATGTCAATAACTTTTATGATGGATTTATCGCATTTCTTAACCATGCAATAAAAAACTACTTCATTCCTTCCCATTCGAAAAAACTTTTTATTTGTACTCACACTGCTAATGAGCTACTTGATCTGTTACAAGCTTATAAATCGGAGCCGGACCCATGGACCTTTGTGTTGGAGCGTCCAAATAATTATGGTAACAGTAGCGGTAGTAAGAAGTACAAATTACATTTAACTCTCCGTCTGTAAATAATTTCTTTTGTGTTGTACCACCCAGGTGATGTCTTCTAAACTCTATTTTTTTTCTTTAAAACATTGAGGACAATGTTTCATTCTGGTTGGGGGGAGAGAATAGTCGACAATTGTGAAATTTTGGTTAAATTTTTACTAAGTTTTTGTTGTAGAAACTAACTGTTGCTAACGTTTTTGTGTTGAAGATGGCTGAATATGAAGTGTAGTGCCTCTAGAAACGCATCTTCAACGTTTGAAAAAAAACAAAAAAAAAATTTTAAAAAAAATTCAGACATTTTCTTTTTCTTTATTAAGTTTTGATGTTCATTTTTCTTTATTAAGTTTTGATGTTCATTTTTCTTTATTAAGTTTTGATGTTCATTTTTCCTTATTAAGGTTTGATGTTCATTTTCTTCTTCTTTTTAATTTCTCCTTTATAAATATACATTTTTTCTTTAGTGCCTCTAGAAACGCATCTTCTTAGTTAAAAAAAAATATTTCTTTTTCTATCATTTTAAATGTAACTTTTCTAATTATTTTTTCTGCATCATTTTCCATTTCTACATGCATATTTTCCAATCATGTTTAGAATAGGTTGGGGGGTAGAATGTTGTTTAAAAAAAATATGTGATTTGTTTTAACATTGGAGACATGATGAATTTCAAATTTTAGTATTTGTATTATCTTTGGTCTCAAGTGATGTTACGTCATATTTGCTATTTTACATGTTGATGTCGGAGACAAATATGAGTTGCTTGAAGGAATGAACATGTCATAAATAAGTACCAAGTGAGTTTTTGAGCCTATTATTTTTCTTGGAGAGTAACCCTTTTGCCCATTCTTCATATAGCTTAGCAGTTTATTATTTTATACACGATCTTTAGATTTCTTTAACCCTTAAAAAAAATTAAAAAAAAGAAACAAATGTGTGTTGCTACATTTGGAGGCCCATCTAACTAGTAGATATGGACGATTATTTAGAGCCCTAAAAGACGATGGAAAGGCCATCTTTGTCCCGTTAACCCTTTCTATCCATCCCTTTTGTGATATATCAATAGTTAACCCTTTTGAGCCTTTAAAAAAAAAAATTTCTTTGTCAACTTATCATCTTGACCCACTCTGATTTGGAGTATTACCCGATATCTTATAAGTTCCATCACCTATTTATATTTGAAAAAATGTAAATAATTATTTTGTTCAGTGAAATTATGCAAAAAAGACCAAAAAAAAAGTTGTTGTTTTAAAAGAATAATAATAACAATAATAGGTGAAATCCACCTTGCAACTTAAAAAAAAAAAAACATTTCTCTGCATTTTTCTCAAACATTCACTTTATTTTCCTTATTTCCTTTTTTGTTAGCCATATCTCTAGCCTACGTTACGTCCTAATAAAAGTCCTTCTTGATTTTAGGGAATTATAGTCTGAAGTAGAAGCTACTTATGTGGGCTAAAAAGATGTAGTGGTGCATAATAATAATAAAAAAAGAGATAAATAAATTGGGTTGACTAACATTTTTATTTGACTTGAGATCGTATTATTTCTAAGCTGAGAGCATATTTCTTTCATCTTGGTGAGAGCATGTGATATCACTTTTTTATTATTTTTTCTCTCAAGTATCATTCATTGAAGTGACTATTTTTTTTATTGGGTTTAATTTCTTTATGAGAGTGTCACTATTTCCAGTGAGAATTTGGAGTTTCACATGTCATTCTTGAAAGTAGTTATAACTAAAGTCTACAGGGCTTTCATGTGGATGGTTAATGTGGGTGTGATGTTTCTTTAGATTGGAGATAATGCTTATACTTTTATTTGATTGCTATCATTAATCTGATTGAATAAACACGAGTGTTTCTAAAAAAACAATTTTGAATTTTAATTTTTTTTTCGCTTTATTTGTTAGGGACTAGTAATAAGCTAGTTGGGGGGTGTGTTAAGTGTTAGAAAATGCATATTTATAAAGGAGAAAATGATCATTTTACATTCCAAGTCTTACTAACAACCCTTACTTTTATGCATTTAACCTTTTTATAATTTAATTACGTGTATTTTATTTTAATTAAGTATTTTATGTATTTTAGGGGCATTATAGTCATTTCACAATAAAGGAGAGATCAGACGACGAAACGGACATCACTTTTGAACTCAAGACGATCAAAAACCTTAGAAGGAGCATAAAAGGAAAAATGGCACTATTCACGTGTACGGTACTGTTTACGTTACTGTTCACGACACTGTTCACATAGATGGATTGATGACGTGGCATTGACCGATGATGTGGCATTGACTGATGAGGTGTCACAATCCTGTTGGATTAAAATTCTTATCTACTGTTGATGGCGACGTGGCAGCATATCAGTGGACGAAAAATCTCACGTACGGTGCATGCATCACACAGGATTATTTTCAACCAAATCGCGTCACTGTTCACCCGGGTCAAACCGTGTTACTGTTCAGCCACGTGGTCAAACCGCGTACTGTTGACTGATGACGTGGCGCAATCCTGAGCGTCCAAACTGTTTTTAATCCGATGGCCATGATTTACTCCATCTATCTATAAAAAGGGGGCCTCCCCCTCTAATTTGATATCTCGAATCTATTTTTGGGATCCATTTTCTGTAATTCCTTCTCTATCTTGTATTTTCTACATATTTTAATAAATTTCCATTTTGCCCCTAGTTCAATTATGAGTAGCTAATTTTCTTTCAAGCTTGGGTTGAAGGTGAAATCTCAACATGTGTCATGGGCTTTATTTGGTAAATTTATTTTCTCTTCCCCTCTAGTTTTTGTGGATATTTTGACTTCTCGTCGACAAATAATACTAATCTTGTCTAGTACCGCCTTGGTTTCACCGGCTCCCTAGTACAAGGTTATTATTATTTGGCACGGTAAGCCCTTAGCACCATATTGATTAAAGCGTGGTTTATGAGGTGTGGATTCCCCCCTCATGATTTAATTGGCATTAATAAGGATTATTTAGCCCATGATGCATGTTGATACGAATCCAGATACCCAAGTACGTCATTTCAATAGATTTCTCTTCAATTTATTCTCGCCATTTCAAATTCCAATTTTAGAATTTATTCTTGTCATTTCAATTCCAATTTTAGGATAATCCAAATCATTTTCACCACAAATCCAACCACCCATTTACAAAATTAATTCTACATATAATTAAAATCCACCTCCTCGTGGAATCGACACTCGTCACCATTAGTCTATACTATAATAGATTCGTGCGCTTGCGAGTACATTAAAATTTGCACAACAGCAGCCATGACAGGACCGATGGGAACACGGCACAAACTGTGCATCTGCTTCACTTGCATAATAGATTAAGCACATGCCAAGAAAGAGGAATGGGATTTCAAGACTGTTGCGCCAAGACAGGAAGAGAAGCTCGGGTAAAACGAAGAAAGAGGTTTATGAATGAGAGAGAGGAGGGTTTTTTGCAGAGGGGTAAAATGAAGAGGAAGACAAAGCGCTGGGTTCTCGTTGCTTTTGCCTTTTTTTCTAAGTCAAACGGTGCCGTTTTACAGAGAATAAAAACATGAAAAGAAATGAACGAAACAACGTCATTTAGGGTAGTTTCGAGGTCTGACCGGGGGTTTGACTCGGGGCAAATATAATTTTCCTAAGGCTAATTAGGAGAAATTTTATAGTACATTAAATGTTATAATCTGATGTAGAACCACCAACTAATAATAATTAGACATGTGGTTATTAATTTGAATCTAAAAATTTCCCTCCCTTTCTATTCTCTTTCCTTCATTTTTAAGAATTCTTGTTTTCCTTTTTCTCTCTCATCCCTCTTGAATTTCCCAATTTAATAAAATAGAAGATAAAGCATCAATAATCATTAAAGCTTGGTCAAGTCTGTTTAGAAATTGGAATGAGGATGAGAATTGCGTGCAAGCAAAAGGAATTAAACACATGGTGTGTTTACTACTACTACTACTACTACTACTACTACTACTACTCCTCCTCCTACTCTACTATCTTTTAATGGTGATTCTCATATTCACGTATATTGGGACATTATACTTCAATAATAATGATGGAAGATGGATAAATTTGAAAATCGCTTAGCTCTATTATGTTTTCTATAAAGTATTTTTTCAGCACTAGTAAACCAAAACCAAAAGAATATGATGAAATGAGGAGATGTTGACATTTTGCAGAAGTTGGACTTGCAGAAGTTGGATCTCTTTTTCCAAACAATCTAAGTTGTCATGCGTCATTCTACTTCATCAAAGTAACAATAAACAAAATAGTAGTGAACGCTATAAAAATATGGTGAAATCTCTCAAATTCTAATAATCAAAAGCAAGTGTTGAAAGTATTGATAGCCTTAAAAGTATACACAAATTATGTGAATTAAAATGACTGAATTTTTAGAGAGCATATCCTTACAATTAACAAAGCTAATGAAACAAAAAAACTAAAATTATATTTTAATCCTTTTTTCTTCTTTGCTGCCAAAATTAGGCCATAAATATTTTCCTGGCCAGTGGCCAAGGAGAGATTTAACCACTTTCAAGCTTTATGCATCTATGTTCCTTCTCAATCAACTTTGAGCACTCTATTTCAATGTGGCGGATTTGCACATTTCTCATAGACATATAACCAGTTATAATGTGGCACAAGGGCCACATATATGAGTCCCATATTTTCACCTCAAAATATTGTTTCCTTCTATGCTCGCCTTCCAATAGCTTCAAGCACTCTATGAACTCTGTCCTTTGTTCATCCAGAGTATAATGAGAGATTCACTAGTACTAATGGGTTTGTTTTTGTGAATTAGATCCAGTATGTTCTAATAAACAGGATCTGACTGAAGAATATGGTTTTTTTTTCTGGAATTTGACTATCTTTTGTTACAACTCTATCTACCCTTCTTTTAAATTTGATTTTCTCTTTCCAACATCCAACTATAAACATTGATAATATTTCCGCCACCTATCTAATGCCATGCTTTTGGTGCTGTCAATCATGCAATTTCCCATCCATCTCTTGAGTTTTTCTTCCCTTACAATTTTGCTACTTGATAAATTACGTTAGTCCCACTCATTGATTTATGTTAAGCAATTGGACAGTCATGAAATTTTCAAACAAAAGATTATTATCTCTATAACTCTTTGCTTTAGTTTTCTAGATGCTTGAGACTCGAAAAATTCATTGTTCTTTAGAACAGAATTGATAAGGTATGCCAAGAAATCATAAATAATGAAAAGATTGTATTAATGAGTTGGTGTATGTGTGTGGGCTAATAATTCAATGACACATGGCAAGAACCAAGGGAGGCTACTTTCTTTGGCTAGAATAGCAGGATAGCTCACAAGAAATTGAGAGATAAACTTCTCAAGGAAAGAACATTTTTGGAAAAATAATCAACATTGAAAGCTATTATCAAAAGTCAAATTCTTGGTAGTTAGGGCAAGCATGTAAACGGTGCACACCATCATAAGAGAGAACAAAAATATCTTCTTTTTGGCCAATGATAGGACACGGCTACCATGCAGGGCATAAAATCCATGTATGGTGGAGGGGCCAAACTTAAGCCGTTGGATTTAGCTTGTTTGAATCCAACGGTTGTGGTTTTAATTTTAAAAAAATGAATAAAACCAGGAAAAAAATAAGGCAACCGATTGAATTAAAATCATTTTCGCCTCCCTCCCTCCCTTTCTCCCCCCCCCCCAAACATTGAGCAGATATTTGTCGTTCCCTACACTATCACGATCTTGTTCTTGGTCACTCTCCCACTCCGGGTCACACTCCCGCTCCCGCTCTTGCTCACACTCAGGCTCTCATTCTCGTCGTTGCTGTTGTTGTTGGTCTTGGCCTTTCCTCCAACTAACACTCACGCCCAAACTTGCTCTCACTTTCGCTCTAGCTCTCGGCTCCGACTTTCACTCTTCTCATCAAGGTTACTCAACTTTAAACTTAGCCTTGTATTTGTTAAAGTGATTTAGATATGTAATTTGTTATATTTGGGGAAAAGGATTTGTTAATGATATAGTGTAGAAATATAATGCTTACATAATCTTTGACAAAATGCCACAAAGAAATATAGAACTATTTGTCATCTTTTAAGATAATAGGTTTTTTTTTTGTTGACAAAATGTTATAGCCGTGTTTGCAAATTAGGGATTTTCGAGCTGCTGCTGCCGATGTTATTCAAGTTCGAGCTACTGCTACTGTCTTCAAGTTCGAGCGCGGAGATTGTACTAGGAGGAGTCGACAACACGAGAAAGACGGTGAATTAGCTGCCTCATTTTCAACTTAAAGGTAAATTTTGGTGGAATTTGAGTTGAAATTGAGTGAGTTTGAGTGGGAAGACGAGGTTTTGAGAGAAAGAAAAGGGGTGTTTGGTTGGCGAGAAAGTGAGAGAAATTTTTGGATTTGGAAAGTGATGGGTTCTTTGTTTTTATTTCTTTATTGAGTAGATGTTAACGGTACAAGCATTAAAATTAAGATTTTTAATGGCAAATATAGAGAAATAGAAGCAAACTTTGATTCAGAGTATGCAGCAGCATTTTTTGGTACTTTTCTTAGTTTTTTGGGGGAAGCATTAGATGCTAATTATTGTAGGTTTGTGGTCTGAACAGTAGCTAAAACCTTAACCATAGTTTGAGCTTTCTTTTCTGGAACCATTCATGGTAATTTCAGGCAGAGATTGTGCATCATGTGCAACATGTCCATGTCTCTTCAATAGAAAGCTTTCAAGTTTGCAATCTTACAATGTAATGATTTGGTAAAGCATTACAATTTATACATGTGTTGTCATCTTTTGCACTCATCTATTTTCCTTAATTAATTAATGGAAAAACTTGAGGTTCTCACTGCTCTAACATTTGCTCTATTTGCTCATAAGCATGTTGATATTGCAATATCCAGGTGATATGTAATTTTCACCTTATATTTTTATTTCATCATTTTTCTGGGTACTATTTCATACACACAAGGGCTTGCACTCATGGTTTTTTATCCTTCGATAAACTTTGTATCCAAATATCCTTTTCTTACCCAATTAAAGAAGAGAGCACGCTAATGATAAGTTTGCTTGCTTTTAATGTAATAGGCCATCCTGGTAGTGCCCAGGATGTAGTAAATATCATTTCTAGTTGATATAATGGACTGAGTATGCATTCATTTTAGTTGTTTCATGAAGATAGAGTGAATTCTATTAAATTGGCTCTTCCCTTTTTTTAATATTTATTTTAAGGTATTATTATCAAGATTCTATTAAACTTAATTTTCATTCATTTTCTTTTACGAAATTAAAAATTATACCCAATTGGAATTATACATTACTCGTCCTTGAGAGAATTATGTAGACAGACAAAAGAATAAAAATTATTTAGAGAAACTCATGTGTTAGGAAGAGCTAGCCTAGGGATGAAAGAATTATATGCACATGACCTTCCGATTGCAAGTATGAACTTGGTGAAAATTGAGAAACTTTTTTTATATTATTATTATTTAACTTTTTCAACGTGATTTCCAATAGTTCGCACGTTTGCTTTTGATCTTTTTTTTTCTTTTTATAGATCTTTAACATTTTATTTTTACTTCTTAGTTTATTTATTTTATTTTTACAGCATACTTTCTTTATGTTATTCTGAGGACACTACACAACAGAGCTTGAACTTCTGAAGAGTTTAGATCAAGTTGTTGACATTTTGTTTATTTTGTATTGTCAATATATATATATATAATACTATAATGTTATTCAATTAATAAAGTGGAATTTTTTAAATTATATGTTTCATGTTTTTTAGTTTGTATTTTATGCATTTGTTTGAGAGCTTCCAAATTAATTTAAAAATATATTATGTTAAAAGTATTAAATTACTTAAAAAAACTAATTCACAACATGCATCTGCATGTTATAGAAGACAACATTTACAGCATGTGGTTAAAAACTTTTAAGCAATAGGCAAATAACTTTCAACAATGCGCTTTATATGTTGTTAAACAGACAACCTTAAAGACAACATCTTGATCAACAACATGCGATTACTTGTTGTTGAAAGTGTTTAACAACGTACATTACACGTTGTTAAATCTCATTTTTCTTGTAGTGAGTTGGAATAGCTGGAATATTTTTGCCTGCAATATTAGTGAAGCCATCATTAAAGAAATTGGTATTTATTTGTTAGCTCATATGATTCGTTTGTTTTATTAAATCATACTGAAAAGCAATTAATATATTGGCAATGACAATTTGGAAAGTCTTGTTATCGAGAATAAGAGATAAGTGCATTAATTCACTTGGGTTGCAAAGAAATTGGATGTGCAAAGAAATTGGATGAATGACGGTTGATGATTCTAAAAAATATTGCAATGGCAGATAAATATTAACCATCCTCACTTCATAGGTAGTTATTGCATTCGACAAAGCACCTGAATCCCAAATGTAGTTTCAGCGGTTCTATGATCGATCATTGATCAATGTAAATTAAACTATTATTCTATTTTAATTCTTTTCTATAAATGATTTGATATGAAATCTAAATTGTAGAGATGAATGGTATAAGAGATAAAATTGTAATTTTTGTGCAACATGATTACACGCTTAATGTATGATGCCCATCATGTAATTTTTATAATTATTTTGTTTAAATCATAGATATTGTAATATTTTAATTATAGTATAAAAATAAAGATAATATGAAACTTCTTTTCAATTAATGCTAATGATTAAATTTTATTATCATTTAGTTTTTTATAATTATTTTGTTTAAATTATTTATGGTATGGTTGTGTATGTATTAGTTAAACAATTACTTTTTAATTATAAGTATGACTTAAATATTTAGTAAAAATTATTTTTGAAAATGGTATTACCAAACACATACTTAGATTCAAAATACAACAACTGCAAGACATCATTTTCATTTCAATTTTGTTTTTAAAAAATACTAATTCAGAAACAATACCAAACAGACCCTAATGTTTTCCGATTTTAGGGTTTATATTGGTTTTGATGATGAGTACAAGTTTGTTTGGTTGCTGAGAAAGCGGATGGGAAAATAAGCCTATAAATTTGTATGGGAATTAATAGAATTAAAAATGGTTGCAAGGTTATTTATAGTGGAGATTTTGGCTATCAAAAGCGATGGCAGAATGTAAGAGCTCTTCCAAATTTATTTGCGAGGCCACTTACTGCAACTATTAGTATTTTACTCATTTTTAGCTTTTTTTCAAACTTAATAGTTAAGTCATATATTGCTTTAGCCCACTCATTTCTTCACGTTAATGGTTCACTATCACAAATTTCACTCAAATGTGAAAATTTTCAATTTCCACTACAACTTAGTTGAAAGCCATTCATTGTGTTTAGTACTTTTTGAAGCCTTAATCAACAAATTGGAGGCATACATTGCTTAACTAGAATTTCAATAATAATTAAAAAAATTAAAACAATTAGGATTATTGATATAATAATTAACAACTGAAAACCAAATATTTATATCTTCAATCATACTTTTCTTTAATAAATAGAAAATTTTTGAGGTATTTAAAAATAATTACATGAAATATTGAACAACCAATATGAAACAAATCACTTAAAATATGCAACAACGATCATAAAATATGAGTACCGCCATAACAGTGAACATGAAACATAAAACATAAAATATAGAAAGACAAACATGAAACATAGAACGTAAACATGAAATGGGGGCAAAAAAAAAATTCGGGGTATTTGAAAAATTATTACATGGAACATCAAACAACAAACATGAAATATCTTACTTAAAATATGCAACAGCGAACACACAATATGAGTACCTCGGTAACAATGAACAAACAACATCAAACATGAAACATAGAACGGTAAACATGAAACGTGGAATGTAAACATGAAACGGGGGCAAAAAAAAAAAATTTCAGGGTATTTCAAAAATTATTACATGGAACATCAAATAATAAACATGAAACATCTTACTTAAAATATGTAACATCGAATATAAAATATGAGTACCTCGGTAACAGTGAACACACAACATCAAACATGAAACGTAGAACAGCAAACATGAAACGTGGAACGTAAACATGAAACGGGGGCAAAAATGAAAAATTTTGGGATATTTGAAAATTATTACATGGAACATCAAACAACAAACATGAAACATCTTTTTTAAAATATGTAACAGCGAACATAAAATACGAGCACCTCGATAATAGTGAACATTAAACATCAAACATGAAACTTTGAACTTGCAACATGAAACAGGGGAAAAAAGAAAAATTTCGGGATAATTGAAAAATTATTACATGGAACATCAAACAATAAACATGAAACATCTTACTTAAAATATGCAACACCGTACATAAAATATGAGTACCTCGGTAACAGTTAACACACAACATCAAACATGAAACGTAGAACAATAAACATGAAACGGGGAACGTAAACATGAAATGGGGGCAAAAATGAAAAAATTTGGGATATTTAAAAAATTATTACATGGAACATCAAACAACAAACATGAAACATCTTACTGAAAATATGCAACAGCGAACATAAAATATGAGTACCTCGGTAAAAGTGAACACACAACAGCAAACATGAAATGTGAAACGTAAACATGAAACGGGGGCAAAAAAGAAAAATTTCAGGGTATTTGAAAAATTATTACATGGAACATCAAACAACAAAGATGAAACATCTTACTTAAAATATGCAACAACGAACATAAAATATGAGTACTTCGGTAACAGTGAACACACAACATTAAACATTAAATGTAGAACAGCAAACATGAAACATGGAATGTAAACATGAAACGAGGGCAAAAAAGAAAAATTTTGAGATATTTGAAAAATTATTATATGGAATATCAAACAATAAACATGAAACATCTTACTTAAAATATGCAACAGCGAACATAAAATATGAGTACCTCGGTAACAATGAACACACAATATCAAACATTAAACGTAAAACAACAAATATGAAACATGGAACGTAAACATGAAATGGGGGCAAAAAAGAAAAATTTCGAGTATTTGAAAAATTATTACATGGAATATCAAACAACAAACATGAAACATCTTACTTAAAATATGCAACAACGAACATAAAATATAAGTACCTCGGTAACAGTGAACATTAAACATCAAACATGAAACTTTAAATTTGCAACATGAAACATGAACGTAAACATGAAACGGAGGCAAAAACGAAACATTTTGAGGTATCTGAAAAATAATTACATGAAACATATAATAATAGACATGAAACACGTTACTTAAAATATGCAACAATGAACATAAAATATGAGTATTACTGTAACAGTGAATATAAAACATCAAACATGAAACTTTGAACTTACAACATGAAACATAAACGTAAACATGAAACGGGGGCAAAAACAAATATTGGAATATTTAGAAAATAATTATATGAAACATTGAACATTAAACATGAAATTTAAAATGTTAAATATGAGACAAGTTTAATAAAAAATAAATTAAATTTTTGTCTTTTTGTTAACACTCATTTTATTTTATTTTTCAAAATATTTATAATAAAAAATATTTTTCTATTTTCACTTTACTTATTTTTTTCTTCTTATTATTATTATTATTATTAAAATATTATTTATTTAATAAATATTTTTATTTTTATGTATTTAAATTAAAAATACATATTAATGGCAGCAACCAGTTGGAAAACCGGTTGCTGCCTGTTATAAAAGTTGTTTGGCTGCCAAACAACTTTGTTGACCCCCTCTATGATACAAGGACTCAAAGTCCCTGTATCATAGCCATTTCCCCAATGATAAGGAGCCAATAAGAAGGCAGATTCTCTAGACATACAATAAGAAAAGGTCACATCAGCAATCCTTTGCTACCCTCTAAAAAGCAGTAGGACCACATGTTGGAAAGGCTTCCACGTGCCGCATCTTAGAGGAGAAAGGGTAGCTGGAGGTTTCCTAAATGTTATTGACACGACTCAAAAGTGTATTACTCTCAAGTATAAGAGTGTCTAGTTATAATATAACCCGGTGAGACTAGGGTCGAACCACATGGAGTTTTAAATCTAGTAAAACTAAGAAAATTAATTGTGGGGAAAAGAAATTATTTGAAATCAATTTAAAAATAAGCTAAGGTTTAGGATTCACTCTCTGTATTCAAAGTATAATTTTAATACTCTCTCATTTATATTTTTCCTCACTTTTACCAATTAATTATTATATCTTTTAATTCTATGTATGTGGATAAATACAGAATAAAGTACTTAATGTGCCACACTATATTAATGTGTCGACATTATGTCAAAATATTATATTAATGTGTCGACATTGTGTTCCAGTAGTTCTTCTTTGTTCCCGCTTTCAATTCCAATTCTATCTTTATTCCTGAAAAATATTTACAAGATAAAAATTAACAAGTTACAAATTAATTTAACATAAAATATATTTGGGGAGTATTAAAATAATATAGAAATAATGAACACATTAATCGACACAATAAGTGAAAAACTAATAATTTTATCCTTGTTAAATGTACACTTTTTAGTGTTAATCAGTTATCATCTTGGGACCACAAAGCAAATTACACATATGTCCTCATATGAGGGCAGACAACCATTAATCAAGCGCCACATGTCTAAAATTACCAAAATACCCTCATAAACACTTCTACATAAGCTTTACATGTTCAATCTTGAGGGGGCTATCTCCATCTCTAGCACTATCTCTATCCTTTTGTTTCATCCAACACTAGGTCTTTTTTTTTTCTCCAAATCTCTTTTCTTGAGAGATCGTTTTATCTTTTTCTCCTTCAATTTCTACACCTCCATAGAAATCTTGACCATCCCATCTCCCAAAGAAGCCTTTTCCTTTATTTTTCTCTTAGAAAACTCTAATCTCCATAAGACCCACATCTCACTCGTGTTGTTATTCACTATAAACAACCTTTATTGCGGTTTTATTAATATTGTAGAGCAAATTATGTAATACTTCATTTATATAGTAGATTGGAGATTAGCTACGACCGTAGATGTAGGCTAAAGGGTGAACCATGTAAAATCTTGTGTGTTCTTTAATATTTATGCTTATTTTTTGCTTATTATGATGGTTTTGATGCCAAGATGCTATTTCATATATGAGCTCATATAAGTTGTCCTGCTAGCTCTACAAAGTTAACTGAATAAGCTCTTTACCCGCACTAATTATTCCAAGTATATAATTTTTTTTCTTTTTCTAGATACCCAAGATAGACATAATTTGCTAATGGAGATTTTACTAGGTACTCAACCCATAGCATAATTTTTTAGTCTAGGTTCATGCAATATTCTCATACTTGAGCTTATTAGTCTTGAACAAATGAGCAATCTCTGCAACAAGCGGATCATAGGGAAAATACTTAAATGGGTTATGATTGTGTAGTAATCTTTTTACAAATTAAAAAAATTCTAATGCAATGTAGAACAAATTAATTGATTCCAAATCATATTGAAGCAAACACACAATTTGGTGGTAATATGTTTGTCAGTAGACAAGCATAATCACAAGGTTTTCTTTTTAAACTTGTGTTTGATGAATGTTTGGGCGAGGGATCAGTTCCGCTGGTTAAAATTGATAATTTTGTGCTTTCAACTGTGGGCAGAGACAGAAAGTAGATGAAACAAAGAGTTTGTGAGATTAATTTAGAGGGAGTAAAGAAATTTTGTGGCTAAGAAAAAAAAAAAACCAAACGAGAGAGATGGAGAGAGAGCACGTGAAGAGAGAGATAAAATATAAGAGGAAGAAACGCTTGGTATAGGATCCACATGAAGAGAGAAAATATTAAAAATCTTGAATATTAAATTTCAATAAATCTCATCCATTAAAGTAATTTAAATCTAAAAGACATTAATAAGTATAAACTTAAGATTATTTTTAGGAGGCCACTGATTGGTTCCTTTGTCCTTAAATGTAGTTGCAAAAAACTAGCGTTCTATAAGTTTAATAAAAGGGTGCCAATAGCTCCTCTTTGTAAGCCTATCCACCAATCTACGCAATGATGCGCAGCATACTATAAACTCAAGATTAAAACTCTGACTCAATATTCGCCTTTTGGCGAGATCTAAAATATTTACATTTGAAGTTACATTTTCTCAAGTCACACACAAATTCACACACAAATTTACAAATTTTACTGATGAAACTCAAGTTCATCGCTATGAACTTTTAAGCCAATTTGTAAGTTAAATTCTCAAACAAAATGCTTCTACTTTTACTATATAAAACATTTTTCACCACCGAATTTACCGACAAATGACTTGTAATAAATCTAGTTGGAGATATAGAAAAATAAGTTTAGTAGAGAGTAAATTATATAACAATAAATTGTGGAAATTATGAAAATTAAACTTTTATCGGTTTATGAATTTGTGGAGTTAATTTAGTAGATTTAATGAGGGACTAAATTAAATGAATGAAAATTCTCTTTTGATCGAAGTTTCCATGAGGTTTTAAAGATATTATGCCATATGTTTTTTAGTAATAGTTTATAGATAAAATTGAACTTCTTTATTTTTTTATTTATTAACCATCAATCACCCACACATATTTTATTTTTACTTAGGAAAAGATCAAATTATGAGAAAATCTTAATTCAAATTATATAATAACAAACCACCTATATTGGTTATTATGGGCTTTTTCTTTTTAAAAATTTAAAGAGCTGTCTTTTAAAATTATTAAAGTTAGAGGGGAGCTTTCAACACCCTTTTGAAATAATTGTAACAATACCCTCAATTTAATTGATAAAATACAAAATCCATAAATTAAAATTAATCAACTTCTCATAAAATTTTACCCTAAAAATATTTATTTTTAAATTGTACATAAATCTTAAAATATTGAATTTATGTTAATTTTTTCTTATATATATATAGAGAGAGAGAGAGAGAGAGTTAAAATTTAACATATAAATATAAGTTATTAAATGGAGTGCATGTAAAAAGTTTGTTAAAAGAATAATTTATTAAGTGTTTAATTGAATTTCCATTCAAAATAATAAATGAATTAATTTGTGTTAAGTTAATTAAGTAATTTCAATTTAAAAGAAATTTTTAAGAAACTTTGAAGAGTGTAAAAGGCTTGTTATAACGCTTAAATTTTATGAATTTATGACTTTTTGAGAACTATTTTAATAGACCTAAGAGGACTAATTAATAACTTAAGCAGTTTTCTTTTCAATTTTTTAAAATTTATTTTCTCTAGTGGAAGTAGATCCCCATTGATCATGAGTTAGATACGTCTCTTCATCGGACAATCCTATCACCTCAACCCATCCCACCTATCATTTTGGCAAAGTAGTGATGCCAAAAATGAGATTATTTTTTAATTTTAAATAGAACCCACTGGTTATCACCTGACCCCAAGCACGTAGAATTAAAAAAATAATAATTTATCTGTTGAATATTTGGGAAAACAAATATTTGGGAAATTTGATTTTTGGAGTAAATTTATAATGATATTTTTGAACCAATAAATGAATGACATGTGGACAACTACAAAAACAAAATGGGCACAATACTTGGGAGCAGTATAAAGATGCTATCTGGAAGAACTTATTACATTGGATGCACTTAGAAATTAATGGTCAAAGTTAGAAAGTTCAAGATATTTACAAGAAAGAATAAACCTAATGTAAAAGGAATAAATTTGTCTCTTTTCCCTAGATATCACTAAAGATATTTTATCCTCTAAACCTAAAGATGACATCCAATTTTAAATTTTTATGCACTCTCCTTATTACTACCCTCTACTATATAAGTGTCTTATTCAATCAAATATTGGGAGCGACTCACTTGCTCTCCTCTCTTCTTTCTCTCTCTTTCTTCCATGTTTTAGGTTATTACTCATTCCTCCCTTTTTTTGGGAAGCCATTTCCATTTTCCACCTTCACCATCTTCTTTACCATATTGTCACTCTCCATATCTTTATTCACAATCATCATTTTCATCAATACCAAACATCTCTATATAACCATCTATCTTGTGTTATTCATCTTAGATAATAAAAGATCTTATGCAACATCTCATTTATATAGTGGATTGGTGATGATTTGCTCCTATGGATGTAGGCCAAATGCCGAACCACGTAAAAATATTATGTTATTTATAATTATATTTGTTTTACTATATTTTCAATTTGTGATCAATATATATATATTTTTTTTGTATGAGCTTACCTGAGGCAACCCATTTATGTTAGGTATTTTGTGAGACCACCTGAGTTAGTTTTAAGCACACATTAGCCCTCTATCTCAACTCCTACAGGGCTCCACTGAACTTTTCCTAATATTCTTCAAATGGCCACTTTAGCTCACTACGCATATTATTTTAGCTCACCACCTAGTAAATCTCAAATAAAACCACCTACCCCAAAAATTTAAAAAAAAAAACCTAAATCCAAACTTAGCAAAAGCTCACCTCAAATACAAAATTTATTTGTTTAAATTGTATTTGAGCTGGATTCTGTGGGAACATTATAAAAAAGCTTTTAATAGCAACAACTAGTTTAGTTAGGTCGTGTTTAAATAAAAAAACAACATAGGTACCCTCATATGCAAACACCGCCAAGTGAAGGCGCCTAAGATATGCCAACAACAAACAAGTGGAGTTCTACCTATTAGATCAAGGGTTCAATTTCAGTATCCAAGAGATATCAGATCTTGCTTAGCTCTCCAAAGTCAAGTCATCACCGACTCCGTATCTAATTTCGCCAGTTACTTTGGGGGGTGGGGGGGCGGAGGTAAAGCTTCGGAGGAGTTGTGTGAGAAAAGTCATGAGAAAGAATTAGAGTGTTGTATGAAGACCTTGTGGGGACCCTCAGGGGTACCCTTTAACGATCCATTTCACTTGCGGATATATGTTTGTAAATTTTATGTGAAGATCTTATGGGGATCTCAAGGGTACCATATAGTGGTCAGTTCCACTTGTGAGTGTGTTTGTAAATATTATGTGAAAACTTTGTAGGGACCTCTAGAATATCCCACCTTCTTTTTTAGAGATTATATTATCTCTTTAAATTTAAAAGCGTATAACTTACCTATCCAAAGTCCTCACAAAAATATGATTGGATGACTCGTCTTTAGATATAGGTTATAATATATGATGTATTAGCTTCTTTTTCTTCGACTATCACTAATGAACGTTCTATATGGATGATTTATTTTTATCGCCAAGGGTATAGCTCACCTTACTAAGATTTTCACTGTAATTGAAGTGAGATTAATAACTTGTCTTCTCTAATATATCTTACTTGGATAATTTATATGGATGATTTATCTTTATCACCATGTGGTTGAAAATTAACGATTTACCCCTTATTATAATTTGTTGATTGTAATTTATCTCCACTTATAACTCACCATGTTCAACTTTTAGAGTATAGCTTTCAATATCTTGATTTATTATTATTTCAACTTACTTATATTGATTATTGCTAAAGAGCTGTGAACATGAACAAATCGCCAACATAAGGGTATCTTAGTAAGGTTACCAACATATGGGATTGAAAATTCATCTCCTATAAAATCGTGTATATCACCTGGAGTTATCGCCATGCTTTATAGTCGTACTTTTATTGCCATATGATCAGAGAGCTGAGAAAACTCTTAACGAAAATGCCATGATTAAGGAGCTAAGAAAGCTTCTGAATAAATCACCATGATAAGGAGCTAAGATAGCTCCTGAGTAAATTGCCATGATCAAAGAGTTAAGATAGCTCATGAGTAAATTGCCATGATCATTTAGCTATGAAAGCTTCTAAATAATTGCCATGATCAAAGGGCTAAGAAAGCTCCTGAGGAAGTTGCCATGATTAGATAGCTAAGATAGCTTCTAAGTAAATTGCCATTATCATAGAGCTACGAAAGTTCCTGAGTAAATAGCCATGATAAAATAACTAAGAAAGCTCCTAATAAAATTGCCACGATTAGAAGGCTAAGAAATTGTCTGAGAAAATTTCCATGATCAAAGAGCTAAACAAGCTTCTGAATAAATCACTATGATTAGAGGAATAAGAAAGCGCTTGAAGGAATTGCTTTGATTGGAGAGCTAAGGACACTCCAAGATAAGTTGCCATGAAAGATATTTATCACCAATTTTTTTTTGCTAGAGGGCCGAGCTCACTCGATTACCTCGCTTGCTCTTAAAAGGTTATGAGATAGGTGATCCAGTAATTGAAAGCAGCCATGTGTCATCAAGTCCAAGTTTTTTCTTCGAGTTTCTTATGCTTCAATTCTTTCAACACAAAAACTAGAGGGATCTTGCTTGAATGTAAATTTAGAATGATACTTTTGGACTAATAAATGAGCGACACCTAGACAACTATAAGGGCAAAATTAGCACAATACTTAAAGTAGTATAAAGATGTCATTTGGAAGATTTTACTCTATTAGATGGACTTAGAAATCAATGGTCAAAATTGGACACTTCAAAATATTTATAAAAAAGAATAAGCCTAGTTAGAAGGAATTTTCTTGTCCCTTTTCTCTAAATATGACACATAGCGCCCTAAAAACATTCTCTCTTTTAAACCTAAAGATGACATCTAACCCTAACTTTTTATGCATTCTCCTTACCACCAACCTCTATTATATAAATGTCTTATGCTACAAAATATTAAGGGTATCTCACTTGTTTTTCTTTTATCTCTTCTTTCTCTTTCTCTCCCCCCCCCCCCATCACCCACTTCTCTATTTTTAAGAGGTCATTTCTATTTTCTACCTTCATCATCTTCTCCATCATATTATCACACCTTATATCATTATTCACCATCTTCATCTTTATCAATACCAAACATCTTTATATAGTCTTTTAACTTGTGTTATTCGTCTTAGATAATAAAAAATCTTATGTAACCTCTCATTTATATAGTAGATTGATGATGATTTGCTCTCATGGACATAGGCTAAAAGCCAAATCACGTAAACATTGTATGTTCTTTATATTTATATTTGTTTTACTATATTTTAAATTTGTGGTTGAGATTTTGTTTCATGTATGAACTTACTTGAGGTGAGACAACCTGAATTATTCCTTGAGTACACCTGAGCTAATTCTAAGCAAACATTACCCTTCCATATCAACTCCTATGATTCTCCACTAAGTTCTCCCTATTATTCCTAATATGACCGCATCGGCTCATTATGCATATTATTTTAACTCATCACCTAGTGTACCTTAGGTAAAACACATGCCCCAAATATTCAAAAAAAAAAAGAATCACGTAAACCTAAACTTAGCACAAGTTTCTCTCACATATAAATTTATTTGTTTGAATCAAATTTGAGTTGGATTTGATGAGAACTACCCAATTGGTTTAAATCAGGTTCTAGCAAAAATTTGTTGAAAGCATTTGTCTACTGAATCTCTTTACAAAACATAGAATACATTCAAATACATTTGATTACACCATAAGAACACAATTTATCCAAATTTAATCTACACATACTTTCCCTCATAATCTATAAGCCTTCTCGCTATAGAAAATTGCATAACTCTCTTCAATCGGATTATCAATATCCTCAAGACTTGAAAGATAGAGGAGAGCCAATGCCCAGTATATAGATACGCGCTATTGAGGTTTTAATAAAATTTAATTCAAATAATCAATTTATGCAGTAAATTAGCTTTTGTGCACAAGCAATCTTAAAAGATATGCATGCCAACTCAACGGCATTTAATGAGCCAACAGTCGCTATTCAATGTCAAATCACATATTTCAATGGCTAACATCCTTAACAGACTAATACTAAATTACATGCATGTAATTTACAATCCTCTCACATGAATAATAAGTGGTGTATGCTCACTTACTATTTATATAAGAGGGCTGAAAATTACATGCATGTAATATAAGGAGATTTTTCTTAACAAAGGTCTTGCTACTTTACAGTTTATGTAAGGTACATTCAAGCTAAAACAAGCAACCAGAGATGGGCCACGAAGCAACTAGAGGTGGGTCAATTACTCATCTTATAAGGGGCTGTATCTTACATAGGCTCTAAGCTGGCAAAATCCCCTTAACAATTATGGTCAATACACTGAGTACAGGAGGACAAAACTACGTTACAGATTCTGTAAGGTACAGACTGCAGCATCAGCCGTTGGATGTGGTTGGATGTGGAGTGAGAAACTAAACAAAAGAAAATCGGATGGTGGGATGACGGGAGATGTTTGTTACAGAATCTGTAACATAGACAGGTCCCCAAATAAAAGCCATCTGACAATCATTATTCTAGATCAGAAACAATCTTGCTTTTCAGTTTTAAAAATCGAAAACTCCCAAAAGCAAATACACCTCAATGCAGACATCTCAAATTCAAGCCTCCAAAGATTTTTCCTTCCTCTTTGCATATCCACTTCCTAAACGAATTAAGAATATAATGATTGACCTCTGAAAGACCTCTAATATTACACAAGCAATTAAAGAAAATGAGTATGATGAAAATCAAATTCAGCTTTAGTTTAAAGCAAAACATTAGCCTCAATTTCAATTTAATACTCCAACTTTATAAAAGTGAAGTCAAAACATGCATTCAATTGAATCATTCAAATCTTGCCAAGGGTATAAAAATTATTATGAAAGCGCTACCCAAACTCCATTAAGAGTGAAGAATTTGTGCAAATTCAGTAGTAACCATAGTTTTAACAAAATCGACAGCTAATTAAACCAAATTCTAAAGCATGCATGCTAAAAACGTACAGGGATTTGGCCTTCTAGGGCAAAAATGATGATGTTTTAGCTAGACCCAATGTTACTCCAACACACCCAATCCACCAAACTCAAGCAGCTTGAGATTTCTTTCTCTAAAATGAAGACTTTCTTTCTTTTTCTTTTTCTGTTCTTTCCCTCGTCCTCTCCTTTTCTTCCCGCTTTATATAATATGAGATGTTATGAGTGTTAAGTATTTGGCTGGACTTGATGGGTTTAAAATCTTGAAAAACAGAGGAAAAAAATCGTTACACTGACATAGCTTTATTGTATGATTCTACCAACTCATAGGCTTGTCTTATGTAAGTTTTTTTTCCTAGTGAAATTATTAAAAAAATAATATAAGGTAAATTATTAGTCATTTACATTAATTTTATACTGTTATATAACATATTATAAAACTTTGAATTTGTGCAATTCTCACCATGAGTTTACAATTTGTATCAATTATTTGCCAAAACGTTAACTACCATTCATAATTGACGATATCACAAAGGTAACTTAAACATTTAACATGTGAAATATTGAAAAATTATCATTAATCTATATTAAGTCTTTTTTGTTAAAAAATACTGCAAAAAAATTAAATTTAAATTTTCTACCTTAAATCTCTAATTTGTTTCAAACCATCCACCAAAATGTTAACTATCAATTTACAATTGATGGCGATACAAGGATAATTTAGACATTTAACATACAAAATAAAAAGTGAAGTAATAGTTTAAAGTATAGAGATAAAAAAAATATTTTTTATAACTAATATTCAATTAAATACACTTAACACTCTAATTTCTCTCTCAATTAAAAAATCTAATTTTTCTTCTCAAATTTATATAATCAAACATAATCCACAAATTACCCTACATCCTAATTTATAAACATCTAATCAATCCAATCCTTAAATTCAATTTCATAAACACTCAATTACTTGGATTTCTTAAACATTCTTTGATCATTCAAGATTGCTCTAGCATAAGTTTTATTTTGATTATTTTACTCTTATGACATAAAATAACCAAATTGCCTCAACAAAATATGTGATCTTGTAATTAATTGTTTGGATATTTAATTTTGTATCCCAAAATCTAACTTCTTTTTTAATGAAATCTAACAACTTTCAATACCAACATGTAAATGGCATAAATTAATAGTCCAATAATTTACATAAATATTGTACCATAAAGATATTATGTTAGTTTAATTAAAGATTAATAATCATGCATACTAATAAAAGTGGTATTGACACATTATTAGAAACATCGAATTTTGTATAAAAATTAAAAAGAAAACTGAAGTTAAAATACATCTTTTAGGTCATGTTCAGTTGGCAGGCAGTAGAGAACGTTGGAGAGGAGAGTATTTTGAGTTTCTACTAGTTTTACATTGTTCGATTGGCTAAATTTGATCGAAAATCAAATATTGAGTTTACTTTAGTTTCCGTGAGTTGAGGAATTCACTTTCCTCTATAATGAGTGCAGAAATTTGGATTCCACCCAATTAAAAAGATCAATTTCTCTATCTTACTCTCATTTATTTATTAATTTCTAATTTTACCCTTCAAGAAGTTTAAATCAAACAACCATAATTCTCATTTTCCTTTCGATTCGCAACTCATATAATGTCAAAATCTCTATAGCACAAAATCATTAATGAACTTTCGGTTGCTTTCACCGACGATAAAGAGATTTTCCGATGGTGTTTGAGCACAAGAGACCGTCTGGAATTTCAATAGTATCTCATCCATCTTCCTTTCAGAAATCATTTAGAGTTTGAATAATACCATTCACTGGCGAGCTTCATCAGTTCTTGGTTTTGGTTCACTGTTATCGTAGCAATTTATGACTTTTTAGCTTTAAAGTTTCTCATATTCGGTACTCTTTCTCATCTCTTCCATGTATTATTTTGTTATTTTGGCTATTTGGGCGTTCTTGTTGATTTCTTATTTATGGCTATTTTGGATGTTTTTGGCTGTTGCAATTGTTCATGCCGAAAGGTTAATAGGAATCAATTTATAAGTTGTGTTACGATTCATTGGATGATTGATTCCAGCTTATAAGATGGGTTATGGTTCTTTTTCATTGTTGTGTTGCTTCAAATTTGCTTGTGAATGGTGGTATTTGATTCAATTCTTGATTTGATTGAAAATGTTGTTCGGATTGCTAGTATGTTTATAGTTTATGGTGTTTCTGGTTTGACACTTAATACAATTGTTGTAGAGATAGTGTCTTGTAATTTATTGTTAATAGGAATTTATCTAGCAAAAGAATTAGATGTTATATCATATCTGCTGTTCTTTATTTACCCTTCTTGCAGCTTACTATATTAGTTAGTAGTAGTACTTAAGGTTTAGCCTTCTTTTTGAATGAGAAATGAGATTATTCTCATATATGGTTGTTAAAACTAAATTTCACAAATGTAATGGTGACTTTGCTGCAAGTGGAGATTTAATTTGATTTATCGCATTCGTGTTTTATTGTTTATAATTTGTAATATGCAATTTGTGTTCATTCAACTTCATTCGTTTAGAGTTTTACATTATGTTTGTATTTCTGGTGAATATGGTTGTACAATTGTTGACCAATTTGTAAGTTGGGGATTTTTTTTTAAATATATTTAATAATTCTGGCTTTTGATTGGATAGATTACCTTTAAATTTTATTAAAATGCATTTACTTATATTGAATAGGTCACTGCACCAATTTGACAATTCCTTAAGTGGCCTTTGTTGAGATGAAACCGGGCAGAATTAAAAGAGCTTGATTCTTGCTTGTTGATCTTCTAGTCTTATTATCTACTTCTATGTTTTATTTACTTCCATAAACTATTAGGTTCGTGAATCATGAGCTTTGTAGTCATGTTTTGCACATGTTGGATGTTTGAATATCTCATAAACTTCACCAAAGATTAATAATATGAACACAATCATATATCGCCTTGCTCTATGTATCTACCAACTTGTTTTTATTTGTCTTGTTTTATTTCCGCTCTTTCTAATATTTTTTATGTTTAAGTAGCTCATCAAAAAGAAGGAGAAGAAACAAAAATTTAGAAGAGCTTGGAGAATTTAAAGTGCTCAACAACTCTTATCTTTTGCACAAATGAAAGACTCTTTTAATGTCATGAGTCGAACTATAGGACAAGAAATCAATGACAAACAAGTAGGATTGAGTGAAGAGTTGAAGAAGATTAGTGGTCTTACAATGATAGAACGACTTAGACCCACCACTCAAATTGATTGTGATACTGCAACGCTCAATGTTTTTTATAATGTTTGTGATGAGGATAGAGAAACATAAGTTAGACTTTACCTTAATGGTGAAATTTAATATCTAGCTTAACTCATTTGAGCACTTGAAATTTGACTAACTATTTTTTGTTATGTTTTTATTTTTTCATATTTTGGGATGTATTTGATATTATGGGCTATTATGGGTTGTTTCCATAAGAAGTATGAATGTCACCAACAAAAAGCTTCTTGTTTTTTAGTAATATTATGGGCTATGCCTTTATTATTTCATTTGAGAATTTGAAATTTATTATTTTTGTAGTAATATTATGGCTATTTTTGAAATAATATTAATGTTTCTTTTTAAAAAAAATTTATTTTTGATAAATTCACTTGGATAATAGTTGGTAAAAGCACTTATGATAATGATAAACAAAAGCACTTTTAATAAAAGCACCATAAATGTAGCTAGGACATTGAGAATAAAACATTAATCTTGAGGCTAACTTTTAGATAGTTAAACATATTTGTAGTTCTTTAATTAATTTACTAATAATTAATAAAAATATAATATAAGGTTAAATTTGTTCAAATAAAATTACTAAATTCCTTTTCTCTAATAATTCTATTCTAAACCAAATAAGGAAAATTGAATTCCCTACCCTTTTTTCTCTTTTCTTCTCCACTTCTCACTCCTCCTTTCCTACAACCGAATATGGCCTTAATACTTTTACCTTATAAGGGTAAAATAATAAATTTAAACTTATACTAAGGATGTCTTAGTCGTCAAATATAATAAAAATTTATGTCACATAAAATAAATTAAAAGAGATTTAATTAATTAATTATCTAAAATTCTTTTTTTTTATTTGAAATTTTTGAAAATTATGTGAATTTTTTCATTATTTTCTTAAAAAAGTTCGGATTTACAAAAAGTGTGCGTGTAAATATCACCATAATAAATACTGGTTGTTCAATTTAAAAGCTTTTAAAGTGATTATTCTTCTAAATTCAGAATTCCAATCAATTCTTCATTATTGTCGTTGCCTCGTTAGTAGAAATCAAATTCAATGAAGCACGTATGGTGTTGCACAATTGGCAATTGCAGCCTAGTCATATTGGATGGGTGGTCCAATATGAATGAAATAGTTGAATAAGGCTTCTGTTAAATGGGCCCAGAGACGCCGCTATGTATTTGAGAAAAGAGTTAAACTATTGGCACCCTTCTACAATTCTCTTGAAACCCTCTTTTAATTTAATGTTAAAAATACCTTTATTCTAAATAAACATATTTAAATTGTGAAATTTTTAATTTTCTATTATGTTTTTTTCTGCACAATTAAATTTTTATGGGTGATAAATTTTTTGATAAAAATTAATTAATTAAATAAAATATTTATAAGATTATAGGTAAAAAATTTATTATTAATCTTAAAAAAGATAAATAATTTAATAAAAATATGTTTTATTTATTATCAATAAATTATCTTAATAATTGAAGAAAAATTTATAAAGAATTTAAAAAAAAATTACATGTGTGAGTTTGATAATAGAGAAAATATAAGAGTTTATTTATTTTTTTAAGAGAGAAAATATAAATTTAAAATTAGAGAAAATAAATATAAGATATATTAAAATATTTATTTTTAAATATAATTATAATAGAAGAGTAGTTTTAAAAGAATTTTAGAGGGGTGCCGATAGTCCAACTCTTGAGAAAATGCTCGAAGAAAGAAGGGTGGTCGTACTCGCAGCGTGTGAGCGTGAGACACTGACATTGCTGGTATCACCACGCAAAGCAAAGCATATTATTAGGTTGACTTGGTAGGAGGGGGGAAAAAAGAAGTAAAAAGACGAGAGAGAAATGGGAATGGGGAAATGGTTGAAAATCGGAATGGTAGTGGGGGTGATAGCGATAATAAGGGAAGTAAGCAAACATTACGGATTTGGATTTGATAAAGACACTGGTATTAAAGCTATTAGAGAATGGTCGGATCGGTTGGGTGTTTGGGCGATTCCTGTTTTCGTGGGATTTCACACACTCACTATCGCTCTTTGCTTGCCCTACGCTGTCTTCTTTGAAGCGGCCGCTTCTCTTCTGTTCGGTTTCTTCCCTGCCGTTCTCTGCGTCTTTTCCGCTAAGCTTCTTGGAGCTTCCCTCTCCTTCTGGATCGGCAGGTTTTATAATCAAATCCCTATTACTCCTACAAATTAATTATTTGTTTGTTTTTGTCTTACACCCCACTGAATCGATGCCTTTAAATAAGAGATCCGAAATCTAGTTGGTCTTAAGTCTAGCATTTAGGTGGATTGATCCATCCACCCCATGATGTGTGGTGAAATATAGTTCAATTATGCATTGCATTCTCTAGTTGCTAATTAGCTGAGATTTGACTGGTTATGTTAATTGGATTTGGAGAGCCACTATTTCTAAGGAACCCTAGGAATTGTTGGGCCTATATTTACTTAAGGTTTTGTTGGTCTGCGCCATAAAGACCTGTTAAAACATTGAATACCCTAAAATAGTTGATGATAGAACATCACTTGGATACATGACATGATGGAAGCTTTTCTAAAATAAAATAATTGTCTGTTTGAACTGGGTTATTTTCATCTGGGGATGATTGTTTTTGTTTCTCTTAATATTTTGAAGTCTTGAAGAGAATGAAAATTACAGAGTAATTCAAGTACTCAATGTGTTCAAAGACATGCCAGTTTGAACCAGGAAACAAAAGCAGATTGACTGTAACATTACTGAACTTGTCTGCTTTTGATGACACCTACATACTTGCTCTCAGGATTTTCCATTCGTTGTTCCATTCCCCAAATTTCCCTAGTTTTTTGTTGTTATTTTTATTTTATTTTATTTTATTTCTTTATGTTTATTTTATAATTACTTTTAAGAATGATTTTGACTCTGTGGATTCAGGTTAGTTTTCAAGAGTTCAAATTCAGCAATGGAGTGGGCTCAGAGAAACAAGTACTTCCATATCCTTTCTAGAGGAGTTGAAAAAGATGGTTGGAAATTTGTGGTGCTAGCACGCTTTTCACCAATGCCCTCGTATGTCATTAACTATGCCTTAGCTGCCACAAATGTTGGGTTTGTAGTGGATTTTCTGCTCCCAACAATTATTGGCTGCCTGCCAATGATTTTGCAGAACACATCCATCGGTAGCCTTGCTGGTGCTGCTGTTGCTTCAGCATCCGGCTCTTGGAAATCCCAGGTTTGGTCCTACCTCTTTCCCCTACTTGGGATTGTATCAAGCATTCTGATTTCTTTTAGGATAAAAAAGTACTCCACTGATATCACAGTGGCTGAATCTCCTAGCGATATTGTTGCAGACTCATCTCATGGTAAAACAGGAAGAGAGGGTCTGAAGAAAAGTCAATAATAGAATTAATCAACATTAATTTTCTTCTTTGATTATTGTTATGGTAGAATACAAAGTTATACATCACGAATTTTCATTTGAGAGTCAATTTTACATTTCGATCTTTTCTGTGTGGTACTCTTTTTAAAGGTTCAGAGTTGGGCGATTCTTTCCAGTTTAATTTTCTCTTAACCATTCAGTTATACTTCAGTCTTTATGAAAGTCAAATATGTAATCAACAAGTTTGTGCGGAGGAAGAATGCTTTATAGTGGTAATCAACAAATCGTCTGGTATTATTATATTGCTAAATACCAATTTTGAAGTAAGACTTTGCATATTGTAATTACGTGTTATTATATTGCTAAATACCAATTTTGAAGTAAGACTTTGCATATTGCAATTACCATTTTGATGACAACTTGATTTTTGATGTATGACAAATTGCACTGATGGGAGAGTTAGCACTAATTGCATCTTTATATAACTTCTGAATTTTTGTTTATTCAAATATTTGCTGCTGATAAATAACTTGTGACAACTGATTCTATACCTACATTGCTGTGAGTTTGAATTTTTTAACTGCTTTAACATCTTTTTGCTCCTAAAAAATAATTTATTAGCTATTTGTGTAAACCCTCCCCATTTCTAAAAAAAATATTCTTCTAAAAGTATTTACTATAAGTTGATATTTATTTTTAACAAATACAAATCAACAGAAAATTTGTACAATCCTTGTAATTTTTTTTTACCCTCTTTGACTATTAAGTTTGCTTTATCATAAGTTTTATTTAATTATTTTATCCTTATAACACAAAATTGACCCAATTGCTCTGAGAAATAAGTGTTCTTATATTTAATAGTTTAGAATTTAGGTATTTAATTTTGTAACCCATATAATCTAACTTTTTTAAATGAAATCTAATAATTTTCAATACATTACATGCAAATAAGATAAATTTGATAGTTCCATATTTTGCATGAGTATTGACGTTGTGTCAGTTTAAATTAAAGATTGATAATCATACTAATAAAGCAGAATTGGCATATCATTTAGAAACAATGAATTTTGTACACCGAAATAAAAGAAGATGAAGTTAAAGTAAATTTTTGGTACTCTTTACCTAAGGGTAAAGTAGTAAATTTAAATTTAGGCTAAAGTAATCTTAGTAGTTAAATTTAATTAAAAAAACATAAAGCATAAAAAAATAAATTAAGATAGATTTAATTAATTATTTCTCTAATTTTTTAACTGAAATTTTAAAAATGGCGTTAATTTTTTGTAATTATTATCTAGACCTTGGGTGGGTTTATAAAAATGGTCAGGGTGGAAACAACACAAACAAATTACTGGGAATGGGGAGGTGAGTCGATAGGATCAACATACCTGCTTAAATTTAATTAAAAAAACATAAATCATAAAAAATAAAATAAGATAGATTTAATTAATTATTTCTCTAATTTTTTAATTGAAATATTAAAAATGGCGTTAATTTTTTGTAATTATTATCTAGACCTTGGGTGGGTTTATAAAAATGGTCGGGGTGGAAACAACACTAAAACAAATTACTGGGAATGGGGAGGTGAGTCGATAGGATCAACATCCCTGCGTCCATCCCCGGTACTCTGCTTATATCCTGGAACCATTGCTGTTTCTTTCAAAATTGTTTGTGGGGACGGGATGAGGGTAAGTATAAAATCATATTTCAAACACAAAACATCAAAATAAATTAAAGTATATGTCAAAACAAAATTAAAGTATTAAAATTATTTGTATTGACTTATAAGTCAATGTCACCAAATTTATAAGATAATTTATAAAACAAAGTAAAAGTATATAGCTTCAAAGTTGAGCACATCATAAAAGTTGTATGGTATAAATCCAGCAAAAAAAATTTCGCCAATTTTTAAATATTTATATTAGCTATTATTTATATTGTTAACATTATGATACCTATTATTTACATCCATACCATTACAATATAAATTTTAACTGTATTCACTAAAAAATTCAGAAGAAATAAAATAAAAAATAGGCAGGGGGAAATAAGTTGGGGATGGAGATTTCATTGAACCTTCGTCCCCTCAGATAAGATATTGGCTACCAAATTGTCTTCATCTTTTTTAAGAATAAGAAATTGATACAAACCTTACCAACATCTGACGCGATCCTAATCAATTTAGTCTTCAAGAACAAATCTAAACCTAGAATTGAATGGAATCGTGATCCAATGCTCAATGAAAGTACGAATCTTGGTATGTGAGGACACTACAACCAGGTATGAATGATATGATTGATAAGTCAAGAGTTTGAACGTCACGGAAATCTAATAAGTTCAAAAAATTTGTTTAAGAACCAAAGAGAATTAATTCTCTCACTAATTACATTAAAACTAATATGTCTCTATTTATTGGATGCGAGTATATTATATAGGGTTGGTTACAAGAATTTTTAGAAATAGATCCTAAACCAAAATCAAATTGCAATTAGAATTGGAATCTAAACATATAATAAAGAATTTAAATCAAATCAGAATTTTTATCGGCTTAAACATCTTACATAAAATAAAATGGAAACTCGATAAGTAAAAGAGAAATAATTGATTTGTTTCTCCACTAGCCTTTTCAAAAAAACGAGAAAGTATCCAGAAAGAAAAGTAGTTTATTTTCTAGATACGAAAATATCCAAAAAAGGAAAATAATATATGTTCCCACCATAAAAGTTCAAACCAAATTCCTATTTCATGGAAATAATTATTTGAAAACTTCAAAAACCTGAATAATACATTTATCATGTGCGATTCCTTCAATGGGCCTCTACGAATTTGATTGAGTCCAAGTTGCTTGAATCAACTCATTAAATGCTTGTTTGATTTTTTTTGCTCGAGCTCTTGTGACGGGTTCGACGGAAACTTGAATAAGATTTGAATATGCCTCATCTCACGTGTTTGTGACAATTTTGTCCTTAATCTCATCATTCCCTTCCTTTTGAAGAGGATTTTTCCTCAAATCATCATTTGCATCAAAAGACTTAAATAAAAAACATTAAAAGTAGCATTTACGTCGTACTAACAAGGCAAATCCAACTTGTATGCATAGTCATTGATATGTTCCGAAACTTGGAAATGACCATCCCCTTGAGGTAATAACATAGATTTCCTTCGTTCTGGGAGTTGTTCCTTGTGCATGTGTAACCACACCTAATCGTCAGGTTTAAAGACTAGCTTATGTCGCCCTTTATTGGTTTGTTTTAGCATATTGCTCAATTCTCCGCTCAATATTGAACTTCGCCATATCGTGTATCTGTTTAACAATTTCAACATTTTTTTTCATCTTAGTTAACACCTTAGAAACACGTATTGGAGTTAAATCTAATGGGGTTAAAAGATTAAAAGCATAAATAATTTCAAACGGTGAATACTTAGTAGTAGAATGAACAGAACGATTATAGGCAAACTCAACATATGACAAATAATCTTTCCAAGTTTTGATAATCTTTCTAATGGTAGCCCGCAATAGGGTAGATAAAGTTTTATTTACAACTTCTATTTGACCATCATTTTGAGGGTGACCAGTAGTTGAAAATAATAAATTAATTCCTGACTTATCCCATAATGTTTTCCATAAGTAACTTAAAAACATAGCATCCCTGTCAAAAATAATTGTCTTTGGCATACCATGCAACCTCACAATTTCCATAAAGAACAGGTCAACGACATTAAAAGTATCATTTGTTTTGTGGCATTGAACAAAAGGTGTATCCTTGAAAATCTATCCACAACCACAAAAATCGAGTCTCTCCCTCGTTTAGACTTAGATAACTCTAGTACAAAATCCATTAAAACATCGTTCTGAGGCGTACTGGGTATTGGCAACGGGGTGTATAAGCCATAGGGCTGCACTTTCGATTTGGCTTGCTTACAAGTGACACATCTACCATAAAGTCTCTCGACATCTCATTTCATATATGCCCAATAGAAGTGTTCCTACAAAACTGCTAAAGTTTTTACAACTCCAAAACGTCCCATCAACCTTCCTTGGGATTCTTTCATTAACAAATCTCTTAAAGAATAATTAGACACACATAGTTTATTCTCCTGAAATAAGTAACCATCATACTTAAAGTACTTACCAACTGCGGTCTTTTCACAAGCTTGGTATTCAACATTAAAATCGCGGTCATCAGGATACAATTCCTTAATATCTTTAAAACCAAGCAGTTTAGCATTAAATATTGAGATTAAGACATACCTGCAGGAAAGCGTATCTGTAACGACGTTTTTCTTACTTTGTTTGTAACGAATGACATATGGAAACGTCTCTATGATGCAATTTAACATTAAGTGTCCAGATTAAGACATACATACGAGAAAGCGTATCTGCAACAACGTTTTCCTTACTTTACTTATAACGAATGACATATAAAAATGTCTCCATGAATTCCACCCATCGAGCATGCCTCTTGCTCAACTTGTGTTGGCTTTTAAGGTGTTTCAAAGACTCATGATCGGTGTGAATCACGAACTCCTTAAGTCATAGGTAGTGCTGATACGTTTTTAACGTTCGAACCAACGCATACAACTCCTTATCGTAAGTAGGGTAATTTAAGACTACCCTATTTAGTTTCTCACAAAAGTAAGCAATTGGTCGTCCCTCTAGCATTAGGACTGAGCCAGTACAAACAGTTGAGGTATCACATTCAATTTCAAGTATTTTATTAAAATTAGGTAAGGATAATAAGAGAGCATTAGTTAGTTTTTGCTTAATTATTTGAAACACTTTCTCTTGTTCTTCTTCCCACTTGAATCTAAAGTCTTTTTCTATTACTTCAGTAAGCGGTGCGGTCGATGTGTTAAAGTCTTGCACAAATCGTCAGTAGAAACTAGCGAGCCCGTGAAAGCTTCTCACATCACTTATACTTGTAGGACTCGACCACTCTTGGATTGCACATACTTGCTCCTCATCAACTTATATACCACCCTGTGTACTCATAACAAATTCTAAAAGCACAAGTTTATTGGTGCAAAAGGTATGCTTATTGAGATTAGCAAACAATTTTTTTTAAGCACTTCTAAAATAGTTTTGAAATGTAGTACATGATCATCTATGTTTTTGCTATAAATGAGGATATTATCAAAATAAACAACAACAAGCTTACCAGTAAAAGCTCGCAAAACATAATTTACCAATAAAAGCTCGCAAAACATGCTTCATAAGTCTCATAAAAGTGCTCAAGCCATTAGTCAAACCAAAAGGCATGACTAACAATTCATATAAACAATATTTTGTTTTAAAGGTAGTTTTTCATTCATCTGCTTCTTTCATTTTAATATGATGATATCTACTTTTTAGATCAGTTTCAGAAAACATACAAGACCCATGAAATTCATCAAGCATTTCATCTAGGTTAGGAATAAGATGTCGATACTTTACTGTTATGTTGTTGATGGCTCGACAATCAAAACATATTCTCCATGTTCCATGCTTCTTAGGAACTGATAAAACTAGAACTTTACATGGACTCATGCTTTCTTTCACGTACACTTTTTTCCATCAATTCATTAATTTGTCTTTGAAGTTCCTTTTTCTCCTTCGGGTTGCTCTTATAAACTAGTCAATTTGGAATAATTACACTGGGTAAGAAATCAATCCGATGCTCAATCCCTCGGATTGAAGGTAAACCATATGGTGTTTCCTTAGGAAAGACATCTTCATATTCATGCAAAGAAGAAGTACAAAAATGCCTCTTTGTACAAAAGTACAAATCATGAACGAATGTAAAATAAAACTCTTTTATCTCACTAGCTCTCGCATAGAAATTTTTTGTTTTCCCTCTGATTTTCTCTCAAATACCACATTTTTTTTCTCTCATCTTTTGGCCTCTTTCTAACTTTCACTCTCCTTTTCTTTTTTTTTTCTTTTGCTCACTCTCTCTCCGCAGGCTCACTTAGTCTCCATAAACCTACTTTAGTGTCAATAGAACAATAGTGATGTTGCGTTGATTAAACACAAATGAATATTTGTTGGTGAACCCATCATGCTCTACACGTCCATCGAATTGCCAAGACTGCCCAAGTAGCAAGTGTTCAGCTAACATTAGTACTACATTACATAACACTTTATCTTTATATTTGCCAATCCGAAAAGTCATTAACACCTGCTTGTTCACTTTTACCTCACCATTGCCATTTAACCACTAGTTTGTACGGCCATGGGTGTTTTAGTGTTGGAAGCTCTAACTTTTCCACCATGATAGTACTAGTAGCATTAGTACAGCTTCCTCTATCAATAATCATACTACATACGTTGTCTTGAACATAACACCTAATATGGACACATGTTTTTCTCATTGCACTGCTTCATCTTTCTTTACTTGCACACTCAAAACTCTCTTATTTACTAAAGTCAATTCCCCAGGGACTTAATATTCTTCATCTTCGACATCCTCCAATGGTGGCATCTCATTTTCTTTCGTTTTATCTTCAGTCACAATCCCACCATTGTCCCGCAACACCATAACTCTTTTATTCACGCATTCACTTGCTATGTGTCCCTTACCATGACATTTAAAACACTTAATGTCACAATTGCTAATAGTGGGAGTCGCGGTGTTACATTGTGAATGGTGCTTGGAGGGTTCGAATCTCGGTTTAGGTGCAACAGATGCTTATGGTCTCTCATGTTGCTTCATATAACTCAGCTTCCAATGAATGGAACTTGAGCTTAGGGCTGCACGGATGTTACACCTCCTCTTGAGTTGTTGCTCAATCTTGATGGCTTTATAGACCATCTCCTCAATCTCCACATAATGTTGCAACTCAACCATATTTGCAATCTCCCAATTAAGGCCATTCAAGAATTGTGCCATGGTAATTTTTCTATCTTCTTCCACATTTGCTCTTATCATGGCAATCTCTATTTCTTCTCATCAATGATTTCATTTCATCTCATGTCTCAACTGGACGTTCCCTATTCTGTCTCCTGTTTATAACAAGTTGATCCCACCAAACAATAATATAGTCAAAAAAATCAATCACAACCAATTTTTACTTTTTTTGCCTCTGAATAATTGTGCCAAACAAATACGAACTCTGTTTTCTTCTCTCATTCAACGTATGCTTCTGGGTTGGTTTTACCTTGAAAAGACAGGATCTTTATCTTTATGTCACTCAAACCATCATCTTTCTTCCTAGGTCTCCTACCTCATTCATCTATCCTATAGCTACCCACTGAGTCCTCCCTTTCTTCATACTCATCCCTATAATTGTCATCGATCTCTCATCTAGCCGAAGTCTCTTCCTCTTATGTGCTTGGCGAATGGGTTGTGGTTGCCCTGCACGTGTGTTCTCTACTTTATCCAAATGCTCGTATATGTGCTCTAATTCAACCCTCATCATCCTTCTCATCTCACCCATCAATGCTTGAATTTGCAAATTCTAAGTAGTTGTGGATTGATCCTCTTAATTGGTGTTTCATTCTGGGTTGTGAGACATGACTAACATCTGCAAAAGAAAGTTAGAGATAATGTAGAAAGGACCTCACCTCATTTCCCTTACGTGTTTTCACTCAAGAAAATGATTCACTCAATTCTACTCGTGTTTCACTCAAATTTATTGGCTTTTACTCTCTAATATGCTCACACTCTATTGCCTTTTCCACTCGTAGTAATTCTCACTTGGTTCTTATCAAACTAATCAAACCAACATCAAGATTTTAATATCAATTCACAGGATTACACTAAGGAGACTCAAATTTCAAAAGCAAGAATACAATGTGTACGTTTGATTAGGTTTCGGAAGCGCAAATTACAAAAATGTAGGGCAAAAAAAACATTTCATCTATGGGGTAAAACTAATTTTGGACTCTTTAAGACACTAATAATGAAAAATGAACAAAACATTTTTAAGTGGAGGTTGGGGACTTTTTTTTTAAGGGAAATGAATATATAAAATTTACGGATTTAGGGAGAATTAAACCACAAAGATGCAAATTTAATAAAAAGAAACCCTAAAAATACTATTCAGACGACATTGTCCTTGCCATACTATTCACATAGTATTGTTCGCACAGCACTATTCATGGTTTGTTTTGTTCTTTAATACTAGAACAAGAATGAAAAATCTCAAATAAGAATGAAAAACAATAAAGATAAATGAATCTGACCTTAGAACCTAAGTTCTGATACCAAAATAATAAGAACCCCGCCAAGAATTGATGTGACCTTAATCAATTTAGTCTCCAAAATCGAATCTAAACCTAAAATTGAATGGAACAACGACTCAATACTCAATGAAAGCACGAACCTTAGTATGTGAGAATGCCACAATTAGCTATAGATGATTAGATTGATAAGTTAAGACTTTAAACGTCACGAAAATATGACAAGTTCAAAAAGTTTTTTTAAGAACCAAAGAGAATTAACTCTCTCACCAATTGCATCAAAACTGATATGTCTCTGTTTATTGGATGCGAGTGCATTATTTAAGGTTGGTTACAAGAATTTTTAGAAATAAATCCTAAAACAAAATTAAATCTGAATATGAATCTAAACAAATAGGAAAGAATTTAAATCAAATTAGAATCTTAATCTAAACAACTAGGAAAGAATCTAAATCACATCAAAATATAAATCAAATCAGAATCCTATATGGCTTAAATGTCTTACATCAATTAAAATGAAAACTCGGTAATTAAAAGAGAAATAGTTGATTTGTTGGATTGCATTAAACATTCTTATGGGTCCCACATATGTTAAAACGCCAAAATGTTATTTATTTTATTTAACTTTTAATTTACTTGCTTCTATTTTAAATTGTATTAATATTATATTACTAGTGTATTTACGTATGGGATTAAGGAATAAAAATTCCAAATCAGAATCATTAATATTATTTACTTGTGAAAATAGGGGGAATGTAGTGAAAATGGTGGGTCCCATATAATTAATATATGAGAATAAGGAATGGGGTAGGGATATTTCCACCCAATTATTTGTGTAAACCCACCTCACTTCTAGAAAATATTTACAATAAATACACATTTTTTGTAATAAATACAAATCAATAAAAAATATATTATGGAATTAATCAATTAAATACAAATCAGCAAAACAAATTTTGTAATTAATCAATTAAATCATTCTTATATTTTTTTCTTGCTTATTTTTTTACTATTAAAGTAGTTTTAATATAAGTTCTATTTAATTATTTTTCTTTATGACATAAAATGACTTGCTTGCCTGAAAAAATGTGTTCTTGTATCTAATATTTTAGATACTTAATTTTGTGACTTATAATCTAACTTTTTAAATGAATTCTAATAATTTTCAGTATTTTACATGTAAATGACATAAATTTGACAGCCTAAAAATTTAATGACTATTTTCTCATAAAAAGATTATATTAGTTTAATTAAAAATTAATAATCATACTGATAAAGTAGAATTAAGTATTTAGAAACAATGAATTTTGTATAAAATAAAAAAATTGTTGAAGTTAAATTAAAGTTTTGGTATTTTTACCCTTTAAGGATAAAATAGTCAATTTAAATTTAGGTTAAAGAAATCTTATTAGTCAAATATGATAAAAAAATAAGTCACAACAAAATAAATTAAGATATATTTATTGATTAATTCTTCTGAATTCTTTTTTTTAAAAATTTTTAAAAATAATGAGAATTTTTTGTAATTATTTTTTAAAAGTAGGGTGGATTTGTAAAATTTGTGGGGTGGAAATATCACCATTGTAGGGAATGAGAACTTGATTTTCATAGAGGATGGAAATCAAGTTCTAAAATTTTTAAACTCACAATTTTAACCCACTTAAATTTAAAAAAAATTTCACTTTTGGCCTCAATTAAAATATTATTATATTATTCTTATTCTTGCTATTGTTAATAATAATAATAATATTTAAAATTCATTATTATTATAATCATTGTTGTTGTAGTTATTGTTGTTATTATTTTTTATTAAAAAATAGTTTTTTGAATAATGATAATTAAAATTATTCTAATAAATAATTAAAAAATGAATATAAGTAACTAACATCATTTTAGTAATTTGAAACAATTTATTATGATCTAAGATAAAGTAAACATATTAATGAGAATACATCACATCTGAATTCTAATTCTTATAGTTTAAGTAAACACCTAATGTTAATTCCTATTATTTGTTTTGATTCTAACCCATTTCAATTATAGCTTATTCTGAATAACAATTAGTTAATGCAATTTATAATTGTTTCTTTTTGAACAGTAAGCCGATGTAATTTTTTATTTCTACCATGAATGAAATTAATTTTGAGTCAATTATTACCACGCATTGGTGCTTGTATTGTCTGTAAATGGTCTAGCAATTGGTGCTTCTATCACTGGTCTGCTCCCCTAATATGATATTAGCCACATGGCAAAATAAGAGCCCCACATTTAATAATGCAAAGATTCATATTTTAAAAAAATGTAACAACTAACACCATTTACATAATTAAAAACAACAACAATTCAAAATTCAAAATTTCCTTCACTTTCTCCCTCTCTCTCACAAATAACCGAACCATAAAAATCAAATTAGCTTGAAATTTTGTGTATTAAAAAAAGAAAGACAATGATTGTTACTCTCAAGTAAGTTATCAAATCCGAATAACTCATTTTTCTTGATTCTGTGAACATTATGTTAGGAAGATTATGATTGATGATTGTTTCAAAGAAGAAATAGAAAGAAGATTTGTTAGGATTAACTAATTAATTGAGCTTAGCTTAGTTGAGCTGAGCTTAGTTTAATCTTTTGATTTGTTACATAGCTGCTGATGTGGATGATGAATTAGCATGTTTGTTCTGTTCGTTCTGTTTCCCTCTAATATAGAAGCTACCAGACATATATAAAACATTTATAATCACAATTCAATAGTTAATGAATCTGGACATATTCTTCTCAAATCATCTCCTTAGATTCTTCAATTTCCTTTTTGCATTTTCTCAGCAAACAAACACTTTCCTGATACTTGATAAAACTTAATTTGGTATTAAAGTTGATCTGATGGCCTCTTCTAGCTCAACTTTTGCTCCAAAAACTATATTAGCTTCTTCTTTTAATTTCACCCCTCCAATCAAGTTGAATCATGCACATTGCAATCTAGAAATCTCAATTCTTTCTTCCATAAAAGTCAGTGGCATTCAAGGTTATATTGGTGATCCAAGCCTTGTCTAAATAAGTTCTTCCTAATTAGGCTGGAAATTCATATGCAAGAGCTTGTGACAATCCAGATTATAAAGTGTTGAACCAGTAAAATCAGTCGCTCTTGAGTTGGCTTATGTCTTTAATGTGAAATGCAAGTTACGCAACTCAAAAGACGGGAGGGGGGGGGTGAATTGAGATTTTATAATTTATGTAATACAATTTGCACAACAAATCAATCTAACTCGTTAATGGAATAGAAAATAATAAATTCAAACAAGCATAATAATAAAAGAGTAAGGGAAGAGAAAAACAAACACACATATTTTTACGTGGTTCGTTAATCTTCACTTATGTCCACGCCTCCAAGCCAATCAAGCTCGAGCATTTCACAATCCAAACCTCTCAAGACTTCAAGTTCTTACAATTGACTTCAATTGACTTCAAGATGTCAATAAACTTTTACAATCAAGAGATTATCTTCTCAATCTCTTCACCTTAAGTGTTTCTCATACTTGTACACTTATAATTTAATAAGAAATGAAAATTATAACAAATACTCTCTTTAAGAGTAGATATGCAAATAATAACACAATAATGATTCAATTTATTATGATTTACGATTTGGAAGCTCAATATATGTTATATGATCTTATTTATACTTGCATGAGTCCTTAAAATGAAGTTAGAGTTGAATTTTTATAGTTAAAGCCCGAAAACTAGCCGTTATAGATAAATTCCCGTAACCAAGTGGTTAACCGCTTGATTTATCTGGCTAGCCGCTTGTAACAATGATATTATCGTTATTTTTGAATTTGGCTACAGTAGCACTGTTCATGAATATTACACTTTGACCTAAAAATTACTATAATTATATTATGGCCTAAAATATTATAAAATTTTACAAATATGTCCAATTCCAGAATTTCTTAATAATGATTGTCATTTCAAAATTTTTTAAAATTATGATATGGCCCCAAGTATATTATTATTTCTCAAAGAGGTCCTTTTTAAAATTTAACATAATACCCATATTTTTCAAAGTTCTCAAAACCTTTCACTTTAGTCCAAAATGTTCATAAATTATGGTATGGCCCAAAGCATTTCAAATATTTTCAAAAAGGTCCAACTCTGAAATTCAATAATAATACTTATTAAAATCAAAGATTGAAAAACTTTTCATTTAAGTCCAAATTACTCAAATCCACAAAATATTTTACCTTATAAAAACAAAACTTTTTAGTTTATGAAAAGTAATTATTTAAATAAATCTCTTGAGTTTCTCAAATGTCAAATCATGCATCAATTAAATCATACTGGCTTTATGAGAATTTATCACAATAATTTGTCCATTAAGCTCTAAACTTTATTCTTGACTTCGCCGTTGTCTGTTGAGTGTCTTGAGCTTGATTTCACTTGATGAGCTTGATTCACTTGCATAAATATTACCCTTAAAAAATTAGTGAAAATTTGAAATACAATATTTATTAAATCACTTAATACGCATGTATGTTATTATCAAAATTACATTATATGTAATCCTTTAGACTAACACAATGAGTGTGAAAATTCTTAATCTTGTGGTACTTCTTCTGATTTGAAAAAGATTTGCATTTGAGTTTGATGCTATAGAATTTCACTAGAAAATGATTCTTAGTCGTTGGAAGAAAGCATCAATGACTACAACTGAATTCATCACTAATCTCAAATTTATTACTGATGGTTTGACTTTAGGTGGTTTGTACTGTTGGCAATTTAGATTTTATTTGTCATATGATCATTGGTCTAGTTTAGCCATATTATCCTGTTGTAGTTTATATTAAGGCAATGTGTGGACTGACTATAAATGAGGTGTATTTTATGTTGTTAACTCATGAGGCTAGACTTGTGAGTAATCATCTCGATGCTGCTACAAAAGTCAAAAGCAACTTTGCTTTTATTATTGCTCAAGCTGAATCTAGTCAAAAGAAAAATGATGGTAATGGTAGTGGATGAGATGGCTAGTGGATCGAACAGTAAGCAAGCTAACTAGAACAAGAATGGAGGAGGTAATTGTAATAAGGATAATAATGGTAATAGAGGTTTTCCTAGCTAATATAAGGGAAATTGGAACTGTAACTGGAGTGGAAATAGCCAAGGAAATCAAAGAAGAGTTAGTGGTTTTAACGATGCTTTTCGCAGAGGTGGTGGATTCAATAATGCTTATGGCAAACATGGACCAGGAAATGGAAGCGGATTTGGCTCAAACATTATTTCTCGAATCTGTCTATAGGGTAATCACCTAGCTGCAGAGTGTGAAAATAGATTTTATATACAGTTTATCCCAAATCATCCTGTTTATGGCTATTATACATCTTTAAATCATGCTACTAGAGCTACTTGTATAGTTACATTGGAAGGTGGAATTATAGATCAAGGCTGCAGAGTGTGAAAATAGATTTTATATACAGTTTATCCCAAATCATCCTGTTTATGGCTATTATACATCTTTAAATCATGCTACTAGAGCTACTTGTATAGTTACATTGGAAGGTGGAATTATAGATCAAGGCTAGTCTCTTAACTCAGAAAAACTTATCCTCTCCCTAATACAGCTTAAAATTTGATTAATGGCAAGGGTCTTAAAATAACTCATATTGTATATACATGTTTTAATATTTCTTTTAGTATCGGTTTACACCTTAATGATATGTTTTATGTCCTCAAAATATGACTGAAGTATTATTATTTTCTTATAAAGATTTTACAGGAAACAGATTACAAATAATTCAAACTATTAACAAAATTTTACTAGAAAGCTTACTGGAAATACTTTCGTAGGTGCTCTGCATTCCAAGGTTTCTTGATTTCCTTTCCATCCGCGCGAGCTAACTTATATGCACCTGGTCCTGCTGCTCGTAAAACTCTATATGGTCCTTCACAATTAAGACCAAATACCCTGTGGTTAGGGTCTCTTGTGCTCTGATTTACCCTCCTGAGCACCTAATCATTAGTCTTGAATTTTCGTATCTGCACATTTCGATTATAATAACGTGCAACCCTTTGCTGATACTCTGCTACTCTTTTCACGGCTAACTCTCTTCTTTCTACTAACAGATCTAAGTTTAAACACATCTGCTCGTTATTTTGTTCTTTATTAAAATGTTTCGTGCAGTGTGTGCCCATCTCGATTTCAATTAGGACAACCGTCTCATGTCCAAATGCTAATGCAAAAGGGGTTTTTCTTGTGGCAGTCTTATGAGTGGTCCTATAAGCCCAGAGTACACCGTGTTATTCATCGACCCAAGGTCCTTTCCTTTCACCATGTCTGGTTTTCAACAGCCTTTTGATAGTTTTATTCACGGCCTTTACCTGCCTATTTGCTTGTGGATGAGCTGGTGAGCTGAATTTCTACTCAATTCTCAATTCCTTGCAAAATCCTCTAAAGCTATTGTTATCAAATTGTTTACTATTATCCGCAATAAGAGCGCATGGGATACCATATCTGTACATGATATTCCTCTAGATAAAATTAGTTGTTTTCTTGTTCGTGATACTACTCAAAGCCTCAACTTTAATTCATTTGGTGAAGTAATCTACTACGATGATGGCGTGTGCTGCTCCTCCTCAACCCTTTACAAAGGTCCAATAAGGTCAACTCCTCATTGAGCGAATGACAATGGCGAGGTCATCGAGGTGAGATTTTCTGGCAGTTGAGTGGGAAAATTTGCAAAGATTTGACAGTTCTTACAACACCTAGTCTTCTCTCGCACAACTTGATGCATTATTGGCCAAAAGTACCATTGTCTTAATGCCTTGAAGGCTAAAGACCTTGCACCGAAGTGTTTCCCACAGACTCCCTCATGTATCTATCTCCCTTAGAATGTAATATGCTTCCTCATTGTTGAGGCACTATAAAAGAGGTAAAGTATTCTCGTCGATACAGTACCCCATCAATTAAGGTGTACCTAATTGCTTGACACATAAGTTTCCTTGCTTGTTTTTTATTTGTAGACAAAGTTCCATCTCGAATATATGAGATTATCGGATCCATCCATGTCCCTTTAGTATCTAAGCACATCACCTCTACCTCTTGCTCAATACTCGGAAGAACTTTGACCTCTTTGGAAACCGATCGGGCATCTTCACATCTGAAGTTGTTGCCATTCTAGCTAGGATATCTACTCGAAAATTTTCAGCCCTTGGTGTTTGCTCGACTTCCATTGCTTTAAACCTAGCCATAATTCACTTGGTACACTTAAGATATTGATTTATTTTTTCATCTTTTGTTTGAAAGCTTCTGTTGAGGTGGTTAGCCACTAATTGAGAATCTGTTCGAACCTTTACTTTTTTTGCTCGCAATGCTTGTGCTAACTTCAACCCCACAATGAAAGCTTCATACTCTGCTTCGTTGTTGGTCGCTCAAAATTCAAACTTTTTTGCTATGAAATTTCTTTACCTTCTAAGTTAATTAAGATCGCTCCTGCACCTACCCCTTGTTCACCATTGGAACCATCCACCATCACTGTCTAGGCTTCACTGCTTTCTTCCTTATCTGCCTTATTGCTACCACCACAGCCTTGATCTGCGTCCATGCATTCGACTAGGGCTGTCCGCAAATCGGATTTTACGGATTGCACACCAATCCATATCTGATCCATGATTTTGCGGATTATAAATTTTCAATCCAATCAAATCCATAGATTAGTGAAATTCAATCCAAATCCAATCCATACATCTGCAGATCAGATGCGAATTTGACTTAATCCATATCCAATCCACTATTTTACAGATTGGTTTGCAGACTGAAAATTTTTTATTTTGTCCAATGCACAAACTAACTAAATAAAAAATTTTAATTAAAAATAATTTTACTACCAATCAAATTAAAAATTAAATTAGATTTAACTAAATTAATTATTTAAATAAAGCTAAAAAAATACATTTAAAGTTTCAAAATACAACACACCAAATAGAAAAAAGATCTCATTTGTTTATCAGTATATGGAAATTAACTAATTAGGAAGCTATATTTGTTTTTTTATTTTATATTATTATCGGATAAGATCTAATATATTGTTAATTAATTATATTTTAACTTATTTATTTACTAGTAAGTACTAATGTCATATTTACAAGTTTTATTTTTAATTAAATAAATACATTTTATTTTTTTGCGGATTCATGAATTTTTGTAAAATTACAGAAGTGGATCCGTATCCAATCCATCGATTGTGAATTATCAAATTTTTAATCTAATCCAATCCACGGATCGGATTTTTACGGATCAGACGAATTGAGCAGATCAGATTAGATTCTAAACACCCCTACATTCGACTATGAAATCTGCTAACGCCTGAGCTTTGATTGTTGCTCAAAGTTAATAGTTGACATCAAACTCGCTCAATTCCATCGACCATTTAACCAAACTCCCAGAAGCTTCAGGCTTGTGCAACACCTGCCTAAGTAGTTGATCTGTCAGCACGATTATAAGGTACGCTTGGAAGTACGGCCTTAGCTTTCGAGCAGCTGTCACTAGCGCTAATGCCCATTTCGCCATCTTGGGATATATAGTTTCTGTATCGAGTAGTATACGGGGTATTGGATCCCCGCCTCCTCTCTTACTATAACAGCGCTTGTAGCCCACTGAGATACGACCAAATACAATTACAGTTCATCCCCCACTCGAGGCGTCAATAATAATAGAGCCTCGAGCATATACTACTTCAACTGTTGAAATGCCTCTTCGCATTTTGTTGTCCATTCCATCTTTTTGTCCTTTCTCATTATCTTGAAAATGACGTGGCATTTGTCAGTTGCTTGCGAGATAAATCTGTTTGGAGCAGTTAACTTTCCTATGAGACTCTATACTTCTTTGAGTGTGTGATGAGACTTCACCTCGATGACTGCCTGTATTTTTTCAGGGTTAGCCTCGATTCCCATATGACTTACCATGAAACCTAGAAATTCTCCCGATGGCACTTCAAACACGCACTTTTCTAGATTAAGCTTCATTTTATACTTCCTCAATAGCTCAAAAGTCTCCTTCATGTGCATTGTGGGGTAAGCTAAATCCTTTCATTTCATGATTGTCAATGTAAACCTCCATTGTTTTCCTTATTAGCAATTTGAAGACTTTGCTAACCAACCTCTAGTATGTTGCACCGGCGTTCTTAAGATCAAATGGCATCACCTTGTAACAATATAAACCAATGTTGGTTATGAATCCAGTGTGCTCCTCATCCTGTTCGAATATCGGTATTTGATTGTAACTCAAGAAGGCATCCATGAAGCTAAGCAGGCAATGTTCTGTTGTCGGGTCAACCAGCTAATCAATCTTTGGTAACGGGAAATTATCTTTTGGGCACGCCTTGTTGAGATCTATGAAATCCACGCACATCTGCCACTTGCCATTGGATTTTTTTACTAGAATAACATTAGAAACCCACTTAGGATAGTCAACCTCCTTTATAAAGCCTGCTCACAACAACTTCTCGACCTTCGCACTGAATGCATTATATTTCTCCTGGTTAAAGCACCTCCTCTTCTACTTTACTGGACGAAATGCTTTCCTTATCGCAAGCATATGACAGGCAATCGCGGGGTCTATTCCATGCATATCGTCATGGGACCAAGCGAACACATATGCATATGCTTGTATGCAATTTACTAGTCTTTCCTTCAATCTTACTTCAATTTTCGTCCATTTCTTAATAACCTTTTCTGGCTACTCTTGGTTAATGTTCACTGTTTCAACCTCTTTGGCTGGTTCCTGTCTGCCCATTTTTCGATCTCCTCAAGTGTTCAACGAGGTAATTTGCATCGCTTCTTTAGCTACTGTTGCATAGTAGCTCTGCGCTATTCTCTAGGCTTCCTCAACAACTCCTACAACGTCATTTACCCTGTATTTCAAAGGTAGGTAATGGTTAGACACCACTACTTTGCTAATTCTTAGAAAAGGCATGTTGAAGATTATCTGGTATAGACTAACCTCATCAACTACCACAAAAGCTAGCATCATGGTTTGCTTGAACGGATTAGTGTCTATTGTCACTGGTAACTCGACTACGCCAAGTGGAGTTAATCTTCCCTATTAAATCCTTTTAAGGATGTGCCTGTCTTTTCCAACCTCAAGCATGTAATCCTTATTTTATCTAAGGTTCATTTGAATAAGACATATATTGAACTCCCAATATCCACCAATATCCGTTCAAACTTCTTGCATACAACGTCTACACTAATTACCAATGCATTTTCATGCAGATACAATACCCTCTCCTCGTCGTCATTAGTCCATATAATAGGCACTTGCTTGGTTTTCGCTTACTTCGCAGCTGGAACATTGAACTGAACTTCCCTACTGGTCATTGCATATCTTGAGTAGTTTTTTTTGGACTTATTTGAATCCCAGCCAAGGTTGATCCTCCAGCAATAACCCTAATCACTGGTCGCTCGCATCTAACGTCTTTGTGTTCTCTTTTAGTCCACACTGCAAATCTACTACTAGATGGGATCCCTCAATGAATTCATTAAGGTACTGGTTTCTCACTAAATCTTCCACCTGATTTTTGAGGTCTCGACACTGAGCTGTTGTGTGCCTATGAGCATTATGAAACGCGCAGATGTTGAGTGCCTTTGCTATTGGGGTTGGGGGATACAACAAGCCACAATCTTTAATCATGTGGTATATCTCCTCCAAAGGGACTTTTAAAAGAGTGAACTATTGATGCGTTGGGCTTTAATCAATCATTTGCATTGTTCTATCCCTTGGGAATCCCCTGTGTGCATGATTGGATGGCGATGCATCTAATCTGCTACCCCTTGTATATAAGTGACCAACTATCAAAGCATTGTAATGAGGTTGTCTTTGTTGTTGGCTTGGTTCCCTCCACTGATCTCGACTAAGAGATTGAGGGGGTTGGATCATACTTCGCTGAAGTTGAGATTGCCTCGGAGGGGGTTGATATGGAAATGCCTGACTGCTTGTTCCTCCTCCACTTGAAGATGACTTATCATTTCATAGTGGGCCCCGTTGCTTTCTGGATCTTCTTTTCTTTTTTCCTCAAACTCTCGAGTTGTTCAACCCTCAACCTTGCTGTTTTTTCCTCCTTGATCATTTTTCGCCTACTCATAAGCGGTATAATATGACTGTATGGTGTATAATACGATTGTATGGTTGGACTTCTTAAATTATACCAAAGACTTTCGATCTTTACTCTTTCCTTGAGCCCCTTCAATGTTTTTGGATGGTTAAAGGCCCCAAGGTCAAGAACCGCTCGATGATATCTGTTTATAAACTCTCTAAGGGTCTCGTTTTCTCCTTGTTTGACTGCTAACAATTCCATCATATTGTCTTCTAGAGCCACCACCTCATGGAATTGCTCTGCAAATTCTCTGCACATCTACTCGAAGCTCATAGCACTTCCTCTAGGCAGTTTTCGATACTACTCCCACGCACGCCAGTCTAAAGTCAATGGAAATATCCTATATCTATGAGCTTATGTCAAGCCCTAAACCCTGTCATATCATTGAAACACTCCACATGGACTGAAGGGTTACTCCTCCCTAAATACTTGAGATCAGGGAACCGAAAATCGCGTGGGATCACTATATTCATAATCTCCTTTGAGAGAGGTGATTCGTTATCTAGCATAATCCTCCAGCTTGGTGCCTTCCGTCGCCCCTGGAGCTCATCTATCGCTTCAGCCATCCGACGAACTTCCCCCTCTAACTCCACGGCTCGATCATGATTTTATGTCATAGCCCGACCGTGTTCTTACTCGTCAACATTTGGGTGTTGTCCTAATTTTTCTTCCTGCGTAGCCTATCCCCTCCCTAGATTCAACCCGCCCTGATTTCCTACCAGCTGGTCCTCAACCCGAACATTTTGGTTGTTATGACAATGAGCACCTTCACCGTAATCTTGCTTATTTTGGGCAGGCCATTCGCTTGTGCCAGGGAGATTGGGATTTCCTATCTGGAATTTCTCAACATTCCCCCATTGCCTTTCTTTAAACCCTCGAAGGATGGTGCTAAAGGCTTCCATTTTCTTTTCCATTCGTTCCAAGCGTTAATTCATCATTCTATCCCTTTCTTCATTATTCACGCCATGTGGGACAATCTCCAGAATCTGTCCCATGAGCTCCATTCCTTCCTGAACTCATTTTCTTCGCCTTTCTTGTCAATGTACTTCAATGGACAACAACTTTTTCTCCTCAGTGTTGAGTGTTAGAAAATGCATATGTATAAAGGAGAAAATCGTCATTTTACACTACAAGTTTTACTAACACTCTTACTTTTATGTATTTAATCTTCTTTTGATTTAATTCAGTGTGTTTCATTTTAATTAAGTATTTTATATATTTTAGGGGTATCATAGTCATTTTACAATAAACGAGAGATCAGACGGCAAAACAGACATCACTTTTGAACTCAAGATGGTCGAAAATCTTAGGAGGAAGATAAAAGGAAAAATGGCACTATTTATATGTACGGTACTGTCTACGTTACTGTTCACATAGACGGATCGATGACGTGGCATTGACCGATGATGTGGCATTGACTAATGAGATGTCACAATCCTGTTGGACTAAAATTCTTATGTACTGTTGATGGTGACGTGGCAGCATATCAGTGGACGAAAAATCTCACGTACGGTACATGTATAACACCGGATTATTTTCAACCAAACCGCGTTACTGTTCAACCCGGGTCCAACCGTGTTACTGTTAATTCGCGTAGTCAAACCGCGTACTGTTGACTGATGACGTGGCGCAATCCTGAGCGTCCAAACTGTTTTTAATCCGATGACCATGATTTACTCCATGTATCTATAAAAATGGGGCCACCCCCCTAATTTGATATCTCTGAATCCATTTTTGGGATCCATTTTCTATAATTCCTTCTCTATCTTGTATTTTCTTCGTATTTTAATAAATTTTCATTTTGCTCCTAATTCAATTATGAGTGACTAATTTTCTTTCAAACTTGGGTTGAAGGTGAAGTCTCAACATGTGTCATGAGCTTTATTTGGTAAATTTATTTTCTCTTCCCCTCTAGTTTTTGTGGATGTTTTGACTTCTCGTCGACAAATAATACTAATCTTGTCTAGTACTGCCTTGGTTTCACCGGCCCTCTAGTACAAGGTTATTATTATTTGGCACGATAAACCCTTAACACCATATTAATTAGAGCGTGGTTCATGAGGTGTGGATTCCCCCCTCATTATTTAATTGGTATTAATAATAAATATTTAGCCCATGATGCATGTTGATACGAATCCAGATATCCAAGTACGTCATTTCAATAGAATTCTCTTCAATTTATTCTCGCCATTTCAATTCAATTTTAGAATTTATTCTCGCCATTTTATTTAAGTTTTAGCATATTCCAAATCATTTCCACCACAAATCCAATCACCCATTTACAAAATTAATTTTACACACAATTAAAATCCACCTCCTCGTGGGATCGACACTCGTCACCATTAGTCTATACTACAATAAATTTATACGCTTGCGAGTACATTAAAATTTGCACAACACTCAGGTCCCCATAGACGGCGCCAAAGTGGTGATACTGAAATTTGGTCGAGCTGATGATGACGACCATATTGTCCTGTTTAATCTAGTTGTTGTAATAGAATTTGAGTTGTACTGATGCTTCTAATGATCTGCAACAACAAAAAACAGTCAGGGGTACTAGATTTTTTCCGGCGATAACCCTCCGACGTTCAAGTCAGTTATCGGGCTTTTTATCTGGAAAAAAAAATGATATCTCAAACACATGTAATTCTAATATTTTTGGATTGTTCATTCACTTGGAAAAAGAGACCCCTTTTTTAGGATCTTTCTTTATTTTTATAGACAATCGTTGGTGTTGATTGTTCTTCAATGTGTGACCGTTACCCAATTGAATGCAAAAGTTAATACGCCCATTTGTGTGATTACTGTGCTACTGTTGTAACGCTTGATTGCTTTAATCATCGTATCAGATTATGCCTATAAGTTGGGAAATTTACCAAATTAGCCATTAAATAAATCCTAACGATATGAGATATGAGATAAAACAAATGCGACCTAATTATATTCTCCTCATTGAGCGTTGATCAAGCTGGAACATGCGACCAGATGTCCTCCTCCTCGAGCCAGCCATGCAGCTTTATCTTTTTACTCCCTAAACAATTATAATGGTATTTATATATATTATTAAAATAAGATTTGAGTGCAAACCTGAAAATCTTTGACTCAAGAACAAAGATATCATACCTTAAAATCGTTGACAAAATCAAATACACTGAAAATAGTAATTAGTAATCATTAGAATTACTTTGAGAGAAACATAGTCTTGAATTGATAAAAAAAAAAAAAGAAGAAGAATAAGAAAACTCCTTTAAAACTAACATTTTGCAGACATTAAACATGGGTTCAAAGATAAGTGTAAAAATAAAACTCTTTTATTTGATTATATTTTGTTGCATATAATAATAATTTGCTTCATGCAATTTTTAGTAATAAATTTATACTTTAATTAAAAGGCATTATGATGGGTTCAAATAATCTCATCCTAATTTTATTTTTTTCTTTTATCTTTTATGATATCATTCTTAGAATTTTTTTAAGGATTGGTTTTCTCCTAGTAAATTAATTTGGAAAGTTATAAATATATAACCAGGAATTTAATGTTAAATTAAATTTTTTAATTAGCATAGAAAAAGTTTTAAAATTTTAATGAAATTTCTAATTGTTTGGTTCTAATTTCTTTAAGGATTATTATTGTTTCACTACTTTAAAATTATAATATTATAATATACCAAATGACTACAAGAGGTATTATTTTCTATTATTTTATCACTTTATCTTTACAAAACCTATTATTGTAGTATAACTCCGTATTTTCATTACTTGAGCAGTTAATTGACTAATAAAATATCAAATAAAGGTATCAAGTAGTAAATTTCACAAGCTTATAGGAATTATTTTTAACTAATTTATATTTTTAATTTATAATATTGTAATGCTTTGCATGCTATTTTTTGAGAAAACATTTGATTGAAGGAAAAAAATTTGTATTTTATTAATCAACTAATGGTAATAAAGAAAATGTAACAAAATAGTCATTCCTGAGAATGAGAGTTTCATTTCCACCTCTCCTTGGGAATGAGTCTCCCATTCCTCATTTCTAAATAGTGGTGAACCCCACGATTCTGATTCCGATTCTGATTTTCGGTCTTATTTTGTGAAGTAAATACCGTCAATCATTCTGATTTTAGATTCCGATTCTCCAATCTAAACGCGCCATTAAAATAATGAAACAATAATAATCTTTGCTTCAATTATTTACACTTCTTATATGTGAATTAATGAATTTTTTTTTTTTTTATGAATGATACAAAATTTATAAGTGAAGGAAGGAAAAAAAAATGTAAAATCATCAACTATGGAATCGTCCTATCTGCAACTATGAGACCACGAAAAATTTTTCATCGTAGATTCATCCGATCAACCATCAAACACCAAGGGCAAAAGAAGCTACTGGGATTGGATAGAAAGTTGATGAATCACTCTCAATCGAAACTTATGACTAGCATTATTGGTAGTCACCTCAATAGCTTTTGGTGACAATATACAGTTAATCCGTATAAAAAGAATTCTGATATTAATTAAGCTGTCGGAAAATCACCCCACAAGCTTATGGACAAGGAAATTGAGGGGAACATGAAAAATAAGAGACTATCTTTGGTCATATGAGAACACTTGCTTAGGGCCAGCGGCCCACCAGCTCAAAAGATGAAGAATGAATTGACGACTTGAACGAAATTACAAGTTAATTTTCATATCAGTTGGAATGGCATACAAACTTTGAAGGGTAGGGGTGCGAATCAGTGCAGCTCAATTCGGTCCGGCTCGGAATTGAAAGAACGAAACGAAATCGATTTATTTTTAAAAAATTAAAATCGAACCGAAAAATGTAAGTACAAAACGAACTAAATTTGGGCCTATAGGGCCTTTTCAATGTTGTAGCCCATTACGGCCTCATTTAATTTTTTTTCCTTAATATATAATTTTCTTTTATTACAGAACTCATAATAAATACATCATAAACACAATAATTAACAAACAAATATTCAAATCCACCACTAAAAGCAATTTTTTATTTTTGCCCAAAGCAACCTCTTGTTCTACATCAATGACTTCTAGCACTACATCGTTGACATCTTATACTTCAAAATCTGTCTTCCATTCTATAGAAATACGAAATTGACTTTTAATTTGATTTTCGGTTGTTAAGGAGTGAGTAAAGGATTGATTTTTATTTTAGATCTAGAGTTTGATTTGTTAGAGAAGATATGACGAATTTGTAAAAGTAATATATGTAAGTGTATGTTAAGATTCTGACATCACCAATTAAATTATGACGTGTAAATTGTTATTAAAACTACCAAAACATCTCAGTTTTTCAGTTCTATGATTTGAATTGATAACCAAACCAAATATACATTTTTTTTTACTGTTACTAATAATCTGATTTTTTAAAGATTTATGACCAAATCGAACCGTCGGTTTAATTCAACTCTTTCGGCGTGACGAGTTTTTTGCCCACCCTTTTTGAAGAGTACGATTAATATTTATATATTTTCTATAGATTCAACAAACAACGAGTAAACTACTTTGGCATGTTTGGTGGTGGATAGTTTTTTGTCCAATCCCATATTTGTTTCATATTGGATAGAATTTTATACCACATCATTAACTGCAGTGGGACCTACCATTTAATTTCCAATTATGCCAAAAACTTGTCTAATGGCCCGTCGTAGGATAATTACTTAGGAAAATTTTGTTAAACTAAATTACATTTAGTCATTAAATTAATTGATACTTATCAAATAAATCTTTTAGTTATTAGAATAATAAGAGAAAATTAGATATTATATGAATTATAATATTAAATATTTTTTGAAAATGCAAAATCATAATTTTTAAAAAATATTTTCGTATTGTGACAATAAGTTAAATCATTTATGACTTAAAAATAAAACTATCATTTATAATTTAATTCAATTCTGAATTATATCAACACAATATAATACTAATTACGATTCTTTCTAAATATATCATAACATATCTCATCCAATTCAATTCAGTATACTAAACACACCCTTTATATTACCCAAGCAGTACTATCTCAATTTTTTCATCTCAAGTATTGATGATGAGACATTCATGATTTATTAATTAGATGATTAATTTTCTTAACTTTATAAAATTACTTGTTACTTCTTCCAAATATCTAATGAATTAATGTCACCTCATTTGCGATTGAAATATTAGATTTTTTTATTTATTAAGAAGTAGGCAAAGCTTAAATTTATTTTTTAACATTACCTCCTCAAAATTTGAATTCTAACAACCAAATAAATAACACTATTTGAAAACTACTCAATCATGTCTTTAGGGTCTATTAGAATATTATTTAGGAAGTATAATATTATTCATGACATATACGAACAAGTACAATATTATTCACAACATATGTGAATTATCCAACACTTTTATTTTTATCATTCTTTTAATTTATTCTTCGCTTATGATGCCATATGTGATGACATCGTTTTATAATGAATTACCATTTATTGATCGATTATTATCTTATTATTTCACTACCATATAAAGATATATATACAGGTCACGTCCTATTGTAACGTAATTTTAGTACAAATTTATCCAACTTGATAAGAGAATTGATTTCTTTTACCTATTGTTGCATAAGATAAGACGTTGAAACTAACGTTCATCCAAATTAAAATTCACATGCGTGCATGGAGCTCTGAATACGTTTACATTACATATTCAATTCAGCCAACAATTAAAAAAGAATTGAATTACACAATACGTTGAACAGCCGTAAGATTGGACTTTGGAATATCTATAAAACTGAACAACTCTTCTAGAAGACTAGAAGGGGCATCACTCTCTTTATTTTTTCAAAGTGTGATTAAAAAAAGAGAAAAGAAAAGTCAGACCATTTGAGTGTACGTATTTTCTATTTGCAATTGGCTACTAATGTCCGAGGACCTTCCTTTCTAAAGAAAGAAAAAACTTTCCAAGTTCAAGAATAATATTATTAATCAATTTATGAAGCTATAAATTAATTAATTTTAAAAATTTTCTTTATGAAATTCAAACTTAGTGGAAGTCTTGTGGGAGAAATCCGAGGCTAGTTGTCTTAGCTCCTTTGTTAGTGCGGGTGCACCGCAGTAGAATACTCCTGCACACATCAAATAAATAAATTTTAGAAATTATTTTTTATATGAACAGATCTTAGAAATTTAATTCCACTCAAAATGGAAATTAATTAGTGGTAGACAAAGAAAAAGAATAGTGGGTGGAGGTAGGTGAAAGCAAAGTTGAAGAAAAAGAACTGACCAATTCTAGAATCAGGATGATGAAGAGCAATCCTCTTGTAAACTTGTCTCCAATTTGGCTTAGCAAAGTGAGATTTGACACGTGTCCCGGAAACAACATCAACACCATTCTTTGCATGGTGGAGTGATTGAAGCATAGCTATAAGCGCTGACCTGGCATCTCCTTCTTCGTACACACTTGTGCAATAATTGTGTAATTCTATTACCCTCTTCTCATCCATCTCCGCCACTTCATTCATTATGCCTTTGAACCACTCGAATGAACCTTGTTCCCTTGTCACCCAATAGAAGTATGCTTTTCTTGTTTTGAATGATGAATTCTTGTTGTTGTTGTTTACTGTTAATCCTGACTCTAAATTGTTGTCTTCTGATTTCATGTTGTTGATGATGTCTTTGACTATGCTGATCATGGGAGTAGCCCCAATTCCAAGCCCCACTAGTAGCACTACATCATATTTTTTATAGTCTTGAGCTGGTGCTCCATATGGTCCGTCTATTAATATCTTTGGAAACCTGCTACATCACAAGATATAAATTTTAATTCAAAAAAGGAGAAAGACACAAACAGAATCTTGATAGAACGCTAGCAGAAATATAAGCGAAATTAGTTGAGATTTACTTTATTTTTTAGTTAAGTAATTAAATAGGTATTTGTCTTATCTTATTTATGTCAACATTCTGTCAAATATTTTACATTAATTTCATTGATGAATTATTAAAAAGGAAAAAACAAAGAATACATACCCTCGAGAGTTATTTTCCCTTTCTGCTCTAAGAAGTCCGCTCTTCCCAGCAGGTGCAGGCTGGCAAACCTAATTACCAAAGACAATCACATAAAATAGTGTAAATAAGATATAAAAAAAAGTTAATTAACTGAGCACATTAATAATATTAAGCATAATGCAATTAGAATCATAATTGACAAACCTCAGAGAAAACTGTCTTAAGCTGCCTAGTCCAATCGCCCAAAGTTCGGATGTGAACGCTGAGGTAGTCATCTCCTGGTGATGATGTGATGGAAAAAGGATGCCTGTCACACCAATTATTGATAGTTTAGTGCTGTTAATTAATTAATGTTTAATTAACTAATTTAATAAATAATAATAATTAACTAATTTTTCAATTTCAATACCATTCGAATGGTGAGACGGCAGCGCAATTTACAAACATGTACTGTCCGCTCTTGTATTTGAAGCCTTGTGGTTTTGACATGTGTAATGCCAAGACATTTCCAGGATAAACAGCAACCTTCACATAATATTAATTCATCTTATTATTTCGTTATGTCTCAAATTAACTTGCAACACACTGAAATTAACAATAAAATTAGGGAATATATAGTTGCAAAACCTTGAGAATCTTGACAGGCTTGATGCTTGATCTCAATGCTCTAGTCAATCTCTCACAAGCATAAAGAACCATCGGGACAGCCAGATACATCCATGTCTGCAGTCGATAAATAAATTGAAAAAGGAAGTTAACATTAAGTTAAATGACAATGAAAAATAAAGGAACTGGTGGTGAGGTAATTGATCACTTACCGTCTTCTGATACCATTTCTTGGTGAGATAGAGTTTAATTCCATGGACAATGAGAAGGGTATAGACAATGATGAAAAGATGATGTGAGTACCAAAAGGCATTGAATCCAGTGAGTCTTTTAAGTGGTTTTGGCAGATTGAGCTTGTTGCGCCTGAACCAAGGCGTTGCCAAAGTGAATGCTATCACCATTAACACCACCATTATGATCCCTGTTACTCCTTCAACTCCCTTTACAAACCACCAGTAATTATCCGGTTGCTCGTCCCCAAAGTAAGGCTTCATTGGCTCGTATTCTTCTTCAGTCGCGTGGAGGAGTCGCGGGAAATCACAGGTTAGATGTGCTCCGCCGTGTAATATAACTCCAATCCCAATTCCAACCGCGATCACCTACGTTCACGTGCATATTATTATTTATATCAAAGGTTAAAAAAGAAAAAAAAATGACATTGAAACTTTACATTTGGATTTATCCGTTAAAGATATTAATTATTACCTTATGGAAATTTAAGTTGTCATCGAAAGGGACAACAAGTCCTAGTTTGGTTTTGTTTCTGAGCCATGTGATGGTGTTTCGGCAAACTGGTAATAATATCAAGGCCATGTTGAATTTAAGTGTCTCTGCTCCTCCTTTAGCAATGCAAACGCAATAGCCCATCACATCATAAGCAGCCTTGTTTCGGTACTGCACAAACTTGTAGGCAAATAAACCCCCAACAATTCCAAGCCACAACAGCATAATCCAAACCCTTTGCCAATTATCCATCAAAAAGTACTTAATCTTCTGATAACATTTTCGTAATGGGTTGTTTTCTTGGGTTGGCTTCAGCTTCTGGCTCAACATTTGACTCAGAATTCGACTGTCTCCTACTCTTACAGATTGATTTGGAGCTTGCAACAACAATGTTTCCAGGTTATGAATCTGCGACAAAAAGCCAAATTTCGTACTCAATTTAAATAAAATTTTAAAAAAAAATTCTTCTTTTTTAATCTAATTAATTAGAAAATAAATTACCATGATGTATCCGGCATTGTCAGGGTCTAATTCTTCCATAATCATGGCTGCATATTCCTCTGCTTGTTTCTGAATGTTGGAGAGCTTGTTTGCAGAAGCACTCAGACTAATAATCTACACAGAGAAATAGAAATCATATATATAAACTTAAAACGTAGCGTTTTTGACCAAGTATGTATGCGTAACTTGCTTAATTAATTACCTCTTTGACTTCTTCTTCAGTGATTCTTCCATCAGCGTCTCTGTCGACCCTATATAATAATTAATCAAAGACGGTTAGTAAAAATAATTAATCAAGATATACAATTTGATTTTATATTGATCTGAATTAATAAAGTAGTTAAATGAATTACATGTCAAAGAAAGTTTGGAGCCTGGAGTCAAAGCTCTCGTCGGAAATCTGGTCCCAAAACTCCTTGAGCTGAGCTTTGTTGATAGAATCACCACTTATATTATGCTTTCTACAAAGTCCTCGGAATAGCTCACCCGCAAATTCTTTAGACTCCTTGTTCATCCCTGTCAAAATTAAAAATAAAAGAACAGAATAAGTAATTGATCCTATATGACATGAATCAGGATCCTAGCTCTCATAATCTGAGCTAGATCTCCTGAACTGTTAAAGACGTTGTGCCAGCAAGTACCTATGCATTCGCCGAACATCGAGCAATGAAGAAGACCGTCGGAGGTCTTGATGGCGAGCTCGTTATACCGCTTCTCGACGGCAGACCAGCCATTTCCTGCAGCTCCTGTCTTGGTGGTGATGAACTTGAGTCCTTTAAGAGCATGAGCTGCAGCGGATTTAGTCCTATCAAAACGCCTGCTGCTGGGTCGCCGTGTCAAGGAAGCAAAGCGTTTGAGCTCTTGAGAGACCTGCTTGATATGCGAGGAAGTGTTTCTGAACAAAGACGACCGAAATGATGAAGATTTATTATTAATCTCCAAAGTCTTCTTGGCCAACAGTGACAACTCAGGATCTTCATGATGAAGTGCGCCCTGAACGCTGTGAACTGCGACAGAGTCATCACGTATGTCCAGTGTGATCTCTACATAACCACCATCATCGTTATTGTTACTGCTGCTTGTGACTGCTGCTTCTGACGGAAGATTGAACCGGGCGCTTTTCTTGGAAGCTCGTTTATTGGCAAGCGGTCCGCTGAATGCGCTTTTGTCACTGCCAATACTTTCAGTATCTGAATTGTTTTCAATATAGCCTCCTCTGCCCTCCTCGCTTCTCATTTTTTTCATAAAATTGAATGAATGAATGAATATGAAGAATTTTCAGTCAATTGAAAGACTACTCGTATGTTACTAATTTTGAGTGATATATATTTGCATGGAGAAAAAGAGATTATTATCAAACAGTTTGCGGCTGTCTAATCTCTTTAAAATGTCTATGCATTTCTGATTTGATGATCATATGGTTTATATATATATATATATATATATATAAATATATAAAGAAAGTTGAATGTAAACGCGATTCAGAAGAAGCTTGTAGGAAAGTGATATGCTGGTCAAACCTGACCTTAGGACCAGAAAATTTTCAGTTTTTTTTTTAACACAAAAAATTATAGTATATAAAAGGAAATATACGGTTACTAAAAATACGAAATCATTGTTTGCTGGTAAATAGGATGTATAGCAAGATTCTATGGCTTCATCATTGACTTTTGGAATGTTCACAATTCAACTTGAAAGGGTTTTGATTTGGAGGCCAAAACGAATTCATAAGAATTCGTATTGAATATTAAATGAATTGGGTCAAAATAATTAGATTCAATTTTGATTCGTTTATTAAACTAATCATAGCTTATTCAGATATCGATTTGTTTTTTAAATGAATATTCATTTATTCGTTTTATCAAATGAATAAATAAATTGAATTAGATTTGGATTTGTTTAAATTCATTCAACTAGAATTATCATTTAATATATCAAATAATAATTAGCAAACGACGAAAATAAAGCAAAATAAACTATCATAAATTTATCATCCTTACAATATTTAAAGTTTTAAACATCTTAACTCCACAGCTCTAAACTTCAAATTACCAATCCATTAAAAAAACAAATAATAAGAATTAAAATCCTTAAAATAAATATTTTTGAATCATAGTAACTTTTCTGTATGATTTCTTATTTTTATTGCATTGTTCAATAAATGAATTTTAAACAATTTGTGAGGCTTAATCCCATATTTAATTCATTTATTTAGCAAATCTAATCAAATTTGACTAATTTATTAAACAAATTAATTTTTTCAAACCCAAATCCATTGAATTCATATGAAATCGAATCGAATAAATGAATCTTGACCTATATTGTCACCCCTAGTTTTGATTAAGAAATTTAGCTTAGGCCAATTCAAGATAAAGAAATCTTGATTGCGAAATGACCGGATCTGTCCTTCATTGTCTTTGAGCTCTAAAAGCTCCAGGCATCGGTTTAGTGCCTTCCAAAAATACTATGATGCTCAAATCAAGATTGGTTCATGAGAAAATAAAGAAAAATGAAAATGAAACTGTTTTTGAATGGGCTAGGATGTCCTTCTGGGAGGATCTACAAAATAATCTGTGTTTGCCCTCATTAATTGTGTAATCCAATTAAAATGACACATTGACTGTTTATAAAGCTGATTTTTTTTAGAGAAATAACTAATTTTCACTTAAATTGTGCCTAATTGTTGCATTAGGATCACATTAACCTTTGGATCAAGTTTTACTTGATCCTATCCCTTGTTAAAGAATAATATTCTTAACAATAGTATAGAGATGTCCCAAATTTTTGTATAATTTTATAAAAAGTTACTTTAATTTTAGGCATACGTAAAATATTATAGATTAAAGTATGATGATGTATTAAGAATTAGATAAGTTCATTTAGTTTATGAATTATTACTCGATCATTAATTTAAAGATAAAATTGTTATTTTATTAAGAAAATATCATTTAAGCGGGGCGTCATCACCAAATGAGAGAGAGAAATGTCCATAAACAAGTTATTATTAGTTAATTATCTTATTTTTATTATCAAATTTTTTAAAATAATATAGATAAAAGGATAATATTCTTAACAATATTATAGAGAAGTCCAAATTTTTTTATAATTTATAAAAAATTAATTTAATTTTAGGCAAACGTAAACTATTGTAGGTTAAAACTTGATGATGTATTGAGAATTAGATCAATTCTTTTAGTTTATGAATTATTATTTGATAATTAAATTTAAAGATAAAATTATAATTTAAAAAAATCAACTAAGTGGGGTGTCATCACTTTCCACTTTCAATTTGATAATAAGTATGATATTTTGAGTCATGTATTTTTCTCTTTTCCCTTTTTACTCTCACTTTCACTCATTAACTTCTAGTATAAGGGTGGGTGTCTTGAATGAGGCCATTGAAATTTGTGGTTGAAATATTACAAGTATCTTATTTCATAAGATCTAATAATATTGGTATTTGGTAAATTTTTTTAAAACTATTTATTTTATAAATTTTTTATTTTAATAATAACTTTTAAAAGTGTATAGAGAGTTGCTTTTATAAGTACTTTATAAAATAAATCACCACACTTTTTAAAATTCATATTATAACTTTAATGTTTTAACAAAAGGATAATTATAACTTTTTTTTTTCATAAACCTTAATACACAGATAAAAGATAATTTAAACCTATATATTTTTTAATAAATTTACCAAACCATATACTTTGCTTTTTAAATTTATAGAAATCATAACAATACAATATACCAAACATTGAACTGCTTATTTAATTAGTAATTTATTTTATCCTCACAACAGCCCTAAATCCACAAGCAACTTATATGAGAATAGAAAGTTTTAAATAAAAATTAAGTATAGGAATTAGTTTCCATACTTTTTACATTGATGAAACAACACTCTTGCGCATGGACATATTTTCAAAAATAAAGTGCGCGTCATTTCAAGACTGCTACAATAAATAGACCAAATACACTTGATCTATGGTATTATAAAGTTACAGGTTAGATATATCGATCATGAGGTGTCAAAATATGTTATTGCTTATATAACGAAAACCACTTTTGCAGCCTAAATTGAAAAATATCAATAAATATGATAAAACAAGAGAGCCATGCTGTTATTTCGTCAACGTTCCGTCTCTTTATTCTTTTTCTTTCACAGTATCCCATTATGCCTTGACTCTGATTTTTTTAACACTTCTACGAATTCGCCCCCAATGTAACCCCACAGCTCTTATTATCTACGACAAACCTTACAAGGCCCTAAAGGTAAAAATCAACGTCCTTTGTAACGGAGCAATAGCCTGAAAAGTTGAGGTTAACTGTATAGGAAAGCTCAGAGAATAATAAAGTTATTCTTACTAAAAGATACAAATCTTTAAAACTTTGTAAAATTAACTAAGTTGACTTCGAATGCGAAATTTGATTTTCTCTCCTCCTCTGAGTGAACGCTTCATTCGGATCGACATATTAACAACCTAATTCAGACATTTGCAATTTCAAGTTATGTAAGTTTGAAATTATATCACTGTATCCTTTCCCACATCAATATGTTAGCAAACTTGTTCTCAAATTTAATGAATAGAATTATTTCAAAAGCAGTTTTCAAGAAAATATCATCAAGAGTAATTTTAGGTTTATAAGGTTTGGGAAAAAAATTTATATTTTAACTGTTATAGTAAATTATGTACATGTGATAATCTTATAGAATGACATGATAATTAATTACTGATCTTTATGGTTTATCATTCAAATGGTAAATATATTGTATCATTTAAGATACAAAAATTAAACAGTATCAGAAAACGATTATGAACAAGTTTTTTGTGAAATGAAAAGTAGGTCAATCAAAACAGCCAGTCAAAATATAGACGCGTCCGAATTTTCACAGTAAACTTTTTTTTTTAATGTTTTAATTAGTAATCCTGCATACAAACAAATTATCTCGTTTCGTCAAATTGAGGGAAACGGGCCTCGTATTGTTCCGTAATCCGTATATAACGATATAACATGTAGGGCCACGTTGTTATATTTGACAGAAAATTCCTGCCACCCCATGTTAGGTTTGACTTGATCTAACGCCATTATTTAATTTAATTTAATTCTCCTTATCTTTCTTACGAGGACGGATCTATCTTGCTTCCTTTATACCAAACACTTAATTTTGATATTTTTTTTAATAGTCCTTATTGTTTTGGTAAATAATAAAAATTTTAAATTTTAAAAATTTTACACAATAAGCCCTAATTAAAATATAATAATTTTAGAATTTTAAAAAAATTTATTTGGCATTTTCTTCAGCAATCTCTACTTTTTTTTGTAACATTAAAAACTATAAATTTTAATAATTTTACAAAATAAACGCCAATTAAAATATGAAAATTTTAAAATTCTAAAAAATTATTCTCTCTCGGTTTTCTTCTCAATCATTTTGTTCTACTTTGATTTTAATTTATTCATTTATCCAACATATAATTTTTCTAAAATATCAAAAAATAAAGAGTCTTCTAACCACATAATTAGATTAATTTCTTGAACACAAAATCTCATAAAAATAATGCTTGCATTCTCTTAAAAGAAATCTATTGTGTTTATTTTTATTTATTTTTACTACTATAATAAGAAAAGAACTATATCTTGCTCTCTATAACAAAATCTAAACAATTAGGATCTGTTGAATGCGGTTAAAGATGGTGACATATGTTTATTTTACTAAAATTTAATTCCAATATAGTGTTTGGCATGGATAAGTAAATTAAGAATAATAGAGTTGGTGCCAACCAAATTATCATATGATAATTAATTTTTTTCCCTAAGGGGACCCTTTGAATAAATTTTTTAGACTAAATTTATATCTTATGCTAAAAATTATAAGGTTATATGATATTGAGCAAATTTATAGAAATAAAAGTTAAGTTTCATTTATTTAATTAAAATAATTATTTATCCTTATAAGTAACACTATCTTAAATGGTAAAACATTAAATGGGTATTTTATTTTAAAAAAAATTATACTAAAAAATGGGATTTTTTGTAATTGATATTTTAACTAAATGGATGTGGGGAGTATTTTAACAAGTTAAAATAATCTATCCATATTTTTGTATATCTAAATATATTCATTTATTAAATTACCTGGACCCATATAAAGATCATAAAATATTTTGATGGACTTATGTGTCAAAATCTTGAAATTTAACCTTTTCTTTTTTTTTTATGAAACAAAAGGGGCTGCAGCGTTAATAACCAAGTAATTGCATCATTGCTGTTGGAATAGCTTTTGTAATCTAATGGTTGGATCATAAAAAGACAAAAAATGAGGTACCAAATCAAGGTTGCAAGCTAGCTGGACCCTTCTTACGAACCATTTTACACAAGCAAATCACTTAATTTTGTAATTCAGCTGATTATTGTTGTGTTTAATCCCTATATCCCAAGAAGAGCAACTATATATATATATATGGTATTTATTTATTGGATGATAGAATAGACAGCAAGTTTAGAGTATTAACAATCCCATTAAGAGGAGGCTCACGTGTGTGACACCATGCCCAAAAGTGGAGTCTGTTATGAAAAGCTCTTAAGCTGGCCGAATAAATGACCGAACACCATTGATATATCCTACAGTAATTGTCGCTCCAATGCTACCATTGTTGCTTCCTTTAAAATGGTTTCTCTATTGTTAGAATAAAGAACGTGCTAGATATTTCTAAAGTTGAACCATGCTACGGAAATCACTTCAAGCACTAGCAAGAAAAGGTCTTCGACGTACTGGATGTTCATAACCTTGCAATATCGCCAATAGCAACTAAAGATTATGACAAAATACTACAAACTTAGAATGTTAGCAACAAGATATGTAGGTACATAATACTTAACACTCTTTCTAGTTCCCTTTAAAATGTTTATTATCCTTATAAAGATGCATACGAGATTTAGGAACTACTTAACAAAAAATATATGATTGAACATGTTGGGACTCCACAATATTATATTGGTATTTTTTTGCGCTGAAGGCTAATAGATGGTAAATCTATATCTGATCAAACTCATGTCTACCATCTGTTGATTAACAATATTAAAAGGGAGGAATGAAACTCCCTAAACACTTTGTAATTAGTTGTTTAATTTAGAAACTTTTAGAATTATGGGAAGATTATACAAGTAGAACTTCGATAAATTAACACTTGATAAATTGATAACCTCAATTAAATAGTAGTTTTTTCCAGCCTTGAATTAGGGCCAAACTTGATAAATAATAATTTGATAAATTTATAAGATAATAATTTTAACAAATCATTTTTTTATAGGACCTACTTACTATACAAATGAAGATGTGCCGCATGTCATCCTTAATACAGACAAATAAAAACTCTACAATAATCTAACTACTATTAGTATAAGACATCTAACCACTATTTTAAATAAAACATAGTACGTACTAAATAGAGGTAAATAAATACTATCAAAGTGATTTTTTTCCCAAAATGAGGAACTTCTTCATAAACTAATAATTTATTAATATATCGACATATTAGTATTTACTAAATTAATTTTGGTCTTATCACTATTATTTTTTTAGATTTTACTTTATTAAAACTATTAATCATATGTAGATTCAAGTTAATATTGAAGGTACTATCATACATATTAGGATTAAGTACAATAGAATTAAATATGAATATTATAATGCCAAGGAATTACATTTCAAAACAAATCTAATTGAAAATACCCTTTAACCAAATAAAAAGCAAAACAACCCTAATAAACCTAAAAATCTGATTGTTGAGAAGAAAGGTTATTGTTTTGTTTGTGGAGAAATTGGGCATCATGCCTCTCAATGTACGAACAAAGCAGAAAGGTTATTGTTTTGTTTGTGGAGAAATTGGGCATCATGCCTCTCAATGTACGAACAAAGCTCAGTTAAATGGAGACAAAAAAAATTCTGCAAATACTAATGTGGCTGAAGGAGAAGATGTCAATATTGCAGTGGTTGTCTCTTAAGTGAACATGATTGCTAGAAACAAGGATTGGCTTATTGATTCTAGAGCCACTAGACATATATGTGGCAACAAAATATGGCTATTTCATTTGTGCCTTTATGTATATGACATGATAACTACCGGGAATAACGAAAAACAATTAAAGATACAAAAAATGGCTGTGTCATTTTGTGTGTTTATGTTTATGACATGATAATTGTTAAGAATGATGATAAAACAGTCAGATCTACCAAGAATATATTGAAGTCTAAGTTTGACAAAAAAAACATAAGTTTAATAGATGTCATTTTGGAAATAAAAGTTTCAAATAATTTTAATGGACTTATTCTCAATCAATCACATTGTGTGCATAAAATTCTTGGTAAATTTAACAAAAATGAAACTATTGTGGCTGGAACTCCTTTAGATGTAAGTTTATATCTATCTAGGAAATAGAGAAGAGGGTATCTTTCAGTTAGAATATTCTGCAGTGATAAGGAATGTGGTGCATTTGACAAGTTTTATAAAACTAGATTTAGCCTATTAAGTGAGTAAGCTCGTAGATATACAAGTAATCTAGGGGTTGACCTTTGGAAGACAATAGTTAGAGTACTCAAGTACTTGCACTAGACTTGTAATTTTGGGCTGCACTATACTAGATATCCAGTTGTACTAGAAGGGTAAAGTGATGTAAACTGGATATCACATGTGAATGACTCAAATTCTTCTAGTGGTTATGTGTTTACATTAGTAGGTGCAGTTGTTTCATGAAAATTCTTTAAACAAACTGTGATAACCATATCTACAATGAAATTTGAAATCATTACATTGAATAAACATGGTGAAAAAGTAGAATGGCTACGAAATTTCTTGAAGGGTATTCTGAGTTGGACAAAGCCTGTGTCAACAATTTGTATTCATTGTTTAGTCATTAGTAATTGGAAGCACGCAGAGTGATACATATAATTGTAATTCATAGATATATACATTGTAAACATAATACCATTAGACAACTACACCCTACTCGAGTTATTTCTATTGACTTATATGAAAAGGTTAACATTGCAGATTTATTAATCAAAGGGTTAAATAGAGAGCTAGTTGAGAAATCATCAAGGGAATGAAACTAAAGTGCATAAAATAATAAGTTTATAAGAAAGAAAACCACACTTAGCTGACTTGAGATCCCAAGATCTAGGATCAAAAGGACAACCTAATTATAAAATGGTTGGATCACTATAGGATTTACCATTATATCCCTCCCTATGATAAAATAGTGATGCCTGTAGGAGAAAAAGGTAAGTTGTGCTTTTAATGATTGTTAAGCACCGAGAATCAGAGTAGAGCAACTAGGGGTTCCTTTAATTCAAAAATCGCCTACGTGAAAGAGAAATGGGGCTACTTTAAATGAAATTGTTTAGGGCTCAATTATTAAAAACTCTTACAAAACCATATAGATGTTTAGGGCCAAAATAAACATAACAATGAGAACTCAAATATGTTAGTAAGGATTCTTATGTGAAATGTATCATTGCTTAAATGAATGACAAAGTAGTTCAATGACATCATGTCTGCTAGCCAACCAATAAAGTAAATATATATTCAGAAGACAAGGTTCAAATGATAAAACATGCCTCTCCTATACAAGTTTTGATATGATTTTGATATTAAAATGTTTGATTTTCTGTTTTCGCCAAATTTCATTTATGTGGAAATTTGTTAAAAAATAACATAAAATAGCTATTTTAAGGCCAATTTTGAGCAAGATATATATTGAGGAAATACACTTATGCGGATGATTCATGATCTCTTTAAATTTATAATTGGATGAGCGAGAAATTAAATCTTAAAAAGTACCCATTGGTTTTAAAAAAATGGAGGAAAATTCTATTTTTCCTTTTTATATAGCATTGTAGTTTAACTACAAATAAAATTAGATATGAAACATGTAATAGCAATATCAATTATATGTCAGAACAATTACTACTACAAAACATGGATTACAATTGCAAGAGATTAAAAAATATGTTAAGGATTAATATGGCTTTGTTTAAAGGGAAATACAGTGAATAAGGATTGCAATTAATTGAAGCAATTACATATCTTACTTTGGATTATAAATTCAAACATTTAATTCACAAGTTAGTGCTTAATTTTCTAGATCAAAACGCTTTCCACAAACTCTATAAATTAACTTCCAATTTCATTTGCAAAACACACCAAAATCCAAGTGATTTTTACTCTTCTTTGTCTCGTTGATCCTAGGAGACAGACACTGTTATAACCTAAGGACTATTGAGAAAGCAGCGAATCTGTTTTAAGGACAATGTAATGTTACAAGCCTCAAGTTTATTTATTTACTTATTTTTTGTTGTTACATAAAATTATTACACTATTTGAATTTTGTTAATTATTACAAGCATGTGATAAGTGTGTAAGTGGCTTATTGGTAAGCTCAAGTACTCTAGGAAGGGTCTGTTATATAGGTCATACATTACTTAAGGAGTCTAGGTTTTAAGTAAGACTATTTATGTTAATCTTTTTATAAGAATTTAACTAATGTATTTTTACATACAACATATGTTGTCTTGTATTACTTTCTAGTAGTGGAATTTGTAATAGATTTTTTATATATATGGTATTCAACCCTTACAAATATTTATATGGTAGAGTACATTTCACCTTTACATGTTGCAGATTCACACTTATTTTTTTGTTTTAATACTACAAATGTGTATAAAATTGAGATAGATCTCACATTTGTTTAGTGAATTACATCATTATATATATATATATAGATTGCTAATTTGTGATAGTATTAAAAAGGAAAAAATAATGTTATACCCATATGTTTACCTAAATCGAACCAATACGTAAATTAGTGGGCCCTCGAGCTCGAGGAGCCACAGACCCACATTCAATAACATTTTCTAATTTAAATAAGATAAAATAATACAAGTCTTAACCGTTGACAAATGGAAACTTTAAAGGTAGAAAGATAGATCAAACAAAGTTTCTAAAAAATAAAGTTTATTAAATAATTTTGAATTAAGAAAACTAGGGTTTTAGTCTTTATGAAAAACAACTAAGAAAGAAATGGAATTTTAGGCTCGAGCACAACCAGAACAGCGTAAATGATTTTTGGCTTTGATTCATTTCGTTACAAGCTTTGAAATTGGGCAATTCATTATGTGCGTTCATGGTGACAAGCAACAAAGCTAGGAAGCCATCTTGTCTCCGATTGAGTTTGCTTACAACAACATGGTGAATCGATTTGTTGGCAAAACCCCTTTCGAGATTGTCTACACTTGTTCCCCATGCCATGTTTATGATCTATCTATCATGCCTATAACAGTAAGAGGGAGTAAAACAACAGATAATGTGGCAGAAAATGCTTTTTAGATTCATGCCGAGGTACGAGCTCATGTGAACAAACATTGAAGCAAGAAAGTGTTTTAGGATGGTGATTTATTAATGGTGCATCTGTGGTGAAGTTGTTTTCCTAGTATTCGAACTAAATTGGAGAAGCACAAGTGTGGAATGTTTCGTGTGGCATGGAAGAGTAATGACAATGGTTATATGCCCCAGTTACCAGATAATTGGAATTCTCTCATATATTCAAGTAGCTGAACTGTTCAAATATCATTTGGATGATAAATCATTGTACAAGGCAAACACGAGGATGAGTTCTTTTCCAAGTGATGTAGGATGGTTGCTTGTCACTGAGTAGGGTCCCTTCGAGAGGGCATAACTTATGTTACAGGTGTCTGTTTGAGGCGTACAATATTTTGGCCATCTGTTAAGGATGAAAGGCCTACCAAACTACAATTGTTTACCAAACTTATCCAGAGATGTTACAAAACTTACTAACAAACTTCACATCCTCATTAGAAGTAATAGTCTTTGAAACACCATGCAAACACACTACCTCTTGAAAGAACAAATGTGCAGATAAACCAGCTTCATCAATCTTTTTACAAGCAATAAAATGTGTTGTATTTGAAAACATATTGACCACAACTAATATAAAAGCTCGACCATTCCTTGTGCATAGTAATCCTAACATAAAATCCAAGGACATATCCAACTAAATATTTTTTGAAATAGGTAATGGTATGTATAATCTCGTGTTTTGGGCATGTCCTTTGCGCTCTTAGAAAATCTGACACCTTTGTACAACCTTATATACATCTTTATTCAATTGTGGTCAATAATGTCACTCCTTCATAAGTGCCCTGGTTTTATCTCGACCAATATATTTGCCCAATCCTCCTCCATACCACTCACGGTAATCTACTTAAACAACTTTGAGGCAAACATAACTAATTAGCTTTGAACAAATACCCATCTTAAATAAGGAAATCTTCTTCATTCTAATGATTAATGCATTGATCTCATATATGCGCAAAATCTTCATCTTTAGCATACAACTCTTTCAAGCATTCAAAACCATCAACTTCATTGATAAGAGTTACTAGTAAAGTTGCTAGCCTATTAAGTGCATCTACCACCTTGTTCTATTGATTAGATTTATGCTCCACAATAAAAGTGCACTTATGCATATGACTCACCCATCTTACATGCAACTTGCTCAAATTTTATTGGTTGTTAAAGTACTTCAATGCTTGGTCGTCACTGTAAAGCACGAACTCTTTCTAAATCAAGTAATGCTCCCATAGCTTGAATGCCCTAAGGATGACATAAAGCTCTTGGTTGTGAATAGACCATCTCTACCGTGCTTCATTCAACTTTTCACTTATATACTCAATTAGTTGTCCTTCTTGAGAAAGAACAGCACCAATGCCCTTACCAAAAATATCACACTTGAATTCTAACAAATTGTTAAAATATTTTATAACAAAATTCTCCGACATCTAGAAAGAATATAAAAATCCTTAAAAGAGGAAAAACTAGGAAAAGAACTTAAAACTGAAAAAAAAATTTGAGCTCGAGCATGGCCCAAAACGGTTCTAACTTTAATTCCTCTCGTCGCAAGCTTTAAATTGGTATATTATACGCCCCAAACAAACACATGTGGCCTAAGTTATGTTCTCCAAAACGTACTTTACTCGTGACACGCAACCATTTTACATCAATCCCTATCAAATTCAAATCTGATTCCTGCAAGATATATAAGAGATAAGTTTTCCCAACTTAATTATACTTTTGACTATCTCTCTTATATAAAGAGAACACCACTCAAGAGCAAGGAGAGGAGAAAAAGTATATTGGAGAAGGGGGTATAATACCTCCAAGCCTTCTCTTTTCTTTTTTTTTTCTCTTTTATTATTTGTTATCATGTCACTCTCAATCTCTGGCTAAAGGGTTTACACCAATAACACCCCCAGTGATCCCTAATATGTTATTGTTTTGTAGGATTTTAACCATCGAGCTCTTTACTCTTAAAAATAGAAATTCCGAGCATATCAAGTTTTCTCACAACTTGTCCCCCAAATGAAACAATTCTTTCTTTAACCCTTCATATGTGGCCAGATTTTCAGCATCAACCAATAATTACCTAATAATACGTTACTTTGCGACTTCATAGAAGAATGTCTATATGGAAGAGCATGGAATAAATATTATTGAGCTATGCATTTTTTTAGATTGACAAATGTGCTGTGTGCATGAACAGCTAGAAAGATTATTGACTTCACTAATTCCTAGAAGGCTAGAAAATCAAACACATAACAAACTAGTTAATTAATGCATCATTAATTCCACAGTTTTTTTATTTTAAGGTTAAGAACAATCCATTTCTCTCGGGGGAGAAAGAAAAAAATATTCATTTAAGAATAGATAAGTGACACCTGAAGTTGAAAGAGTCGGCTGGACTTGTTTTCTCCCTATAGGAATTTGATAAATGCATATTTTTCATATATTTTGCTATTAATTTCTCTATCTTTTTCTTGTTTTAGTTTTAAATATTCTAGTTATTTTAGTTAACTTTTAATTTAGTAAATTATATTTTATTGTGTTAATTTTTATCTTAGTTTTATTTTTGTTATTTTAAGTATATTCTGGAATTAAAGAGAAATTAAATCAGAGCATTCAGGAAAGAAATTTGATTGAAGATTGAGAGACAAAAGTGCACAAGAGATCAAGAATTGAAAGGAATTAGAAAATAAATTTAATTAAAGCTTGTATGGGCCGAGCAAAATTAATGTTGTGCATGGAGCTAAAATTAGAAAATGGAAGTCAAAAAGGAAGCCAAGCCATCACATGAAAGCAAAATTGGAAAACAAAAATTGCAAACCAAAAGTGGCCACGTGAAAGGAAAGAGAATAAAACCTTTTGGCTTTAGAAAATCATTATTGGCTTATTAATTAAAGCATGAAGTGGCGGTTTTGGGCTTTGAATTTAATTCTTTCCAGGCAAGGATTTAAAAAAGCCACAATTGAAGCATTATAAATAGGATCAAGCGGAAGCAATAGCTGGAGAAGAACGGGCAGCAAGAGACTTTGAGAGTGTAGACGCAATTCGGGCAGAGTAAAAAAATCAGCAGCCGGAATTAAATTAAAGAAAAGGCAGTCGCTTGAATTAATTTCCATGACTAGTTTTATCAATTCTCTTATTCCTAATTCAATTATGTTAGGCTAGATTTTTATTTGGTTGAGGGTGAATTCAAAACCCTAAACATGCTATGCAATTAAATTTAAATTCTATCATTCAATTTATTTAATTGAGATTGTTTATGTTCTTCTATAATTAATGTTTATGATTTTATTCTCGTCTTGTTTGAGTGACTAATTAGATAGGACTTGAATAAATTTTATTGCTAGATTAAAATTCTCGATCCGTAATTGTCTTTATATTTTAATCATTAGTAGCAGTTTGGAATCAGTGATTTCAATTGGAGAACATAACCTAGGTTAAATAATCCGAACTTGTGTGTTTATTGCCTAGATCAACCTAATATCTTTCTTTATTTAATGCTTCTATTATCTTAAATTTAAAGAGCTTGTTTTAAATTATTTAATGGTTAGAGATTAGGTGAAAAGTTTATTTTGCCTAACGACACACTAAGGAAAGATTGAGACTAACAGAACTTATTGTTGTCTACGATTGATAGTTTCAATATAAATTGATGATAGAATTGATATATTATGTGCATGTTTGGTAGTGGCAAATGATCCTTTAATCAAAGTTTTCATCATTATTATTTTTTTCTCCTTTAATTAGAGTTTTTATTAAATTCTTGTTCGTATTTTTAATTTTTTTTATTTCTTACTATTTAATTAAAAATTCATAAACCCCCCCTTTATTTATAATTGGCATTTTCTTTACTTAGATTAATTTATATTATTATTACTATTATTATTACTACTATTATTTTATTTTAAATCTTACTTTAGAGTTGACAAAAAATATAACTAGCATAGTCTCTGTGAGATCGATCCTTACTCGCTCTGTACTAATTTTTATATTAGTGGTAAGGTTTTAAATTTGGTGCACCTTAACGACACTACCAGAATTAGGGTACTTGAATTGCATCTGAGAGTAAAAAAACGAACAATTGATCCAATGATTTCTAAGCACCCGAGGCGGAGAAGAATTAGCTAGCCAAGCACGGCTTAGAAATTAAATATCAAGGATTGTATCACTTTCTAGCAAATGAATAAAGATAGGGGTGTTCAAATTCAATTTGATTCGCTCAATCTGTCTGATCCGTAAAAATCCGGTCCGTGGATTGATGGATTGGATTGGATTGAAAATTTAAAAATCCACAATCAATGGAGTGGATATGGATTTACTTCAGTGAATTCGCAAAAATCCACGAATCCGCAAAAGAATAAAAAATATTTATTTAATTAAAAAATAAACTTGTAAATATGGCATTATACTTACTAATAAATAAATAAATTAAAATATAGTTACATTAACACCATATTATATCTTATCCAATAATAATATAAAATAAAAATAATTAAATAAAAAAAACTTCCCAAGCAGTTAATTTTCACGTACTGATCTAAACAAATTTTATTTTATTTTCTTTTTGGTGTATTATATTTTGAAACTTTGAATGTAAACAATCAATTTATTTAAATCTTATTTAATTTTGAATTTAATCCGCAAAATGGTGGATTGGATATAGATTTGGTCAATCCGTATCCAATCCGCAGACGTATGGATTAGATTTGGATTAAATTTCACTAATTTGTGGATCAGATTGGATTAAAAATTTATAATTTGCCAAATCGTGGATCGAATAAGGATTGATGTCCAATCCGCAAAATTCGATCTGTGAACACCCAAAAAAAGGAAACCACCCCCTCATAAGTTGTCCCAATAACCAGGATAATTAATTTTTTAATTAAACTACGTAAAGAAGATCATTTCTTGGCTAATAGAAATCTTGAAACTTACTCACCAAGGACACATAAAGGAACACCACCAATAAACACCTCCATTCACCAGGGTTAGCTTTAGAAAGGCTATATATAAGCTTCATCGCCTTAATTCAACCAATATATATATGGGGCATCGCCACAAGAGAATCTAACATTTAATAGGTCTGCCAAGATTAATTAGCAGGATGAATGACCATACTCCCAAAACAGTTTTTTTCATACAATAAGCATTAATCAAAATATTTAGGACAGGAACAAGCCATAAAACAAAAACCCATATTTAGCACTCATACGTAACTGTATAAAATAATTCTAGTTATGAAATATTTCGTAAGGGTTAAAGTTGTCTAATTATTTCATAATTGAAGGAAAATTGAAATTAACTGTTATAATGTTTTTATGAAGGCTTTTCATAAGCGAAAAGACTGTCTAATTATTTCATAATTAAGGGAGTATTGAAACTAACCCATATAATATTTTTATGCAGGCTTGAACCCTTACTCTCACACATTGTGAGTGTAAGAGTTCTCCCACTAGGCCAAAAGCTCATTAGGGTATTTTAAATGGATTAACATGTTTGGTTAAAGGTTTTAAAAAATTTTAAACACTAGCAATTTAAATGTGGTGGAAAATCTTCAACTAAATGAAAGAATTCGAACAACCAATAGAATACTTATTGAAAACGTTAAATTATTTTTATAAATTACTTTCTACTTGTGATAATACATAGATGCTAAATCCAAAAGTTATTTTGTGGTCATAAAATTTTAATTATATAAGATACAAGTACTTTAGTATTATTCGTACAATCTTGCAGATAAATGTTTTTTATTTTTATTTAATTTTAATTTTTTTTTAAAAGGCGTTTGTGGTCAATGTTTAAATTAATCGTTTAGCATCTCCCACAAAATTAACACAGATGACCAATCAAAGCGATTCTAAAACCCCTTGATAATGTGCATAAGTCTATAATAGTATATTATTAATGAAATCTATAATATAGGGTTTACAAACACATGGTTCTCGTATTTATAAATCAATTGGCCAGTCTTATTTTTGAAAAAATAAATAAATAATTAAAAGTTACATTAAAATAAAAAATGGAGCAAAAATCTTAAAGCGAATGAAGGAATATCGAGAAGAATTAGTCAAACTTTTTTGGAGAAGCCTCCACTGGTGGTAATGTGCTTGAAGTTGACCGTTGACCATCGACGCGGCTTAACCTTCCACGAAACGGCTGACTGTTCAACATTTTACTTCAAATGAAAAAGTCAAACCTATTAGCTTTTTTTTTTATTAAACCAAACTTATTAACTAATTAATAAGTTGAATATCATCACAAATTTATTTTATTTCTGACTAAGACTCACGTATTACATGATAATACAATTCATCGATCAATTTCTAGAAATGCAATGTAAATCATAACTCAATCTCTGCTCTTTGTACCCATGACAATACAAATTAAAGGAAGAAGTAAAAGAGAAATTTCTTAAATAGGACTTTCAATGTTATTTTTTACGATAGTCTTAATAAGTAATCCATCTTCTTACGATACTTGTTAGCTCATTGTCGTAATTTGTAATGATTATTGTCACTTTAATTTTACCAGTTATGCTATGAATGCATGAAGCCATGAACCATTTAACAAAAAAATAAAATAAACATTCTTTAATGTTGTACTTGATTAAGCCCTAACTATATAGTTGAGACTGATTTGGGATATAAATTCCAAATCAATCACCCCAATGTCTAATTTAGTTAAAGGCTGATTAATGATATTAAGAACTAAAGTTTATATTGGAGAAAAAATAGTTTTTTTTTTAATTTTAATAAAACATTTTAGGGTCGATCTCATACAATATATAAGAATTTGTAATCTAAAAATCGTACCTTCAAAATCTGAGAAGATGAACAATCTTTATTATTTTTTTCGCTAAAGTGAAACTAGGCTCCCAGATTACGATCTGTCACCACCACACCTGTGTCACGATCTGTCATCACCACACCTGTTAGATCACGATCTGTCACCACCACGCATGTTAGATCACGAACTGTCACCAATGATCTTTCAGGTTATGACTCATGTTTGATTTGCACTTGACGTTGTGAGTGCCTTTATCACCACTAAAGCAATTAGTACTAGAAAATATTTCTCTCAAAATTAGAGAGAAAAATCTTTTTCTCTTATTTGTATAAAGTGGTTGCTACCTCTTCTTTTGGGAGAAAATAAGACATTTTATATCTGTATCTAGTGGAAATCCTAAGCTCTATTTTTTATATTATTTAATTCTATTAAATCAAGTTTGATTTAAATTAAAAATAATAAACCAAAAGTAAGGTTACTTTTTCTTGTCATAGAGGCCCACCTTGTAAAATAACATAAGGCCCCTTAGATACAAGTACATTACATGGAGCCTCCTACTAAATAATATATTTAGGTTTTTAACTCAAATAGCTAGTTATCTTGCTTATTAATCCAGTGGTGGTGCAGTCAATTAAATGAGCTAACTCGGAAATCATTTGGGAACATACAATAGTGGCTACAATAATTAGGCCTGTAATTAAACTAACCCAATTATTTAATTCCAAATCTACTCCACTAAAAGATTGGAATTGACCTTCATAATTGTATACTCGAATAATAATTTGTCTCAAGCCACATTGATTTCTTTACTGCATAATCCTTTGTACCACATTGTTAATTAAATCGATATCTCAACTGTCCAATCGATTTGATGTTACATTTTATTTCTTGATACTTACTAGTTTTCTCTAATGATCATTTTCAAGATAATAAATATGTTAACACACTCTAGCCAAAGAATTCTATGATTAAGTGCCGAAAACTCATCAAGAGATATGTTGTACAAATTCTATATTGTTAATCTATAACTCCAATATTCATAATTGCTCCCACCAAGATGCTAGGTAATTTTGACTACAAGTGTGTGTCGTGTCCATTGGTAACTCAAATGAAATAACAATTATAATCATGAAATTATAACTAACTCAAGATTAAGATTACAGTAAAATCAATGCCTATGAGATTTAATAAGTTTGACAGTCATTTCAAAATTAATTAAATCTCATATGTGATCCAGCTCAATGTAGTCAAACTACATCAGCAAATTCATACATGATTAAGACAAATCATTCAATGAATTTACTACAGTCTAAAAATAAATAGAGCGTCCAACTCTATTTATCAACTGAGAACTTAATTTATTTAATCATAAAATAACTTGTATTTATGTCTTCTGTGAATCCATATAATGATCACATAAATACATATAAATGATTAAATGAACCTTATTCAATATATTTATGCAATTGAAAAATATCTCAAATATTTTATTAATTAGAAAATAAATTAATATACTTTAAAAGAGCACATAATCCCAATAGTTTAATCACACACGCAAAGAAAATCAAAATAAGCAAAGATTACACAAGGATTTATAATAGTCTTGCTAATTAACCAGGCTATATTCACTAGAAAAGCAGGGTAGAGTTTGTAACAAATTTTAGAGAACAAGATACGGAGAGAGATTTTTTTTTGTGCTCTGTTAAACAAACCACAATGGTATTGGCTTTATATAGAGGCTCAAAAGATCTTCCGTCATACTTTGTTGGTGCCAACCTATTTTCTTCCTTGATTAAAACAATTGTCCCCACAATTATTCGTTTCTCCTTTCTAAACATCTAGGAGAATCTTCAACTTTTCTTTCACCAGAAAATCAGCTCTACTATCTGTTTTTTGGGCGAAACTTTTTTCCCCCTCATTTCCTTCTAATTTTCTTTGTTTATTTTCTCCATTCAGATCCTTAGATCTGTGGTGGTTTGTTCTTCCATTCAATTTTTCACATCTGTGATCACTTGTTCTTCTACTCAAAGCATCAAATCTATGGTCGTTGTTGCTGTTTATCTATCCAAATCTACAAATTTGCGGTTGTTAACTTTATTTTGCTCAGTTTTATATATTATAACAAGTATGTTTTTTATAAGAAAAAATTGTTACTCTATGAAAAGGGTTGCAAAGGCAGAATTTGTGATGGAAGCCTTTCAAAGATTGAAGAAATCTAGACAAAGTTTTGCTGAGAAAAAACTATCCAAAATGCATTAGAAGTGGAGTCCCCACCCTGCTCATGTTGTTAAGGTTAATGTAGAAGCAACTATTGTTGCTCCTTGTAGAAGTAATTCTAAGAGAACTTTTGTTAAACTAGAAATCACTATAAGTAAGAATTATTAAGACAAAGAAGTTTTTAAGAACTCTTAATGTCTTAGACTCATGATTGTGGATGATGTGAAATACGTATAGCAGGGTCTGTTAATCAAATCTTCTCATACATACATAACTCTTAAGCTATAAGAGAAATTGTGTCTTTTAATGATTAGACATGTCCCTTAAGAAATTAGTTATATTTTATTTAAATTGTTATAGCTTACACACACACACACACACACACACACACACACACACACACACACACACACACACACACATACATACATACATACATATGTATATATGTATATAGGTATATATTGTTGAAAAAATAGCATAACATGCTATTTTGAGGGCACATTTTGAGTGGGTCCCACTTAACGAAAGTGGAGAATATTGTGAGCTTCGCATTCTACTCCGTTGATACTTCAATAGTATAATCTATTTTCTCAAAATGGTGCTTGGGTGAATGAGAAATTGTCTCTCAAAGTTCACCCTTGAAGTTAGAAATTTGAAAGGAAATGAGGCTTATCCCACATGGGAAAAAGAAACCTAGGAATTAGTGTTTATATATAAACACTTAACCATGCAAGAGTAAGAATTATAAGGATAGAGGCTCTCTCCACATGCGCGTGCGTAGGGGGGGTGCAAATCCAAGACTGATTTGGTTGAACTCGTGTGCGCCTGCACATCCTGCGTACGCGAATGTCAGCCCAAAATGTGCCCTCAAAATAGCAAGTTATGCTATTTTTTCAACAATATATACCTACATATGTATGTGTGTGTGTAACATGCTATTTTTTCAAAAATATATACCTATGTATGTATGTATGTATGTGTGTATGTATGTGTGTGTGTGTATATGTGTCTATGTGTGTGTATATGTAAGCTACTCCGTTGACATATCAGCTGTTACATCCTCACATGATTATAAAAAGGCATCTCATCTTCTGTTTTTTGGACACTCGAAAAAATCAGCACAAAGCACACTTGTTTTTTCTTCCTCCTTCGTCGTTGTCTGTTTTCTCTGATCGAGTTCTCTGTTGTGGTTTGCTGGAATTTCCAACCTGTGCTTAGCTGGAAATTCGTGCCCGTTGTATCTTGGAAAACAGTTACCAGCAGACCTCAAGCACTCCAGTAGGTGGTAAATCTGTTTTAAGGATACTGCCCTATGTAGGCCTCGGGTTCCATTCTAATTTTCTGTTTCGGTTTTCATCTCTCTTCTGTCTTGCTTTCTGTTATTTCATTTGAAATTTTCAGTAGCTGGTTTTCGTTGTTTAGCTATTGTTTAATTTGTTATCTCACTGTTTTTTTTGTCTAACATATATGTGTGTGTGTGTGTGTGTAATATTCATCAACTCGCACTTGGACATACTTATTAATTAGACATATATAAACCTTTCTTTATTATTTGTCCAATAATAAGTTATTAGATTTCCTTGGATCCAATTCATGGTTATTATTCGAGACAAATTAGTTTTAAGGCCATAGATAACCATTAAGATATACCTATATTCCTCATTGATTTCTAAAGTCCATCATTTATGTGTCAATTTCGGTAAAAATTTATTTTATTAAATAAAATGACACATTTTCTAGTTTAATTTCTTAGGTGTCCCTAAAGGTGGCCAACAGGTCGGGCGGCACATGGCACGACACGAGCATGATACGTGTTCATACAGCACGGCACGGCACGAGCACGTTTCAGCAAGGCACGCGACACGGCACAAAACACATGTGGGCTGGGTCGGGCTCAGATTTTTAGGCACATGGGCCTTAAAAGCACAGCACGATTAGTTGTAGGCCAAAGCACGACACGCTAAAAAGCACATAACAAGCATGCTTTATTGGTGGGCCAGCACGCGGCCTGTGGGCTATCAATAGCACTTGGGCCAAAGTATATGAAAATAATTTTTTTTAATAAGAAGTAAAAATAAAATGTTATGATTTTACAAATATTTTAAAATTAAATTTTTAATATATTTTATTAAATTAATTTAAGTCTTAGTTTTTAAAAAATTCTAATTGTTTTATATTTATTATTTATTAAATGAATAAATAAATATCATAATTTTATTAAATAAAATTATAAATATCACGATTTTATACTCTGTATTAAGGTGAAGATTTCTCTTCTTTTTTCTACGCATGTAACAGTAATTGTGGAAGTGGCATACATTTTATTCGGCTTTGGAGTTGGATTGAGTTGTAATATTTGACCCTCATTATATGTCACCAGCTCCCACTAATCACTTTATACTAATACCTATTTTATCCTTATATGAAATGACTTAGAAAGGTAAATAACTTTTAAGTGTACTCACGTGATGAATTTTAGTGATACCTAATTTAGCTATTAAAATTTCTTAAACCCTAATTTCTTTTAATTTTATAAATTATTATTTCTTTTCAAATATTGTATACTCTACTGTTGTAATCATGAAAAAAATTAATTTACAGTACTCAATAGAGTATGATGAAGAAATATCAAATCTTTTTTATGGTTATAATAATGATGGATAAAACTTTTGAAAAGAAAAAGAGAGATTATAGTGATTATGAGAATTTTTTTAAATAGATTTTATAAGTTTTATATGGTGGGTGCTTGGAAAATAAAAGATAAAAATTATAATAAGGGTAAATTTGGGAGTAGGTGCTGTATGTTGAGGGAAAAAATTAGAAAAAAATTAGTTTAAAGTTTTTAATGGAGCTAATTGAAAAGCGTGAAAATAATAAGGGTTCAAATATCACCACTCAATTGAATTTTGTGGCTAGAAATAATGGACTACGTTTTGCTTAGCTTTTGTGGTTTTGGGTCGGTCTTTGCTAGCTATGTTGGCTTGACTTTGGAATATTTGTTAACTATTGTATCATGAGTTTTGATTGTATGTTGGGAATTTATAAGTATTTTGGATATTTTGATGAATAACTTATAGTGATTTTGATAAATAATTTAGTCCACTAATTTACTTTATTGGTTTTGTATTTGATATTTTGATTGCATTGAGTAGATTTTATAATTTAAATTTTAAATTCAATAAGCTAAAACTGCATAACTTTTTATTATGAAATTAAAAAATAAAATGAATAATCAATTTTTTAAAAGGAAATTTGTGATAGATAACATTAGTCCCATCATGTAGTTTTTAATTTCGTAAAATTTAAATTTTCACGCCAAACATTTTTAAAATAGCAAGAAAAAAAATTCAATTTCCCTCCAATAGTAAATTAGAAGTAGGTACATCGGTTTCGGTTCTGTTACAATTTGTTCAAAACATTCGGGGTTATAATTTTGGGTTCAATTTAGTTATAAATCCTAACCAGATTTATTTTTTCTCAAATCCCATCTAAAATTATTTAATTAACAAATAAATTCTCATAATCCCATAAAAAACTTAACTATGTAGCATCTTAGGTATTTTATACTTAATAATTAACATAAAAATTAACTAACAATTAACAAAATATAAGTAAATAAAATTGTGGCTTGCAAAGAGGAGAGTGGACAGGAACCTAGGGTGTTCAGAATCCAATCCATTTGATCTATAAAAATTCGATATGTGGATTGGTGGATTGGATTGAATTGAAAATTTAAAAATACGCAGTCAGTGGATTGGATATAGATTTGCTTCTGTAATTAAGCTTGTAAATATGATATTAGTACTTACTAATAAATAAATAAGTTAAAATATAGTTACATTCACACCATATTATATTTTATACAATAATAATATAAAATAAAAATAAATAAATAAATATAACTTTTTAAGCAATTAATTTTCATGTACTAATCTAAACAAATGAGATTTTTCTTTTTGGTGTGTTACATGTTAAAACTTTGAATGTATTTTCTATTTTTATTTAAACAATTAATTTATGCAAATATTATTTAAATTTGAATTTGATCTATAGTAAAATCATTTTTATATTATTTTTTTATTTAATTAGTTCATGGATAGAAAAAAAATTAAAAATTTTTAGTCCGCAAACCAATCCACAAAATGGTGGATTGGATATAGATTAAGTCAAATTCGCATCCAATCCGCAGACATATGGATTGAATTTTGATTGAATTTCACCAATCCGTGAATTAGATTGGATAAAAAATTTCTAATCCACAAAATCATAGATTGGATATGGATTGATGTTCAATATACAAAATTCGATCCACGAACATGTTGGGGAAAAATTAGGTTTTTAAATTTTTAAAACCTTTTGAAGATCGCTCTCATATAATATATAAGAATTTGTATTCTAGAAATCGTACCTTGAAAATCCGAGTTGGCTTTTTCCGCTGAAGTGATTTAGGCTCCTAGATCACTATCCGCCACCACCACTCCTGTTAGATCACGATCCGTCACCACCACGCTTGTTAGATCACGAACTGTCACCAATGATCTTCCAGGTTATGACTCAGGTTCGATCTGCACTTGACGTGTGGGCGCCTTTATCACTACCAAAGCAACTAGCAAGAGAAAATTTTTCTCTCAACAAGAGAGAGAAAAATCTTATTCTCTAATCTGTATAAAGTGGCTTCCTCCTTTTTCTTTAGAGAAAAATAAGCCTTTTATATCACCCTTTAGTGAAAACCCTAAGTTCCAAATAATCAAAAAACAAAACTCACGTTTATTTTCTTTTTCAATAGGGGACCCACCTTGTAAAATAACATAAGGCCCCTTATACAAAAGCTAATTAAATGGAGCCTCCCACTAAATGATATATTTAGGCTTTTGACCCAAATAGCTAGTTATCTTACTTATTAGTCCAGTAGTGGTGCAGTCAATTAAATGAGCTAACCCGGGGATCATTTGGGAACATACAATAGTGGCTACAATAATTAGGCCTGTAATTAAGCTAGCCCAATTATTTAATTCCAAATCTACTCCACTAAAAGATTGGAACTGACTTCCATAATTGTATGCTCGAATAATAATTCGACCCAAGCCACATTGATTTCTTTACTGCACAATCCTTTGTATCACATCGTTAATTAAATTGATATCTCAACTGTCCAATCAATTTAATAACATCTTATTCCTTGATCCTTACTGGTTTTCTCTAATGATCATTTTCAACATACTAAATATGTTGACACACTCTGGCCAGAGAATTCTATGATCAAGTGCCGAAAACCCATCAAGAGATGTGTTGTACAAATTCTATATTGTTAATCCATAACTCCAATACTCATAATTGCTCCCACCAAGATACCGGGTAATCTTGACCACAAGGATGTGTCGTGCCCATTGGTAACTCAAATGAAATAACAATTACAATCATGAAATCATAATTAACTCAAGATTAAGATTACAGTAAAATCAACGCCTATGAGATTTAATAAGTCTGACAGTTATTACAAAGTTAATTAAATCCCATATGTGATCCTGTTCAATGTAGTCGTACTACATCAATAAATTCATACATGATTAAGACAAATCATTCAATGAATTTATTACAGTCTATACCTAAATAAAGTGCCCAACTTTATTTATCAACTGCGAACTTAATTTATTTAATCATAAGATAACTTGTATTTATGTCTTCTGTGAATCCACATGGTGATCACATAAATACATATAATATGATTAAATGGACTTTAATACAAATATTAATGCAATTAAGATATTTGAATAAAATACCTCATCTATTTTATTAATCAGAAAAATTGTTTATTACAATTAAATAAACACATATGCTTTTAAAGAGCATATTTTCCCAACAGAACACCCGTAACAAGAATGGTTGCGTGAGAGACGACGGCAACTTAAGTAACGAATGGGGAGATCAGAAGAAGAAGACGACTTCAAGAAGAAGAAGACGACTTCAAGAAGAAGAAAAGAAGAAGAAGAAAGGTTTGGCGGCGGGAGAAGAAAAGGAGAGAAAGAAGAAAAGAAGAAGAAGAAAAGGGGAAGAGGAGGACATGGCTGCAGTTGTAGATGAGTGGGTAGTTTGTATTTGTATGTATTTGAAATTAATATGGTTAGATCGAATGATAAATATGTGTTATTTTAAATTTGTTGAGATTTTTTTTTTATTTACTTTGTTGAAATAAGATTAGGTTGGTTATTCAGATCAGGTTAAATCCAAATTGAAATATAATCTGATCCGTTTTGAATTGTGAATTCGAATGGGTTTAAAGTTTCAACCTAAATCGAATCAAACTATAAATAAATTTCAGATTCAATTTGGCTCGGATCAATTCGATCTAAATGCTCGGATCAACCATTCTTGTTAGGGGTGTTCGCGGATCAAATTTTATTGATTGGATATCAATCCATATCCAATCGAGGATTTCGCAGATTATAAATTTTCAATCCAATCCAATCTACGGATTGGTGAATTTCAATCTAAATCCAATTCATACATCTGCAGATCGGATGCAGATTTGACTCAATCCATATTCAATCCATCATTTTGCAGATTGAAAATTTTTAATTATGTCCAATTCACGAACTAACTATATAAAAAAATAAATATAAAAATAACTTTATTACCAATCAAATTTAAAATTAAATAAGATTTAAATAATTAATTATTTAAATAAAGATAGAAAATACATTTAAAGTTTCAAAAATATAACACACCAAAACGAAAAAAAAAATCTCATTCGTTTAGATCAGTACATGGAAATTAACTATTTAGGAAGCTATATTTATTTATTTAATTATTTTTTATTTTATATTATTATTGGATAAGATATAATATAGTGTTAATGTAACTATATTTTAACTTAGTTATTTACTAGTAAGTAATAATGTCGTAGTTACAAGTTTTATTTTTTAATTAAATAAATACTTTTTATTTTTTATGGATTCGCAGACTTTTGCAGATTCACAGAAGTTAATCCATACTTAATCCACCAATTACGGATTACCAAATTTTCAATCCAATCTAATTCACCAATCCATGGATCATATTTTTAGGGATCAAATTTCTATGGATCAGACGGATTGAGTGAATTGAATTGAATTCTAAACACCCCTACATTGTAGGTCATTTTTCTTGTAGTAGCTTCTGATTCTACTTCAACCGACATGTTATACTTCTACAAAACGACTTGTTCTATCAACGTACTTCTCCAAACGACTTGTAGTACACGTCTTCTTTTCCAGATTTGAGCTTAACTTTTCAGCATATATTTTAAATATAATCTGAGCTATCAAAATTTAACCTTAAAAAAAAAAGCTACTATAAATGTTTTACTTTATCCTTATAAGGTAAAAGCACTGAAACAGTCACAAAATTATTCCAACTTTCACTTTATTTAATATTTTATTTTGTGCAAAATTCATCATTTTTAAATTTATTTATTGATCTTATTTTATCACTTTAATTATTAATCTTCAAAAAGTTATTTAAGATTACGAATGAAATTTGTTGTTGAAAAGTATTAAGTTCCATATTACAAATGTTAGTTATTATGGTCATAAGCTAAATTTCTAAATTATATCACGCTAGTATACAATTTTGTGGAAAATTTTAGTGTTATTGTATTATAAAAGTAAAATAGTCAAATTATAATTATGTCAATTTGGTCTTTTAAAATGTAATTTGATTTTTCAGAAAATAGTAATTCCATTCCATCTTAGATTGCAATACAATTGTTAATTTTCCACTGTCAGTAACAAGTGTTATGTTAATAGTAACAGCATTTTTTGTTAAAAGTAATAACAGTTGCATAAATATATCTTAATTTCAAATAGGACAATTATCCACCGTCTACCTGTTTTTTTTTACTTTTTCAAAAATACACAATTCTTAATTTTTTGTACTGAGTTATACTTGAAATTATATTTTTTTGCACATGTCCACTACTGTCTTCAAACTGTTAAGACTTTGTTGAGGTCATAAGGGTATAATGGTAATTTCACCTATGTAATTTGGACAATATTCCGTTAGTTTTTTTAACGGTTTGAAGACGGCAGTTGATAAGTGCAAAAAAATATAAATTCAAGTGGAGCTCAGCAAAAAAAATTAAAAATTGTATATTTTTTAAAAAGTGTAAAAAAACCGGAGGACGGTAGATAATTACCCTTTCAAATATAAGTTTGTAAGCTTACAAAAATAGTTATTGCAATTAATAACTAAACCTAATGACGCAAAAACTAAAAGGGAAATTATCAGCCATATACCTTTAAATGACATCAGTATCAAACGTGCTACAACACTTTTCAAGTGTATCACTCGTATACCATAAGTTAACAAAACACTTATGCCGTCCACCAATCCATTAACTGCCGTTTGCGAGCGCTGACATCATAAGGGTAATCTAGTTTTTTTAAAAAACGACATGTCATATTATATATTTTGATAAAAATGACATATCATCCCATTTATCGGATAATTGTTAATAATTGCTAAAAAAAAGCTACTTTACAACTGAATCTACTCCTCCAAAATTTAACCTAAATTATTGTAGATCTACTCCTCCAAACTCAAACTTGAATTTTTTATGGTATAATATGTATAATTGTAAATAGTATGTTGTTAATAATTTTTTATGGTATAAGATGGATATTTTTTATGGATAATTGTTAATATTATGTACCATTAATAATTCATATTTTTAATAAAAAATATATTGTTAATAACAAAATAAAAAAATTATGTATTGAAAATTTACATTAATTTTCAAGGTAAATTTGTCTTTTTACCTCATTTTGAGTTTAAAGGGTAAAATAGTCATTTTGCTCAAAATATGTTAAGTTCTTAATAGTAGTAAACGAAAAGGTGGACGGCAAAACTCTTTCGTCAACTTAGGTTATACGAGTGATATAAGCAAAAAGTGTTGTAACACGTTTGATACTGGTGTCACTTGAGGGTATATGACTGATAATTTCCTAACTAAAAAGTTGTGTGCTGTTGCGAGTAATAAGAAACAATAAAGCTTTATGATAACAAAAACTTTATGATAAGAATTTTCTTAAGTTACCGCTATTGTAACTTACAATTAAACTTTTCAGTGCAAATATGAGTAATAAAATAGTAGAGCCATCTGGGCTAGTAAGTAAATTTATTCTGATTATAAATTATATGAAATGTAACTTGAAGAGACCTGAATGATAATTGTTATTATCATTTTTTAAATAAGTTTAATGATTACACAAATATGAATTCCACCCGGAAACAAAGCTTATTGAGAGTAACAATAACATTGTTCTTTCAAAACGAACCGGGAACTAGTTGCGGGAGTAGGCCCAATCTGCTAGACCCAACTGCAACACTAAAACATTATTGCTGATATCGAATGTTTCGGGAGTGGCACTATTGAATTTATAATGCGTTTACTTGTTAGTAATTAGAATGCGCTGAAAACAGAATATGATAGAATGAAAATGAGTAAGAATGAAAATAAGGAATAAGAATTAAAATAAATTGTTTACATAAGCTATAAGAATCGGAATGGAAATGGGCTGGAATCCCATTGATGTGTTTATTTTATCTTAGAATTGAAATCGCAATAAGTTGAATTATTTCAATTTACTAAAATACCCTTAGTTAATTATATATTATTATTATGTAAAATAATTCTAATGATCATATTAATAATTATTATCATAGTATATTAATTATTGTGATTATTTATTAAACAATTATAATTATTAATAATTATTGTTAATATATATATATTAATATATTAATTAATAGTAATAGTTGTATTAGTTAGTTAATAATAATAATATATATTAATTAATTATATTAATTATTGTGATTATTTATTCAAAACTTATAATTATTAATAGTTATTGTTAATAATATATTAATATATGAATTAATATATTAATTATATTAATAATTATTATAATAGTATACTAATTAATTAATTACTAATAATATATTAATTATTGTGATTATTTAAAAAAATATAATCATTAATGATTATTGTTATTAATCTATTAATATATTAATATATTAATTATAATATATTAATATATTAATACCATATGGGAAATAATGATCGAAGGAAGGATGTGCTTTCAAGAAAAATTTAAAATTTCAGATTTAAACAATTTTTAGACTTGACTTGGTACATAGCGTTGTTATCTGAGGAATCGCTCCGGCTGAGATGTTTTACAGCCGATCTTTAATAGCGCTTTGGACCAGTAGCCCGCATCTTCGAGTGTCCAGCTTATATACCAAAATCAATTTTGTTTTACCAAATAATTATTAAATTCTTTAATCGCGGTTGGTCAAATATTATTATTTTACCAAATATAGTTTAGATTCTTTAGCAAGCCTAGCAACACATACATCTAAGGCTTGGGTGCATACACAGTACCAGATCCGGTACCCGGAAATGGTGCTCTGAAGAAGGGAGGAGAAGAGAATACAACCGAGGGGAGAGATCCGGTCTCTATGTCTCGGAGGAATGTAACAATTTATATGGCAGATCTGATAGAGATCAGTCTGCAGAGCATGCTTTAAAAATAAATAACTGAAATTTAAATTGCTTTAAATTAAATAAATGCTTTAAAGTAAATTGCGGAAATTAAAATTACATGGAAATGGAAATGGCTTTATATTTAAATTATAAAGATAAAATGCTCACATTCTCTTTAGATCTGATTGCTTTAAGAGATTACAAGAGAGATTCCAGAAAAATTCTGAAAACAAGGAACTTAACCAATTATGGAGAAATTCCTTGAATACAGAAAACTTCTTTTTTCTCGAAGAGAGAGAGAGAGAAGAGAGAGAAGAGAGAGAGGAGAGAAGAAAGAAAGAGAAACTAAAATTGCAATCCGATGAGTCTAAGTCTTCCTCTTGGTTTTTATACAAAATGTAATTTAAACTGTAGACTGTAGCGGAGCTGTAGCATACAGTAATCTTTGGAACTCTGCACTGTAGACTGTGGCGGAGCTGTTGCTTTGTACATGGAGATACGGATGCTTTGTAGAAAATACGAACCGGGTGAAGAGACATGTGCGCTCTCACTTGTGTCCAGAGGACCACCCGAAAATACAAGGAAAATATAAATAAATGGAAACTCTGTACTCTTTTTTTTTTTTTTTAACATGAAAACTACAAAACAAATTTAGACTTAAGAAAAATTATTTACAATGCTTTATTGGAGAGAAAATCTCAAAACAATCATCTTCATTTTCATCTCCAAGGGAAATAAATGGTTCTTCCTCTTCATCATCATCATCATCTTCAGAGGATTCTGCTACTGAGGATTTTGATCGTGAAGAAATGAGTTGTTCCATAGCTTTGAAATATTCATCTTCTGTTTTGGCGCTGGCCAAAAGTGATTGAGCTTTGGATTTTTGGGTTAGAAAGGTTTGTTGGGCTTTGGAGTCTTTAATGGTTGGGGCTAAGTAACCTTCGGAGGAGAGCCAATTTTGGATAATGGTCTCGGTTAATTTGGCTTGTTCATCAAATTTGGACCACCATTTTACTTTGAAGGTTCTTTGGATAATAAGTTGGTTTTCATGAGTATGAAATCGGAAATTCCACATCCATACCCAGGGCAAAAAGAAATTTGTACAGAAAGAGAGAAAAGCGGGAAATATTTTTTCAGAAGGAGAAGGGGTATAATGGTCTTTGAAGAGGTTTAAACAATGGGTGGCGTTGGGAGTGAGAATTTGTGGTATAGGACCAAAATAATTCCACCATTGTTGAAACCAGTTCGGAAGACTTTGGACGGTTATTTTCGAATTGAAGAAAAATAACTATGAATGGGATTTCTTTGGATTTTGGAGAAAAAATGTGTTAAACCATGCCTGTTAATAATCCCAATAGCAATATTTCAAACAGTGTGGGAAACGCATTTGAAAATGAGGAGGGAAAGTTTTGAAGTTATGAAGTTGATCACCCCACTGGTTGGGGCTTAAGACTTTAAGAATAGTGGCCGTAGAATAGTCTGGCTCAGAATGAGCATCACTGAGAAAGAAATGTCTGAATTTAACTGACTCAGTTGCTTCTAAAATGCTTTGATAATAAGACTGGGGTTTTGTCAAATCCCATAGTTTGAAAAACCAGCTTTTTGGAAAAAATTTTGAAATGGCTTGAAACGGATCAGTATGGTAAAAACCATTTTCGGTAGAAATTATATTTTGAAAATGATTTTTATCAAACCAATCGGAAGTTTTCTTTGAAGAGGTTGGTTGGGAAAGAACAATTTGTAAAGATGAACTTTCACCAAAAACAACCACATTTTGAGAAAAAGTTTTTGTAATTTCTTTTGGAGGTGTTTGGCTTTGAGAGAGGCTGCTTTGTAAAGCTAACATAAGCTCTGGGGATTTGGAAATGGATTTCATCCATTGATTTACTTGCTCATGGGTAGAGAGGGCTTTAGACTTGGCTTCTTCATCTTCAATCATGTCAATCTAAGATTTGATTGGCATGGCAGATGATAGTAATTTTTCTTTAGGAGGAGAAGATTGGGAGCTTTTAGGAGTGGCTTTAGGTTCAGGTTCTTTGGCAATGCCTTTTCCTTTGTCTCTTCTTTTCACCGGCATTATCTGTTTTGAAGAAATTCCCGAGTTAGAAAATTAGGAATAGAATTTGTATCTCCTTTAATGAATTCTATATCAAAATCAAAGACACTTAAAATAGCTTGCCATCGTGTAAAAATCTGTTTTGATGCAATGTTTTGAACATTTTTTTCTAAAACATGTTTTGCAGCTTTGCAATCAATTCTAAGTAAAAATTTTTATTTAATAAATCGCTTTGAAACTTTGAGATGCAGAGAACAATTGAAAGAATTTCTTTTTTGATAGTAGAATAATTTTTCTGGCATTCATTCCAATGTGCAGAAACATACTGTACTATCTGTTCTTTATCATGTTCCTTTTGTTTTAATATACCTCCATAACCTAGATCTGATGCATCAGTCTCAACAATCTTAGGCAATGCATGATTAGCAAGAAATAAACATGGGATAGATTTAACAGAATGCTTTATGAGTTTAATAGCTTTAGTATGTTCATCCGTCCATGCAACATGATTCTTTTTTAATCTATCATGCAAAGGTTTAAACATCCTATTAATATTAGGACAGAAATCAAGAACATAGTTCAAGCTACCAAGAAATCTCTACAATTGTGTTTTATCAAGAATCTTATCAGGAAATTTATCGGCAAATGCAAGAGATTGATCTATAGGGGTAATTGTTCCTTTGGAAATATTGTGACCTAGGAACCTTATCTTTGTTTGGAACAAAGAGACTTTAGAACTAGAAATTGCCAGTCCAGCCTTTCTGGTGGCAAAATAAAAAGTCTTTAAATGACGGAAATGTTGGTCGATGGTTTGAGAGAAAATCAAAACATCATCGATATAAACAATGCAAAACTCAGAAAAGGGATTGTAAATATCATTCATAATTCTTTGAAATTCTGAGGGTGTATTTTTTCGGCCAAATGACATAACAGTCCACTCATACTGTCCAAATGGAACAGTAAAAGTAGTTTTGTAACGGTCACTTGGATGAATTTGAATTTGCCAAAAACCCGATTTCATATCAAATTTTGAAAAAATGAAAGCAGAATGAAGTTTTTGAAGCAAATCCTTTTTATTAGGTATGGGATACCTAATCCATTTTAAAGCTTTATTTAAGAGCTTGTAATTTATCACAAGTCTAGGAGTCCCTCTTTCAATTTCAGAATTTTTATTGACATAAAAAGCGGCACATGACCAAGGTGACCTGAATTTTACAATAAGACCTTTTGTTTCTAAATCTTTTATTTCTTCTTTACAATGTCGTTTTAAATCCATATTCATTTGGATTGGTCGAGCTTTAGTGGGTATCTGTTTTTCATCAAAAGAACTTTCATATGGCAAATCCACCAGGTATTGTTTCCTATTCCAAAAAGTAGAAGGCAGATCATCACATATTTCTTTTTGAATAAGGTCTTTGAAATCAGATATTTTTCTTTGGATAAAATTATTTTTTAATTGGTTATCAATTCTTTGTAAACTCAAATCCTTTTGTAAAAACATTAGATTATGTTATTTTGATTTGAGAAGATTATTAATCTGACTTTGGTAAACAGAACAAGTTTTGACAATATTTAAATTTCTTGTTTTAGGTTTTTCTATAAAAGGGAAAACAAGCTTTTTATTTTTTGCTTTAAAAAATATACTATCATAATTAACAGTATAAGGAGTTATTAGGTTTATAAAAGGAGTTCCTAAAATGATTGCATGATGAATATCATTAGTAAGAACAAAAGAGGTTTTGAATTCAAAATCACCATTTAGAATGGAGGCTTCGACTTTAGAGTTGACTTTAAGTTTTGAATTATTAGCAGCAGAAAGTCTTTCTTTTGTTTTCTCATGAAAACGTTTTGGCACAATGTCCTTTCTAATGCAATTTAAATCAGCACCCGTGTCAAAAAGGGCAATGGCGTCAATTGCAAAATCTCTGGAAAAAATTAAAGAAATCTTAATAAAATATTTTCTGGTGGTGATTTGTTTTAAAACAAATAAGAAATCATTTGGAACGGATTCAATATTTTCTAAATTCTGGTCATTATCACCATCAGACTCAATTTTCTTATCAGAATTATTTTCTAATTGCTTTTGTAAAAGAAGTTGAATCGTTTGAGAATCACATTTTTGTTTTTCTTTCAAATCCTTAATCTCAAGTTTGATATCTTTAATCTCTTTCTGAAGATCTTCTATGTTGGGAATTGGTTTCTTGGCTTTCTTATTACCCAAAATCTCAGTAAGGTCATAAGAATTTTTTTTTAACAATAGGGACTTTAGAAGATTTAGGTTTATTTAAATCCAAAGTTTTCAAAAGTTTATCAAGGTATTCTTTTTGAAGAACAGGGTCAAAAATATGCTTTACAAGTTCAAGAAAAATTTATTGGTCTTTAGTCAAAACATTGATTTTCTTTAAATAAGAATCTGATTCAGAGTCACTGCTGCTAGATGCAGAGGTATCCGAATCTATCAACTCATCGACCTGGAGAGGGTCACTATCTCCCGACATGGAAGACTCAGAGTCAAAAGACTCTATAAGAAGAGAGGAGATTTTGGAAAGGGTTTCTTCATCAAGGTCAAGCTCATGAAGCTTTCTATTCATACGGCAATATTTTGCAGTATGGCCTTTGATACCACATTTATGACATATGGCATCTTTGTAATTAACATGGGTTTTAGGTTGGGCTCTAAACGCTTTCTTTTTATAGAAATTGGGTTTCCTATAAGGCTTCGAAGGTTTCTTATAAGGAAGTTCTCTAAATGCACGAAAGGGTTTCTTATAAGCTTTAGATTTGTAATATTTTTTGTAAGGTTTAGAAAAACACTTACCATTACAATCTTTGGAAGTAGAAGTTCTAAAGGGGTCATAATTGAATTGTTTACAGAAACTACTTAATTCTTACTTAGATTTCCTAAGCTCCATTTTAAGTCGCTTCTGTAATTTCAAATCTTGACAAATCTTTAAACCTTCTTTGTTGACAAAACTGACTAACTCACCATAAGTAAGTTCGTCATAAGGAATACGATTATCATATAGGGCTTTAATGAAATTTCTAAATTTCTCACCTAGAAGGGTAGGTAAACCTGCAAGGAATTTTTCCTTCCAAGTTATGTGGTTAGCATCATCCCTAAGGAATAGTCTAGTAAAGAAAGTGGTTTTGTAATCCTGGAACTCACTAAGTTTCCTACATCTCAAGTTATGTAGTAACTCAGCATTTTTGTCTCTAAGGTGCGAAGGGTCACCTATAAAATGGAGGGAAATAGTCAAAATCAAGGTAGCTACTGCATCCTGAATCGGACTATTTGTTTCATCAAGAATGGGGATACCATCTTGATCTTTTTGGATGGAATTAAGAATATCTAATTGTTGCTGGTTGGTGAGGAGATGATCCCACCATCCTTTAAGTTGACCTGTAAAACCAGCAATAAGGATTTCTGCTATGCCTCTATCAGTGATTGGGTTTTATAGGCATTAGCTGCCATGGTCATCTGTTGCAACAATTCTAGGATATTGTAATCAGACATACCATCGATATTCCACTCATAGACAGAAGATGCATTAAACCGGGATTGATTTAAGGCAGAACCATTTATTTCCCTTGGAGATGAAAATGAAGATGATTGTTTCGAGATTTTCTCTCCAATAAAATATTGTAAATAATTTTTCTTAAGTCTAAATTCGTTTTGTAGTTTTCATGTAAAAAAAAAAAAAAGAGTACAGAGTTTCCATTTATTTATATTTTCCTTGTATTTTCGGGTGGTCCTCTAGACACAAGTGAGAGCGCACATGTCTCTTCACCCAGTTTGTATTTTCTACAAAGCATCCGAATCTCCATGTACAAACCAACAGCTCCGCCACAGTCTACAGTGCAGAGTTCCAAAGATTACTGTATGCTACAGCTCCGCTACAGCTCCGCTACAGTCTACAGTTTAAATTACATTTTGTATAAAAACCAAGAGGAAGACTTAGACTCCTTGGATTACAATTTTAGTTTCTCTTTCTTTCTTCTCTCCTCTCTCTCTTCTCTCTCTTCTCTCTCTCTCTCTCTTCGAGAACAAAGAAGTTTTCTGTATTCAAGGAATTTCTCCATAATTGGTTAAGTTCCTTGTTTTCAGAATTTTTCTAGAATCTCTCTTGTAATCTCTTAAAGCAATCAGATCTAAAGAGAATGTGAGCATTTTATCTTTATAATTTAAATATAAAGCAATTTCCATTTCCATGTAATTTTAATTTCCGCAATTTACTTTAAAGCATTTATTTAATTTAAAGCAATTTAAGTTTCAGTTATTTATTTTTAAAGCATGCTCTGCAGACTGATCTCTATCAGATCTGCCATATAAATTGTTACATTCCTCCGAGACATAGAGATCGGATCTCTCCCCTCGGTTGTATTCTCTTCTCCTCCCTTCTTCAGATCACCATTTTCGGGTACCGGATCTGGTACTGTGTATGCACCCAAGCCTTATAAGTATGTGTTGCTAGGCTTGCTAAAGAATCTAAACTATATTTGGTAAAATAATAATATCTGACCAACCGCGATTAAAGAATTTAATAATTATTTGGTAAAACAAAATTGATTTTGGTATATAAGCTAGACACTCGAGGATGCGGGCTACTGGTCCAAAGCGCTATTAAAGATCGGCTGTAAAACATCTCAGCCGGATCGATTCATCAGATAACAACGCTACGTACCAAGCCAAGTCTAAAAATTGTTTAAATCTGAAGTTTTAAATTTTTCTTGAAAGCACATCCTTCCTTCGATCATTATATCCCATGTGGTATCAGAGCCAAGTGGAGGATAGTGTTATACTGTTCAGAGTTTTATGTTTAAAGACTTGTGTTTTATTTTCAATTCTTGTTTGTGTGGTGAATTTCTTACTGGTTGTAAGTCCCGTCTTAGGATAAGTTTTCCGCATAGGGCTGTAAATCCATACCTGTAGCCATATTGACAGAACCTAGAATACTGCATAGGTTTTTAACCATGAATCCTCTGCTCGGTAGAGCATCGTCCTTTTCTAGCTCTTCTTCTGGAAGGACTAGTGATTCAAAGAATGTTGTGAATTCAGAAGAATTTGTAATCGAAGATTTCAACAAAGCAATTGATAATTGGGATTTACCAAAGGTCAATAAAGACATGATTTATAAAACAAAAAAGCTTGATTTTTTAAAAAATGATTATGTTATAAAGACTGAAGAACGTGATATAACTCTTTCAAAGCCTTTTAAGACAATTCATTTGTTTTCAGAAAAATCTTTAAAGAAATTAAGAGAAAAGAATTTTAATTATATCCATATTGGTTTGATTCAAGTAGGAATAAAACCATTGACCAAAGAAGGCCAAGACACTTCTATTTTAGTTGTCCTTAGAGATGATCGATTCATCTCTTTTGATGATTCTTTGCTAAGTAGCATTGAATCCAGTTTGTGTAAAGGTCCAATTTCTTTTTATTGTTATCCAAACATTATAATTTCTCTTAAAGACAAGAATATTTTAAAAAGTATGATTTTACAAATTAAAACCCATAATTACAACATGATTGAGGGATCTGTCCCAGTTGCATTAATTTTTAAAATTTCTTATAAAGCCATGATTTCTGCATTTAGTACACAGCACAAATTCCAGTCAAAAAGAGATGAAACTCTTCTCTTGCAGACTGACTTTTCTAAAGCCAATACTGTCATCCCAAAACCAATCCAATGGAAAGATATCAATCTTCCAGACGAATGGATTCTTGAAGGAGCCACTGCACCAGTCATTCCGAAACAACTTGAACCTAATACAGAGTTACAAAATGTGACTCAGTATACTGATGGTAAAGTCACATTGTCCTTTAAGAGATTTACATCTTATAGATTCTCTGATGCAAGCTCTTCCAAGAGCATTTCTTCACTAGAAAGAAAATTTTCAAAAATCCCTTCTGTTATAAATCAACCTAGGTTTTCTACCTCGGATATACCTAGATCCTCAATACATTCTGTTGATTACACTACTAGTGTTCCTCATCCGATCTACACTAGCAGTCAACATGAACAAAGACAGGAAGAGAAGGAACCTTCTCCTCCAACTTCTCCAACGTTTTCTGCAATAACAGAAAATGTCATAAATGTCATTGAAAAGAATTTTGAACTGGATAAAACTCTTTTTCACAATGACTTTTATTCAGATAATAATAAAGAAAAAAGAATTTGGTTTTTTAAACACTTTTTAAACCAAAGAAAAGAAATTCAAGAAATTTATTATGAGTTTGTAAATTCACATAAAATTCATATATTGTTTTTTGATTGGTTCGAGCTCTATTCTTCCAACAACAACATTTCTTATTCTTTTAAAGTGTCAAACCCTATTACTATTAGAAAGAAAGTCCCTGAGTGGAATCTTTTTATAATAATAGAAAAGTTAAATCTGAACACCCTCCTCTTAGGAGTCTGACCATAGAACATGGTGACCCTCCTGTAGAAATTAGAGCCTCACCTTATAAAATTCCAAAGCCAAATGATTCTGAATCAAATTTAAGTAGTATTATTCAGCACAATAATTTCTGTAATACTAACTTAAATACGATAGGAAAGCAGTTGACTAGGATTGAGAACCACTTCCAAAAGTCAACCATTACTGTTTCCTCTACACCTCATGTTTCATCAAAATTGGATTCTGATAAAAAGCTTAAGGAACCTATTTTCAAACCTTTTCAGGTTTCGAAAACTAGCCAAAAGCTTGTTCAAGAGTCACAATTAGATTTTGCTAAAGCCATTAGGGAACAACTAGATAGGATAGAAGTTTCTTCCTCATCTAGCAAAGTTCAAATAGCCCCTGATACTCCTCAATCTAGCAAGATTGGAGTATTAGAACATGATCAATCTTCTATAGCCTCCTCTGATATAGAAACCTTCACAGACAATTCTGCCCCTAAAGCCAACAAAATCCATTGGGAATTATCCCTGCCTACTGTCAAGACTCCACCAGATCTAGCTATAGATAATAGACCAAGTGCCTTAAATCAATCCCGGTTTAATGCATTTTCTTTCTATGGTAAACAGATGGGAACCTTATCCACCAATTCCCTTCCTTCGATCATTATTTCCCATCTGGTATCAGAGCCAAGTGGAGGATAGTGTTATACTGTTCAGAGTTTTATGTTTAAAGACTTGTGTTTTATTTTCAATTCTTGTTTGTGTGGTGAATTTCTTACTGGTTGTAAGTCCCGTCTTAGGATAAATTTTCCGTATAGGGCTGTAAATCCATACCTGTAGCCATATTGACAGAACCTAGAATACTGCATAGGTTTTTAACCATGAATCCTCTGCTCGGTAGAGCATCGTCCTTTTCTATCTCTTCTTCTGGAAGGACTAGTAATTCAAAGAATGTTGTGATTACACTACTAGTGTAATCACAACATTCTGTTGATTACACTACTAGTGTTCCTCATCCGATCTACACTAGCAGTCAACATGAACAAAGACAGGAAGAGAAGGAACCTTCTCCTCCAACTTCTCCAACGTTTTCTGCAATAACAGAAAATGTCATAAATGTCATTGAAAAGAATTTTGAACTGGATAAAACTCTTTTTCACAATGACTTTTATTCAGATAATAATAAAGAAAAAATAATTTGATTTTTTAAACACTTTTTAAACCAAAGAAAAGAAATTCAAGAAATTTATTATGAGTTTGTAAATTCACATAAAATTCATATATTGTTTTTTGATTGGTTCGAGCTCTATTCTTCCAACAACAACATTTCTTATTCTTTTAAAGTGTCAAACCCTATTACTATTAGAAAGAAAGTTCCTGAGTGGAATCTTTTTTATAATAATAGAAAAGTTAAATCTGAACACCCTCCTCTTAGGAGTCTGACCATAGAACATGGTGACCCTCCTGTAGAAATTAGAGCCTCACCTTATAAAATTCCAAAGCCAAATGATTCTGAATCAAATTTAAGTAGAATTATTCAGCACAATAATTTCTGTAATACTAACTTAAATACGATAGGAAAGCAGTTGACTAGGATTGAGAACCACTTCCAAAAGTCAACCATTACTGTTTCCTCTACACCTCATGTTTCATCAAAATTGGATTCTGATAAAAAGCTTAAGGAACCTATTTTCAAACCTTTTCAGGTTTCGAAAACTAGCCAAAAGCTTGTTCAAGAGTCACAATTAGATTTTGCTAAAGCCATTAGGGAACAACTAGATAGGATAGAAGTTTCTTCCTCATCTAGCAAAGTTCAAATAGCCCCTGATACTCCTCAATCTAGCAAGATTGGAGTATTAGAACATGATCAATCTTCTATAGCCTCCTCTGATATAGAAACCTTCACAGACAATTCTGCCCCTAAAGCCAACAAAATCCATTGGGAATTATCCCTGCCTACTGTCAAGACTCCACCAGATCTAGCTATAGATAATAGACCAAGTGCCTTAAATCAATCCCGGTTTAATGCATTTTCTTTCTATGGTAAACAGATGGGAACCTTATCCACCAATTCCCTTCCTTCGATCATTATTTCCCATCTGGTATCAGAGCCATCTGGTATCAGAGCCAAGTGGAGGATAGTGTTATACTGTTCAGAGTTTAATGTTTAAAGACTTGTGTTTTATTTTCAATTCTTGTTTGTGTGGTGAATTTCTTACTGGTTGTAAGTCTCGTCTTAGGATAAGTTTTCCGTATAGGGCTGTAAATCCATACCTGTAGCCATATTGACAGAACCTAGAATACTGCATAGGTTTTTAACCATGAATCCTCTGCTCGGTAGAGCATCGTCCTTTTCTATCTCTTCTTCTGGAAGGACTAGTAATTCAAAGAATGTTGTGAATTCGGAAGAATTTGTAATCGAAGATTTCAACAAAGCAATTGATAATTAGGATTTACCAAAGGTCAATAAAGACATGATTTATAAAACAAAAAAGCTTGATTTTTTAAAAAATGATTATGTTATAAACACTGAAGAACGTGATATAACTCTTTCAAAGTCTTTTGAGACAATTCATTTGTTTTTAGAAAAATCTTTAAAGAAATTAAGAGAAAAGAATTTTAATTATATCCATATTGGTTTGATTCAAGTAGGAATAAAACCATTGACCAAAGAAGGCCTTGACACTTCTATTTTAGCTGTCCTTAGAGATGGTCGATTCATCTCTTTTGATGATTCTTTGCTAAGTAGCATTGAATCCAGTTTGTGTAAAGGTCCAATTTCTTTTGATTGTTATCCAAACATTACAATTTCTCTTAAAGACAAGAATATTTTAAAAAGTATGATTTTACAAATTAAAACCCATAATTACAACATGATTGAGGGACCTGTCCCAGTTGCATTAATTTTTAAAATTTCTTATAAAGCCATGATTTCTGCATTTAGTACACAGCACAAATTCCAGTCAAAAAGAGATGAAACTCTTCTCTTGCAGACTGACTTGTCTAAAGCCAATACTGTCATCCCAAAACCAATCCAATGGAAAGATATCAATCTTCCAGACGAATGGATTCTTGAAGGAGCCACTGCACCAGTCATTCCGAAACAACTTGAACCTAATACAGAGTTGCAAAATGTGACTCAGTATTCTGATGGTAAAGTCACATTGTCCTTTAAGAGATCTACATCTTCTAGATTCTCTGATGCAAGCTCTTCCAAGAGCATTTCTTCACTAAAAAGAAAATTTTCAAAAATCCCTTTTGTTATAAATCAACCTAGGTTTTCTACCTCGAATATACCTAGATCCTCAATACATTCTGTTGATTACACTACTAGTGTTCCTCATCCGATCTACACTAGCAGTCAACATGAACAAAGACAGGAAGAGAAGGAACCTTCTCCTCCAACTTCTCCAACGTTTTCTGCAGTAACAGAAAATGTCATAAATGTCATTGAAAAGAATTTTGAACTGGATAAAACTCTTCTTCACAATGACCTTTATTCATATAATAATAAAGAAAAAAGAATTTGGTTTTTTAAACACTTTTTAAACCAAAGAAAAGAAATTCAAGAAATTTATTATGAGTTTGTAAATTCACATAAAGTTCATATATTGTTTTTTGATTGGTTCGAGCTCTATTCTTCCAACAACAACATTTCTTATCCTTTTAAAGTGTCAAACCCTATTACTATTAGAAAGAAAGTCCCTAAGTGGAATCTTTTTTATAGTAATAGAAAAGTTGAATCTGAACACCCTCCTCTTAGGAGTCTGACCATAGAACATGATGACTCTCCTGTAGAAATTAGAGCCTCACCTTATAAAATTCCAAAGCCAAATGATTCTGAATCAAATTAAGTAGTATTATTCAGCACAATAATTTCTGTAATACTAACTTAAATACGATAGGAAAGCAGTTGACTAGGATTGAGAACCACTTCCAAAAGTCAACCATTACTATTTCCTATACACCTCCTGTTTCATCAAAATCGGATTCTGATAAAAAGCTTAAGGAACCTATTTTCAAACCTTTTCAGGTTTTGAAAACTAGCCAAAAGCTTGTTCAAGAGTCACAATCAGATTTTGCTAAAACCATTAGGGAACAACTAGATAGGATAGAAGCTTCTTCCTCATCTAGCAAAGTTCAAATAGCCCCTGATACTCCTCAATCTAGCAAGATTGGAGTATTAGAACATGATCAATCTTCTATAGCCTCCTCTGATATAAAAGCCTTCACAGACAATTCTGCCCCTAAAGCCAACAAAATCCATTGGGAATTAGCCTTGCCTACTGTCAAGACTCCACCAGATCTAGTTATAGATAATAGACCAAGTGCCTTAAATCAATCCCGGTTTAATGCATCTTATGTCTATGAGTGGAATATCAATGGTATGTCTGAATACAATATCGTAGGATTATTGCAACAGATGACCATGGCAGCTAATGCCTATAAAACCCAATCAGGAACTTCTGATAGAGGCATAGCAGAAATCCTTATTGCTGGTTTTACAGGTCAACTTAAAGGATGGTGGGATCATCTCCTCACCAACCAGCAACAATTAGATATTCTTAATTCCATCCAAAAAGATCAAGATGGTATCCCCATTCTTGTTGAAACAAATAGTCCGATCCAGGATGCAGTAGCTACCTTAATTTTGACTATTTCCCTCCATTTTATAGGTGACCTTTCGCACCTTAGAGACAAAAATGCTGGGTTACTACATAACTTAAGATGTAGGAAACTTAGTGAGTTCCAGGATTACAAAACCACTTTCTTTACTAGACTATTCCTTAGGGATAATGCTAACCACATAACTTGGAAGGAAAAATTCATTGCAGGTTTACCTACCCTCCTAGGTGAGAAATTTAAAAATTTCATTAAAGCCCTATATGATAATCGTATTCCTTATGACGAACTTACTTATGGTGAGTTAGTCAGTTTTGTCAACAAAGAAGGTTTAAAGATTTGTCAAGATTTGAAATTACAGAAACGACTTAAAATAGAGCTTAGGAAATCTAAGTAAGAATTAAGTAGTTTCTGTAAACAATTCAATTATGACCCCTTTAGAACTTCTACTTCCAAAGATTGTAATGGTAAGTGTTCTTCTAAACCTTACAAAAAATATTACAAATCTAAAGCTTATAAGAAACCCTTTCGTGCATTTAGAGAACTTCCTTATAAGAAACCTTCGAGGCCTTATAGGAAACCCAATTTCTCTAAAAAGAAAGCGTTTAGAGCCCAACCTAAAACCCTTTTTAATTACAAAGATGCCATATGTCATAAATGTGGTATCAAAGGCCATACTGCAAAATATTACCGTATGAATAGAAAGCTTCATGAGCTTGACCTTGATGAAGAAACCCTTTCCAAAATCTCCTCTCTTCTTATAGAGTCTTTTGACTCTGAGTCTTCCATGTCGGGAGATAGTGACCCTCTCCAGGTCGATGAGTTGATAGATTCGGATACCTCTGCATCTAGCAGCAGTGACTCTGAATCAGATTCTTATTTAAAGAAAATCAATGTTTTGACTAAAGACCAATAAATTTTTCTTGAACTTGTAAAGCATATTTTTGACCCTGTTCTTCAAAAAGAATACCTTGATAAACTTTTGAAAACTTTGGATTTAAATAAAGCTAAATCTTCTAAAGTCCCTATTGTTAAAAAAAAATTCTTATGACCATACTGAGATTTTGGGTAATAAGAAAGCCAAGAAACCAATTCCCAACATAGAATATCTTCAGAAAGAGATTAAAGATATCAAACTTGAGATTAAGGATTTGAAAGAAAAACAAAAATGTGATTCTCAAACGATTCAACTTCTTTTACAAAAGCAATTAGAAAATAATTCTGATAAGAAAATTGAGTCTGATGGTGATAATGACCAGAATTTAGAAAATATTGAATCCGTTCCAAATGATTTCTTATTTGTTTTAAAACAAATCACCACCAGAAAATATTTCATTAAGATTTCTTTAATTTTTTCCAGAGATTTTGCAATTGACGCCATTACCCTTTTTGACACGGGTGCTGATTTAAATTGCATTAGAGAGGACATTGTGCCAAAACGTTTTCATGAGAAAACAAAAGAAAGACTTTCTGCTGCTAATAATTCAAAACTTAAAGTTAACTCTAAAGTCGAAGCCTCCATTCTAAATGGTGATTTTGAATTCAAAACCTCTTTTGTTCTTACTAATGATATTCATCATGCAATCATTTTAGGAACTCCTTTTATAAACCTAATAACTCCTTATACTGTTAATTATGATAGTATATCTTTTAAAGAAAAAAATAAAAAGCTTGTTTTCCCTTTTATAGAAAAACCTAAAACAAGAAATTTAAATATTGTCAAAGCTTGTTCTGTTTACCAAAGTCAGATTAATAATCTTCTCAAATCAAAAGAACATAATCTAATGTTTTTACAAAAGGATTTGAGTTTACAAAGAATTGATAACTAATTAAAAAATGATTTTATCCAAAGAAAAATATCTGATTTCAAAGACCTTATTCAAAAAGAAATATGTGCTGATCTGCCTTCTACTTTTTGGAATAGGAAACAACACCTGGTGGATTTGCCATATGAAAGTTCTTTTGATGAAAAACAAATACCCACTAAAGCTCGACCAATCCAAATGAATATGGATTTAGAACGACATTGTAAAGAAGAAATAAAATATTTAGAAACAAAAGGTCTTATTGTAAAATCCAGGTCCCCTTGGTCATGTGCCGCTTTTTATGTCAACAAAAATTCTGAAATTGAAAGAGGGACTCCTAGACTTGTGATAAATTACAAGCCCTTAAATAAAGCTTTAAAATGGATTAGGTATCCCATACCTAATAAAAAGGATTTGCTTCAAAAACTTCATTCTCCTTTCATTTTTTCAAAATTTGATATGAAATCGGGTTTTTGGCAAATTCAAATTCATCCAAGTGACCGTTACAAAACTACTTTTACTGTTCCATTTGGACAGTATGAGTGGACTGTTATGCCATTTGGCCGAAAAAATGCACCCTCAGAATTTCAAAGAATTATGAATGATATTTACAACCCCTTTTCTGAGTTTTGCATTGTTTATATCGATGATGTTTTGATTTTCTCTCAAACCATCGACCAACATTTCCGTCATTTAAAGACTTTTTATTTTACCACCAGAAAGGCTGGACTGGCAATTTCTAGTTCTAAAGTCTCTTTGTTCCAAACAAAGATAAGGTTCCTAGGTCACAATATTTCCAAAGGAACAATTACCCCTATAGATCGAACTCTTGCATTTGCCAATAAATTTCCTGATAAGATTCTTGATAAAACACAATTGCAGAGATTTCTTGGTAGCTTGAACTATGTTCTTGATTTCTGTCCTAATATTAATAGGATGTCTAAACCTTTGCATGATAGATTAAAAAAGAATCATGTTGCATGGACGGATGAACATACTAAAGCTATTAAACTCATAAAGCATTCTGTTAAATCTATCCCATGTTTATTTCTTGCTAATCATGCATTGCCTAAGATTGTTGAGACTGATGCATCAGATCTAGGTTATGGAGGTATATTAAAACAAAAGGAACATGATAAAGAACAGATAGTACAGTATGTTTCTGCACATTGGAATGAATGCCAGAAAAATTATTCTACTATCAAAAAAGAAATTCTTTCAATTGTTCTCTGCATCTCAAAGTTTCAAAGCGATTTATTAAATAAAAAATTTTTACTTAGAATTGATTGCAAAGCTGCAAAACATGTTTTAGAAAAAAATGTTCAAAACATTGCATCAAAACAGATTTTTGCACGATGGCAAGCTATTTTAAGTGTCTTTGATTTTGATATAGAATTCATTAAAGGAGATACAAATTCTATTCCTAATTTTCTAACTCGGGAATTTCTTCAAAACAGATAATGCCGGTGAAAAGAAGAGACAAAGGAAAAGGCATTGCCAAAGAACCTGAACCTAAAGCCACTCCTAAAAGCTCCCAATCTTCTCCTCCTAAAGAAAAATTACTATCATCTGCCATGCCAATCAAATCTTGGATTGACATGATTGAAGATGAAGAAGCCAAGTCTAAAGCCCTCTCTACCCATGAGCAAGTAAATCAATGGATGAAATCCATTTCCAAATCCCCAGAGCTTATGTTAGCTTTACAAAGCAGCCTCTCTCAAAGCCAAACACCTCCAAAAGAAATTACAAAAACTTTTTCTCAAAATGTGGTTGTTTTTGGTGAAAGTTCATCTTCACAAATTGTTCTTTCCTAACCAACCTCTTCAAAGAAAACTTCCGATTGGTTTGATAAAAATCATTTTCAAAATATAATTTCTGCCGAAAATGGTTTTTACCATACTGATCCGTTTCAATCCATTTCAAAAATTTTTCCAAAAGGCTGGTTTTTCAAACCATGGGATTTGACAAAACCCCAGTCTTATTATCAAAGCATTTTAGAAGCAACTGAGTCAGTTAAATTCAAACATTTCTTTCTCAGTGATACTCATTCTGAGCCAGCCTATTCTACGGCCACTATTCTTAAAGTCTTAAGCCCCAACCAGTGGGGTGATCAACTTCATAACTTCAAAACTTTCCCTCCTCATTTTCAAATACGTTTCCCACACTGTTTGAAATATTGCTATTGGGATTATCAACAGGCATGGTTTAACACATTTTTTCTCCAAAATCCAAAGAAATCCCATTCATAGTTATTTTTCTTCAATTCGAAAATAACCGTCCAAAGTCTTCCGAACTGGTTTCAACAATGGTGAAATTATTTTGGTCCTATACCACAAATTCTCACTCCCAACACCACCCATTATTTAAACCTCTTCAAAGACCATTATACCCCTTCTCCTTCTGAAAAAAGATTTCCCGCTTTTCTCTCTTTCTGTACAAATTTCTTTTTGCCCTGGGTATGGATGTGGAATTTCCGATTTCATACTCATGAAAACCAACTTATTATCCAAAGAACCTTCAAAGTAAAATGGTGGTCCAAATTTGATGAACAAGCCAAATTAACCGAGACCATTATCCGAAATTGGCTCTCCTCCGAAGGTTACTTAGCCCCAACCATTAAAGACTCCAAAGCTCAACAAACCTTTCTAACCCAAAAATCCAAAGCTCAATCACTTTTGGCCAGCGCCAAAACAGAAGATGAATATTTCAAAGCTATGGAACAACTCCTTTCTTCACGATCAAAATCCTCAGTAGCAGAATCCTCTGAAGATGATGATGGTGATGAAGAGGAAGAACCATTTATTTCCCTTGGAGATGAAAATGAAGATGATTGTTTCGGGATTTTCTCTCCAATAAAGCATTGTAAATAATTTTTCTTAAGTCTAAATTCGTTTTGTAGTTTTCATGTAAAAAAAAAAAAAAAAAGAGTACAGAGTTTCCATTTATTTATATTTTCCTTGTATTTTCGGGTGGTCCTCTGGACACAAGTGAGAGCGCACATGTCTCTTCACCCGGTTCGTATTTTCTACAAAGCATCCGTATCTCCATGTACAAAGCAACAGCTCCGCCACAGTCTACAGTGCAGAGTTCGAAAGATTACTGTATGCTACAGCTCCGCTACAGTTTACAGTTTAAATTATATTTTGTATAAAAAGCAAGAGGAAGACTTAGACTCCTCATATTGCAATTTTAGTTTCTCTTTCTTTCTTCTATCCTCTCTCTCTTCTCTCTCTTCTCTCTCTCTCTCTTCGAGAAAAAAGAAGTTTTCTGTATTCAAGGAATTTCTCCATAATTTGTTAAGTTCCTTGTTTTCAGAATTTTTCTGGAATCTCTCTTATAATCTCTTAAAGCAATCAGATCTAAAGAGAATGTGAGCATTTTATCTTTATAATTTAAATATAAAGCAATTTCCATTTTCATGTAATTTTAATTTCCGCAATTTACTTTAAAGCATTTATTTAATTTAAAGCAATTTAAATTTCAGTTATTTATTTTTAAAGCATGCTCTGCAGACTGATCTCTATCAGATCTGCCATATAAATTGTTACATTCCTCCGAGACATAGAGACCGGATCTCTCCCCTCGGTTGTATTCTCTTCTCCTCCCTTCTTCAGAGCACCATTTCCGGGTACCGGATCTGGTACTGTGTATGCACCCAAGCCTTAGATGTATGTGTTGCTAGGCTTGCTAAAGAATCTAAACTATATTTGGTAAAATAATAATATTTGACCAACCGCGATTAAAGAATTTAATAATTATTTGGTAAAATAAAATTAATTTTGGTATATAAGCTGGACACTCGAGGATGCGGGCTACTGGTCTAAAGCGTTATTAAAGATCGGCTGTAAAACATCTCAGCCGGAGCGAATCCTCAGATAACAACGCTACGTACCAAGTCAAGTCTAAAAATTGTTTAAATCTGAAGTTTTAAATTTTTCTTGAAAGCACATCCTTCCTTCGATCATTATTATAATATATTAATATATTATTACAGAAATTATTCTGTTGAATAATACTACTTAAATTAGCATCAGAATCATTTGGTTTTGGGATTTTATAAGGTGGGGCTCTAATTTGGACAAGAGGTTCACCGTGATCAACAGTTAAACTCCGAAGAGGTGGATGCTCAGATTCTATGGTTCTATCACTATCAGAAAGTTTCAATTCAGGGATTTTCTTCCTAATAGTAATAGGGTTTGACTCTTTAAAAGGATAAGAAATGTTATTATCCAAAGAATATATCTCGAACCAATCAAAAAACAATATATGAACTTTATGTGCATTTACAAATGCATAATAAATCTCTTGAATTTCTTTTCTTTGATTTAGAAAATGTTTGAAAAACCAAAGTCTTTTTTCTTTATTATTATTTGAATAGAAATCATTATGTAAGAGAGTCTTATCCACCTCAAATTCTTTTTCAATAACATTAATGACATTCTCTGTGACAACAGAGAACGTAGGAGAAGTTGGAGGAGAAGGTTCCTTCTCTTCCTGTTTTTGTTCATGTTGACTGCTAGTGTAGATTAGTTGAGGAACTGTAGTGGTGTAGTCAACAGAATGTATAGAAGAACTAGGTATATCCGAAGTGGAAAACCTAGGTTGGCTGTTTACTGGTTGAAATGGAAGATTTATAACAGAAGGGATTTTTGAAAATTTTCTTTGTAGTGAAGGAATGCTTGAGGTTGAATCATTATTGGAGAATCTAGAGAAAGTAGATCTCCGAAAGGATAATTTGACTTTACCATTGGAATACTGAGTCACATTTTGCAACTCTGTATTAGGCTCAAGTTGTTTTGGAATCACTGGTGCAGTGGCTCCTTTAAGGATCCATTCATCTGAAAGATTGACATCTTTCCATTGTATTGGTTTTGGGATGACAGTATTGGCTTTAGACAGGTCAGTCTGCAAGAGAAGAGTTTCATCTCTTTTTTACTGGAATTTATGTTGCGTACTAAACGCAGAGGTCATGGCTTTGTATGAAATTTTAAAAATTAAAGCGACAGGGACAGATCCTTCTACCATTTTATAATTATAAGTCTTGATTTGTAAAATCATACTCTTTAAAATATTTTTATCTTTTAAAGAAATCATTATGTTTGGATAACAATTGAATGAAATAGGACCTTTACAAAGACTCGATTCTATACTACTTAATAAAGAATCATCAAAATTGAAAAATCGTCCATCTCTCAAAACTGCAAGAATAGACGTATCAAGACCTTCTTTGGTGAGAGGTTTTATACCTACTTGAATCAAGCCGATGTGAATATAATTAAAATTTTTATCTTTTAACTTCTTTAAAGATTGTTCTGAAAATAAATGAATTGTTTCAAAAGGATTTGAAAGGGTTATGTCTCGTTCTTCTGTTTTTATGACATAATCATTCTTTAAAAATCAAGCTTTTTTGTTTTATAAATCATTTCTTTATTAACTTTTGGTAATTCCCAATTATCAATTGTTTTATTGAAATCTTCGATTACAAATTCTTCAGAATTCACATCATTCTTTGAATCACTAGTCCTTCCAGAAGAAGAGGTAGAAAAGGACGATGCTCTACAGAGCAGAGAATCCATGGGTAAAAACCTATGATCTATCCTTGGTCTTGTCAATATGGCTACAGGTATGGTTTTACTGCCCTAAGCGGAAATCTTTATCCTAAAACGGGACTTACTACCAGTAAAAAAATTCACCACACAAACAAGATTGCAAAATAAAACACAAATTTTTTAAACACAAAATTTCTAAACTGTAAAACACTATCCTCCACTTGGCTTTGATACCAGATGGGAAATAGGATCGATGGATGTGCTTTTAGAAAAATTTATAAGTCAAATTTTAATAAAAGCAAGATTAATAAATGGATCTGATAAGGCTTTTGATTTTGAACGCGGTTGGTCAGATTTTATTAATCACTTGAAGTACGTGACTTTGCAGTTTTGAGAGATTGACGATTTCTCAATTTTGATGATTCTTTACTAAGTAGTATAGAATCGAGTCTTTGTAAAGGTCCTATTTCATTCAATTGTTATCCAAACATAACGATTTCTTTAAAAGATAAAAATATTTTAAAGAGTATGATTTTACAAATCAAGACTTATAATTATAAAATGGTAGAAGGATCTGTCCCTGTCGCTTTAATTTTTAAAATTTCATACAAAGCCATGACCTCTGCGTTTAGTACGCAACATAAATTCCAGTCAAAAAGAGATGAAACTCTTCTCTTGCAGACTGACTTGTCTAAAGCCAATACTGTCATCCCAAAACCAATCCAATGGAAAGATGTCAATCTTCCAGATGAATGGATCCTTGAAGGAGCCACTGCACCAATGATTCCAAAACAACTTGAGCCTAATATAGAGTTGCAAAATGTGACTCAGTATTCCGATGGTAAAGTCAAATTATCCTTTCGGAGATCTACTTCCTCTAGATTCTCCGATAATGATTCAACCTCAAGCATTCCTTCACTACAAAGAAAATTTTCAATATTAATTAATTATAAATGAGGACAAAATGGGCATTTTGAATTTTGGGGAGAGTAAAATGATCAATTATGGGAATGGGAGACTCATCCTTAAGGGAAGTCTACCATTCTTCATTATCAAATTGTAGTGGGCTCCATGATTCTGATTCCGATTCCTGACTCTATTTTGCTAAGTAAACGCTGTCAGTGATTCTGATTTCGAATTCCGATTTCCTATTCTGATAAGTAAATGCAATATTAATCTCACGAGATCCCTTTATAGTTTTTATTTAGTTATAAAGGGTGTGGTTGTTTGGGCGTATTAAACAACTCACTGAATCTATTTATTAAATAAACTCATTCTCAAATTTTAAAATTTTAAATTTTACTCGATAAACCCACTTAAATACTCAATATACCCTTACTAAAATCAATTTTTATAAAAATAGTACTTTTACTCGTTAAGCCCATTAAATTCGTTTATAAACCTTGAATAAATGTTTCATTGAATTTTTTTCTTTTTTCTTTTAAGAAGGTTTTTGCATTTTGCATTCTGCATCATTAGAAGATGATCACAATAACTTGACATTTTTTTTCCAAGGGTTCAAAATTTCCATTTAATAAATAATTGACCGCATGGAAAAGGACACAAGAATTCAATAGATCCTCTGCAATTACCTTTATTTTTTATTTTTTATTTTTAATGAAACAAGCACTTCAAATTCAAACAGTAGATTGAGCCAAACTAATGTCAAACATTTGTTCTCAGCTTATCTGTTGAAACCACTAGTGAAATTACTTGCTAAGAAAAATTCAAGTCAGACTTGCAAGAGCAATGGAGAGAGTTGATTCCGGTAAAATGAAAGTCTTGCCGCCAAGGAAGAGGCTGTTGTTCAATTGTATGAAGAAAACGTTATCAACAATGTTAGAAACTACAATAAAACCACCAACTTTGTTACCTTGAATCCAATCACATGTACCAAATTAATAAAAATATATGGTTTGAAAGAAGAATCATGCTTCTAATCGATTAGAGTTTAACAAAAATATGGTTAAAATTTAACAAAACTATGTTGAATGTAAAGATGAGTTCAAAAAGTAAAAATTCTGTTTTTTTAAAACTAAATTTTAATGTTCATATTTGTAATTTTATTTAAGAGTATTTTAATCATAAAAAAATTAAGGTTTAGTGAATAGTTTAGTGGGTTTAAATAACCCCACCCAAATTATAAACTTTTATCTTCATATAAAATTATTAAGAGGTTCAATTTATTGAAGAAGTTATATGGAATAACGTTAATTATTGAACTACAACTATCACGATATTTAATTGTTCAATAATTCTAGTGAACATACACATCGAAAACAGAACTAGATATTATCCATTTGTTGTTTATTCCAAAATTTAAAAAAAATTTATAAAAAAAATTTTAAAACTGTTTATAATTGTATCATTACTCTATGCCTTAAACCTTATTTTATGGCACCAAGAGTGGAAATGAGAACACCTCCACCATTCGCCTTGTATTTTTTCGGTGATATTGAATTTGCGGAAGCTAGTGCAATATTGGAAGGCATCAAATTGGCAAAGGATCTAGGGCTTAACCCACTAGTGGTCGAATCTGATTCAGTTAATGGCATTAGACTCATGTTAAGGAGAATTAATAGCAATTTAGAAATTAATTGTGTTACATATGAAATATGTGGTTTTATTTGTAAAAAAAGCGTGTTTGCTGTGAAACATATTCCAAAATCTTGTAACTCAACAGCTCCATGCTAAAATGGCTCTTGGTTGCGCAAAGTCTTGTACATGGGTGCAAGAGGCGCCTCCTGACGATGCATTTCTCTTGTAATATTTCAATTAATGAAGCAACTTTTATCCAAAAAAAAAACTTATTTTATGGCACACGATGACTGACTTAGGTGGCGTTTGTTTTTTTGTCTGAAATCTGAATAGATATGAATTAATCTGAATTATGAATAGATCTGAATGTTCGAATTTGAATAATATGTTTGTTTTTTCGTCTGAATCTCAGAAAATAAGTATTAAGTTGTCTGTTTTTTTCAACTTAAAAAGTTAAAAATATGTACTTTTACATTTGTATTCTTATTAAATTTGAATGTCAAATAAATAATATATTAAATACCATAATATTTTAACATTTATAAGTAAAACTATATTCAAGTGAATACATAATTATTTTGAAATTTTAATATATAAAATACCATAAATTTTAAATTTTATCGTATATAATATAAGAAAGAAAAAATAGGGATATTTTTATATGAGGTAAATGTCTATGGGTGAGTTTGGGATAGACATGAAAAATAAATTATAAAGCAAGGATATTTTTTACATTAGCAAGTAATTGACTTAATTCAGATTTCTCCATTAAGTAAAAATCTAAAAAAATTGGCTTATTTTATTAAGTCAAAATTATCTAAAAAGTCTCATTAAGTTATAAAAACAAACACCTCTAATTAAATTAATTAATTAAATTAAGTCACTTTAAATTATTAAGTTAAAAAACAAACGTCACCTTAATTGTCCAACAGTTGGGCTACGACACTTTGGCAGGTGGGCTTGCAAAACCCAACAAATTTTTTATTTTTAAAACTTGTTATTGAAAAACCAATACTAGTCTCTCTTTTTCGTTAGAAAGAAAATGATTTCCTCACCATCTATTTAGTTTAATAATTATATTTGGATCAATGGAAGAAATTTAAATTACTAATTTAAGTTAAAAAAAAGTTATGAGAACCCACCTTAAATTATTTATTAAATTATATATTAATTAGTAGGCTAGATTAGGTATCATACCCCATTTGAGTATTGTCAAATGATTATATTTTATTTATTTATTTTAACTTTCTAACCATCCGACAGTGTTTAGGCTATGAGATAGGGTACCTTTAAAAAGTAATAGTTAGACCCTAATTAGTAATATAATTTTGAGAAAATTTAAATTCATTTTTTCTAAATGTACTTTCAATTTTCAACTAGCAGTCTTTACCACACAGCTACAAATTTTTGGGATATTATTATTTCACTATTTTAAAAATTGTTAAGTATCAAATGACTACAATAAATATTGTCTCCTATTATTTTCTTACTATATCTTTATAAAAATATCATTTTACTACTTTATCCATTACAACCGTTAGTTGACCAGTTAGTTGACTAGTAAAATACCAATTTTATCCTTTATGATTAAAAGAAACAATAAGACAAATTTGTAATCCATATATCAAAATTCTAACAAAAAGAATTATGTTGGTATTTTATATTCATTTTAATAAATATATTACAAATTTATTTTGTAAATAAGTTTCAAGTATTATTTTTTTAATCATAAAGGGTGAAATTGGTATTTTGTTAGTCAACTAACTGGTTAACTAACGGTTATAACGGAAAAGTAGTAAAATGATATTTTTATAAAGATATAGTAGGAAAATTATAGGAGACAATACTTGTTGTAATCATTTAATATTTAACAATTTTTAAAGTAGTAAAATAATAATAACCCCAAATTTTTATACGATAACTTCTATTTTATTTAACATCAATTGCAAATTTAAAATCCGACACACCTAAATACACGAAATTAATGGTGTCGAAAGTCAATCTCAGACCATAATTACATCATAACTCCATTTATTATGGTAGCAAGAAACAAATATGATGAAGCACTTATTCAATGCAACGCCAGCTTTCGGCCCTTCACATAAGAAATAGTTAATATGCTGTCGCCAATAATATTTGTGGATACATCACCATCTTGGTCGATACAAATCAAAATAGGGCATACGCTTGCCATAATAGTTTGTATTTTAAATACTAGTTTATATTTTAAAAGTGAGATACATAGAAAGTAGAGTTGAGGACTCGATACTGATTTGGACCAGCTGAACATAAGTTTTGGTTTATCAATAATGAAACATTGAAAAATCAAAAGACAATAAGAGATAGAGAATGATGGTAGTGTTAGAATTAATAATTCATCATCAATGAATCCAATCAATTTATAGTATAATTTAGAGGATTATAGATATTTACTTCCACTAATATTTAATCGAGGAAATAGTTACTTTACTCAGTTTGAAAAATTAAAAAAAAAAGTTTTTACGTGATGGAGTCTCCAGACTCTAAAATTTATATACTCTATTTTGTGAGCACAAATCCACCGCTAGGCCAAAGTCGAAGAGGTACGTTTATTGAAATTTAAAAATTTTTAAAAAAAAATTTTAATTTTAAAAAGTTTCTACTTTATTTTTTATGGGTCAATTTAATGCGAGTGGAGATTAATTTAAATTATAATACGAATTTAAAAATATCTCTTATAATTGAGATTTATTCAGAACTACCTCGTAGTTCAAATAAAAAAATATGTTAATAATCAAATAAAGAAATACCGTCACTGGAATAATTAGTTGCCGCATGTATGTAGCTTTATTTGCGAATCATAAATGTAAGATACGGGTACTTCATTGATGGCTTGGTGTGCACGTACATGGCAGGAATAAATAATTCATAGTCTTTACGAATCCCAATCAATTATGATTTTGTTCACTCAATTTGAATTTGGAGGGGTCTATACAGTGATGACAGTTTAATATTATCATCACAGATACATGAACTCTATATATAAAGGACAATTTTTAATTTATGAAATAAGTTGCAGCATTATTTGATGTGGACTCATTGCTCCGTGTAATTCGATCAACAATCAATTGACATATGTGCATGCCTCTGTATAAGATTAAAAGAGCCATTTGGACTCTTTCTAGAACTGTGACAAAACTTATGCAGAAAGGGTTTTTATGGCGTCAATGGAAGTATTATTGAAGACAGCTCAAGTGCAAGTAATGCCCGCTAGCCCATGAACAACACCCAATAAATTTACAATTGGACAGCTAGCTAGCTAAGATCATACAAGAAGAAGGAATTGAATTGAAGAGGGCTTAAGATGTTAAGAAACACGTTATCATGGATGCTTAATTTTGCCAAATTGCCATGTCAAATCCTGTCAATAAACCCATTAATGCCACATGTTTTGGGGTTCAAGGTCGGTCCCTCTTCAACAGGAAGACACTTCCTTTTTCAACTTTCTTACTCTAATGTTGGTATTATTTAATACCCCATTTGATATATATATGTATTAGTGTTTATTAATTATTAGAAGTCCTTAAGCTCGATTGCTGGTGCATTATTGACGATAATTGATATAATGGATTTGGAATTATGAAATTTAACTAAAAATCCTCACCATCACAACCCTTTGTGAACACACCTTTTGACAAATGTATCTTTGATTTTGAAGGACTATATTTTATAGATATAATCATGTATATTTATATATGTTTTACTTAAAAGTTTTGTCCAAGAGAAGATACCCTGAATTAGACAAGTATTGTTTTTATGTTGGACTTCCTTCAGCTTTCTAAAAGAAGAAGACATCTGGTTCAGGTGATAACTAATTTTGATAACGCATATTGCTCCAAAATCTACGGAAGGGGAATATGACTATAAAACTAAAAAATTAAATCTAGAAACTTCTTTTTCGCTGGATATTCACCATCTATACGTTACTTCATACCTTTCTCTCACTCTCTCTCTCTCTCTTTTCTTTTTCCTTTCAAACGTATCGGGGGTGAGTAATCAATTTTATAGTGTGGTTTCAAATTCAAACTTTTCACTGCATTTCTTGTTGTCTTTTAAAAGATTATGATCTTTCTTTCCCTGAGAGGCCGAGACATATTGAAGAACGAGAGAAAATCCGGTTGACTTTTTTGAGAACATTATTGAGTGATATGTTAAACTTATGACTTCAATTGTGAGACTAGCAAGTTTCAAAATGAAACGTTAGATTCATGGAATAAATATGTAAAATTTTGCGATTTCAAATTTTTAGTGCAGATTAGACTTCCTTGGACTTAGTACCTGACACAAAAATTTTCAATTTTGTGCATAGATATTAAAATGCAACTCTCTTTCATTTTTTAGGCGCTTAACTAAGTAGTTTTCAAACACTACTTTATGAAATCTCTCTCATAATAAAATTTAAAATATATTAGATAAAAGTCAATCGATATTAGTGTAGAAGTAATGTTATTCGAACCTTTGATCTCAATAATAAAATGAGAAAATGTCGAAAACAAATGAAGGAGTTGTATGATATTTAAATCAAATACCCAGCCATAAGAATCTTGAGAAATGAGAATTTTGGGATTGAAAGAGTGGAATGAGAGTGAGAGTTGATTGTTTACTTACACTAGAGTGGGAAAGTAGAATGAGAATCAAAAATCCCATTTATATGTTTTTTTTTTGTTTTGGATTGAGAGTGAATTATTTTAAATTACACTTTTATCCTTATTTAAAGAATTGTAGGTTTTAATAATGAAGTGAATAAAAAAATATATTTGTAAAATAGACTATTTGTCTTATTACTAATTTTAATTTTATACATTAATAATAATTATAAATGTTCTTAATTATGTAAATCATAATTTTTATTAATTTTAAATCTAATTATGTAAATAAAAATAATTGATAAGAGCAACACAAATGAAACATTATTATTAATAGTATTGTACAAAATTAATATCTTCTTATAATAAAATATTTATTATTATTAATTATTAATATTTTGTAATAATATTATTTTTAAATAAATATAATAATATTTTCTCTATGAATATAGGGTCCGGCTATGGTACCACTGTGGTACCATAGTTGTGCCCATGAATATAATAATATTATTTTTAAATAAGTTATATTATTATTATTCTTTTTAAAAATTTAATATTATTAAATAAATGTAACATTATTTTATTTTATTAAATATAATCATATTACATTTAATACTGGATGAGTAAAAAAGTATAGAGGTGGGAGCATGAATCTTACTTCTTACTTTAAAAATGAGTAGGACGTACGGAATGGGACTCACACTCCCTTCTTTGTATGAGTGAGTAAACGTTGGAGTGTGAGGAATTCATACTACCAAACTCTTACTTTTGTAAGAAAACCCAATATTTATGCAATAAATTATAAGTAAAGATAAAGTCCGGTGAATGTCAATCCCATCCAAAAGAATTGAAGTTTGTAAATTAAGAATGGTGCAGTAAGGGATCTTGCATTTTGACTAAGGTACCCAATCTTGATTTGAGCCATTATATTCAAATGTATTAGCCTATTGCCTTTTCATTTTAAAATCTACATATAGCATATGTAGGTCTAACATGTGCAAATCTTAAGAGTTATTGGATTCAAATCCAATAACTCTAATTAGAATCCCTCACTTTAGTTAAAGTGCAGGAGCCTTTTATTAGAGCCTCTCTCTCTCTTTCTCTCTCTCCATATATATATATACATGCGCCTCTTTGTGTATGGCATTTGCACAATCATGTCATGTTTGTGTCATGTTGAATTTAAGCAAATATATACATAATTCATTTATTAATCGTGTCAGATATGACCTGGTCATTAATATTAATTGTGTTCACCCATTTAACATATTTAATAAAAAAATATTAGCTTAAAAATAATAAATATGTCAATATTATCCTTAAAATAGGTCATAAATAAGTTAACATGACATAAATAGGATATGAATAAGTTTATAACCCAATATAGATATGACAGGAATAATTAATTTAATGTTCAATATATATTAGTTACTTTTTCAATATTTTACCACAATTTATAATTGATATTAATGTCATAAATATATAATCGCAGTTGATGTCTAGCATTATTATTTATCGTATTGTGTCAATCTATTTATTAATCGTATAAATTTGTCAAAAAAATGAAAAGATCATGTTATATCCGTATCTTTGGCTTAGTTTGAATACAAATTAATTAGAATGTTACAAACTTCAATTTAATTAAGATTTCTTGAACGCTTTGCTCTATATATATTTATATATATGTACATATATATACATATGAAGAAGATACATATCTATGCATAACTAGAGTACTCAAGAGTCGAGAGAAGAGTTTTAGCACTTGCCAGCATATAGAGCTGTTGCTTTTTCTTAGCAGTTAAAAGTGAAGAACTTGGTAAGATTTTAAGATTTAGAACTAAAATCTACAATTACTTTTGGAGTTACCTTCTATATTTTATACGAGTAATGCTACACATCCCAAATTTTTTATTCTAAAAAATTATCTCAAATGATGTGTCATTTATCAATTGGTTAGTGAGATAATATAATTAATTCACTTGAATTTTATAAATAATTATCAATCGCTCAATTAATAATAAATCATTTAAGATATTTTATTTTATTAAACATAATTGTAGTAAATTTAATAAAAGGAGGGTAAATATAAAATGAAACATTACTTTATTGTATTTAATATAATTATATTAAATAAATATAATATTATTTAAATATAATATAATTATATTAAATTTATTATTATATAAAATAATAATATAATACTATTTAGTACAAAATTAATATTTTCTTAGAATAAACTATTTATTATTATTAATCATTAATATTAAATAAATATAATACTATAATTTTTAAAGAAATATAATAATATTATATTTTTAAATAAAGATAGTATATAATAATAATATTATTCTCTATTAATATAATAATATTATTTTAAAATAATTTTAACTTAAAATCAATACAAATTATTATTTAGTTAAATATAATAATATTATTTATTTTATTTTATTTTGTTAATATAAAATATTAAATTTAATAAAAGAAGATGAGAAAAGGAAGAGGTGGGAGTGAATTGATTCACTCGCACCTCTTCTTATGAGAGTCTCACTCCTACTCCTCACTCTAAAAATTGGCCACCTCTCCCCATTGAAGTCCCACTCCCACTCCCCACTCCAAAAAATGAGTCGGTCTCACAAAATGAGATTTCCAATCCTCTCTTAAAATATTGAAATAAACACAAGAGTAAAATAAATCCACACTTCTCACTTCCACACCAACTCTAAAAAATAAACACAATATTAGTGTTGTGCTAGTCAATTCGGGAGACGTGCACCAGAGCACAAGTGCATTTCCAATCCAACATTGGAACATGGTTAAGACTTTTAATACAACAAATCACCACCATTCCTTGTAATATTAAAACAAGTATAAAAAAGTCATTTAATTTTCTAGTTCAGATATAATAATAATAACGGAAAAGACAGACAATCACGTGTATACAATACAACATGATACATATATAGATTTTCAAATAATAAATAGCAACATACAATGATAATTGATAATTGATAATTGATAATTGATAATTGATAAAATGATAATGATAAAGAAAGAAAGAAATCAAAAGTGATTAATTATATGATATGATCATAAGATCTTTGATCTTCATATGTCTCTGTCTCTTCTGCATTCAGGAGGAAGAACTGGGAATCTAGAACGATCAGTACAGTAATTGTAAATGGTGAACTTACTGCGAACCCATTTGAGCCTTCTGTACTGAAAAGCATCAAGATCCTGAAACTCTTTCTGATCCCACCAGCGTTTCCCCTGTGTAGCACAGTACTTGGCCTGAACAGAGGCGTCACAGCCATCAATATGGAAGCCTTTGTATGAAGCAATGAAAGGAGCCTTGGACCAATCTGTTTTCTCAAGTCCACCTCTTGTGGCCCAGTCATCCGCATTCCACAGACTTGAGTATATTTTCATCGGTTGGTTGAATGGGAAACGAACCCCCAAATCTTTGCAATTTTTGAACACTCTAATTGGTATGTCATCCACGAAGAATCTGTTTGGCAATTGGCATCATCATCAATCATCATCATATGTTATTAACGTTGTATCTTTTGTCTTTTTTAAAAAAAATCAAATAACATGTATGCGTGCGCCAGTTGGAAAAAGTTTCCAGCAAAGCAATCAACTTGTTTGACAAAAACACTCAAATTAGTTGGAAAGTAAGAACCCCACTTGCAGTAGTGACTTCAACAATATTGAGGACAATAGAATAGACTTGTCTCATTGCTGTTGCTTGGAGGACACAATAGAATTAGACTTTTCTCAATGTTGTTGCTGGGAATAAATTTTCGGGTAAGCTTACTTCTAGCCGGTACCAATAGACCCCAAATTTTCATATATCTCCCCACACAGACCAGCTGCCAAATTTATACATGCTTCAATAGTTCAATTTTTTTGCTAGATTTGCTCCTAAACTTTTGATGAAGCTTTATACAACATATCCAAGCTAAAATTACCAACTTTTAATGCTATATAAGAGGTCTAAGTAACATAAATCTTTTTCTTTTTTCTTTTTTAATTGTTAAATAAATAATCTGAATCTGGGAAAAATAAATGACTTACACAATCTGATACATATTCCAGAGCACAGAGTAGAAGTGGTAAGCTTTGGTTGGATCAAACCAAAGATAGATTCTTTGTTCTCTGTCACCCTTTCCTCCAGTGAACACATTTGTTTGCAGAATGTAAGGCTGTCCTGTTCTGTTGCCCAAGAACTCAAAATCAATTTCATCATGCTCTGAGTTTTGAGAAGACAGCTGCATTTTTTTAACATTAACAAATGCTTTTTAATTATCGGCCAAGCATTTATTTTTATTTCTTTGAACTACTAAGAAAGAAATAGAGAGAAAAAACACTCACATAAAAAGCAGTGACAGATCCAGCCGAATCCCCCGGAACCAATTTGATTTGCATACTGAAATGGCCGAACAAGTAAGTTCCTTTGGATTGGAAGCCAGTGCCTGTGTATTTGTCAAGATGAAGCTGAATCTCAGAGCCACCATTGAAGTATTTGATGTGATCAAAAGCCCAAGTGGGCATGTAGTTTCTGCCGAATGGGACATTCACAGGTTTTCTTGGTGGAACTCCCGTTGCTGCTGACACCATAAACAAAATACCCAGAAGCAGAATCCATATTTTTGAAGCCATTTCTCTGTAAAACACAAAACAAAGTTTAGTTTCAGTGACAAAATCTTTTCGATCAAATGAAAAGCGTATGTTCGTCATTCAGGCTCCAGAGCATTACAGAGAGAAGTGTATGTGGATGTGGAAAAATGAAGAGGAGAACTAGGCTTTAAGTAAGCGTTGATTTTAAACTGGAAAACATTATTTGTCAAGTACATGTAAATGTAAATGAACGAAGCAAATGTAATTATCAATTTTGTGATTAAAATAATATAAAGTAAATAGTAAACTAATACAGCTATCATCAGCCTAAATCTGTGGCGGTGGTGTGGGGTTTGATAGGATTCAAATATTCAATTATGAACATATTTACCTTTTTCTTTAGGCACGTTGGTCTCTGTTAAAAAGGTTCGATTGGAAGAGTGAGTAAATCGAGGACTGAAAAAATGGACCAGTGTGCTCTCAAAACATGTTAAAAATTGTTGATTTTTTCTTGTCCCGTGCGCGTTTGCGGACGTGGCCATAGACGTTGAGATGTGGAAAAGAATCGGCAATCGCGGACCTGACCCATTTTCATCTTGTCATTAACTTCCCAGTTATCTGGTCTGGCTCAGGTCCTCGAGTGCTGACTTGGTAGTAAGGCTGTTGTAGAACAGTAAATTTTATTTTGGGATCTAATTATTTAATGGGTTCAGTTACGGTAAAATTATAGTATAGTATTACAATTACATCATAATTTTATCCTTATTTTAATGTTTAAAATTTAAAAGACTCATTATTCTATTACATGACAAAATTACTTCACTGTTGGATCAATTTCACCCATATATTTTTGTCTTGGTATTGTGGTCTATGGATTTTTTTATTACATTCATATGGCAATGACTATTAAAAATTATTTAGATTTTAATTCTCACTAATATTGAAGGATACTTAATCCCCTCACATTTCATAAAAGAAAAAATTACTTTCATTCAATTATGAAACTCATATTTTATAAAAGAAAAAATGATTTTTACTCAATTATTTCATAATTTAAAAAAAATTACTCAGCAAGTACTCTCCGACAAAGTTAAAGGTCTATTGGTGCATTATGGTCTATGTTTAATTGTTTTGTTGTGAATTGTTTGATGCTAGTTAATCTCCTTTCCAGTGCCACAGATTTCTGTCCTTACTATTCTGTCTTCTTATAATTGTTCCCAATTCATGACGATGACATTCCATATATCACAGGGGAGAATTATACTTTTTTGAAACCTAAAAGTAAATGTGGGCATTCTATCCGCTTTTAGTTGTGTCAAACTCAAATTTTGAGTTTCGTTCAGTTGGTTTTAACTACTTGATTTAAAAATATCAAAACAAATTAGGTTTAAAATCAGTTCATTTTTTGAAAATCAAATTAAATTAGGAAAATATATCAAAAAGGGAAAAAAAAGGAAGCATCAAGCAGAAGTAACCTAAACAAAATCATATTGAATTAAAATTCGAATTCATTTTGGTTTGGCTCTCCCTAGATCGACTGAGGTCAATCTGATTCAATTTTCTGAAAAAATTGAACCGAAACCATAATGCAACCCTCACCCAGAAGGTTACATGACATCATCCGGTGGTCTCCTTTCTTCGTTTACTCATTTGCCCATGGTAATCAATTAATGCTTCGAGCACTCCACAAGGCAATGTTTGTCATTTTCGATTTTTATTCTCGAACTAGCCAGTTGGTCCATGCGGTGTCATGTCAGTGGTTCATTGCTAAGTTACTCACCACCAACGTCCAAGATCACCCTGCCACAGTACTATATATAACTTCTAATTAAAGTGGCGCTACACTTAATGAAGTAGAGATACATAGTTTGTATTTTAATTGACATTATGTGTTATTGTTGTAAAATTAATATATTATTAATTAATAATTAAATCAATTAATATTTTATACAATCAATGATAAATGATAAATTAATTGGGGTCCAAGTTAGAATAATAATATTGAAATATTTTTAAGGTGCAATTGCCGTGGCGCGTAAATAACAAATCTTTATAACTAAGAACAACAATTCCAACAATTAATGATAAATGATAAATTATTTGGAGTCCAAGTTAGAATAACAACATTGAAATGTTTTTAAGTAATGTTATAATGTGTCATTTTTAGTTAGTTTAAAGAGTAAAATATATATTTTTACAGCATGTTAGGAAAAAAATAGATAATTAATTTAAAGAGTAAAACATATATTTTTACTTCATGTTAGAAAAAAATAGATAATTACTAAACTGTTAAAAAATTTCATTTCTAAAAAAAACAAAAAAAAAAATATTACAATCTACAATTATCTCACAGTAAAAAATCTACCAAGACTCTATATAATACACTTTGTAATACAGTCTAGAAGTTTTTTAAGTATTAATTCAGAAACCTACTCTCACTAATATCTTGAGATACTATTCTTATTCAAAACAACAAAATTCCATATGACTCAGTAAAACGAGTCCCATTAAAATGAGTTCCACTAGACTGCAACTATAATGGCAACTTTTAAGTAATATCATTGAGTTATTCTTTAGTGATAATTGTATTATCTTTATAAGTGTTGTTATCCTATTTGGTTATATGGCATTTTGATTTTGATTATAACAAATCACGAATTAATGGGTAATATTGGAAATACATATTATGCTTTTAAAACAAGAAAATGAATGATCATTTCTCAAAGTTCTTAAAACATCTTCCTTATATTTTAAAAAAAAGTTCTAACATAAGGATACGGTTTCATATTCTTAGTAAAAGTGAGTTTTTGTAAGAAGTTTTTCTAGACAAAACTATATTTTGTTGATAAACAGCATCCTGCTTAAAAGAACCGCCAAACCAGATTCATAACTATAACTCTCTAAAACCAATTGGCAACTGGATACCTCAAAACGGCAAACCAGTTACATCAATTGAGCTCTCTGGAATTCAACAACATACAGGTTACCAATAAATGGAAAATCAGTTATTCAAAAATTCAAATTTTGGCTACAACGGTAAACTCAAGCAGCAAGCCAGTTATGACCAAAAAGCCAATAATGACTAGTTTTCAGCTCCAACTATAAAAAGGCTCAATCAAATTCAAATGAAGATGGATTCTACAATTATCATTGAGCTTGTAATTGAGAATTCAACCTCTCATGTGCTTTAAAACTTGTTATTCTTTCATTAAATCACACTTTGCGCTTTCATTTGTATACACATAAACTGTGTAAGGGAAACTCTTTGTAATCTTTATTTTTTAGTGATTATAAGTGTGGAAAACACTTGGGATAAGATGTTTAAGATTACCTCAAGTTGTAAAGGTTGATTGATACCTTGGAAGTCAATTGTAAATCTTATAACCTTGGATTGTAAAGGATTGGACAGTGGAATCCTCAAACTTGGTGAACTTGAAGGTATGGACATAGACGAAATTCGCCAAACCATGTAAAAATATTGTGTTTGTGCTCTCTTTTCTTATCTCTTTAATTTTGTTTATTGTTAAAATTATTGTTATTAATTTTGTTAAGGCATTTTTTTGAATTGTTGTGTGATTTTATTAGCTTAAGTTTTTAAAGCCCAATTCACCCCTTCTTGAGTTGCATAGCCAGTATTTCAAGTGTAACATTGCATATTAACTTGCAAGATTACATATAAAAAGAATAAAATAAAAGAAATAACTTATTACTAAGATAGTTGTTTAAAAGAATTTAATAGATTTTGGACTAATTGAATTGAAACTTTTTTTCTAAATTAGTAACATGTATTACTAAGGTTAAAAATGACTAGTAATACATTATCATAAGAGTGGGACTATTGGCAACCCTCCAAATAGCTCTTAAAATCCCTTTAATTATTTTATAATTTTAACCTTTACTAAAATTACATAATATGACAATATCTAATTAAGCCCCCACTCAAAAGTCAAATAACTTTTTCCTTAAAATAATCTAACATTTTAGAAAAAAAAAAAGGTTGCTTTTTCCTCCAGTTTTTAGGTAAGAAATTTACCACCGATGGCAACAATAGAGAGAATGAAGATCCATTATTTTTTTCTTTTAAATGGAAGAAATGGTATTGTTGAAATGGAGTTTAATGACAAAAATTAGAGATGGGGTTTATACAATAAGTTTTAATTAACGATATTTTTTTCATTGATGGAGATGTTAAAAGAATTTTATAATTTTTTAAAATATTTTAATGGTTAATTAAGAAAAAAGAGTGTTAAGAGATATTTAGAGGGGTATTAATAGTCCCACTCTTACCATAAAGGTGTAAATACAAGGTTAAATCAGGCTCAATTACAATATATAGAGTAATACCTAAAACTCACGTTTAAGTCAAGGTAACACTTGAAAATAATGGTGAGTAACACCTAGCTATAAAATAATTGTATACATTATAAATTTTTAATACCTAAAGGAGACTAACTATGTCACACACTATAATTTCATAAAATAATGAACGAATTTTATAGGCTGACCTGATTGATTTGAAACTTCAAAGGTTAAAAGTTGCTTTGAAATAATAGAATATTTTTTAATACAACATAAGTTTCATTTTTAAGCAAAATAAATATACGAAAAATATATGTGCATGGATGATTCAAAATCTCCTATGTGAGCTCTTCGCAACGAATTATAGAATGTTCAAATGGGGGAATGAGAAATTAGATCGTGAATAGCACTCATTGGTGTGAAAAAATGAGAAAAAGATCCCACATGGGATTTTTAGTTAATTAATGCCCTCCCTTGAAATATATATATATTGGCTTCCATATTCATTTGAAAAACACACCAAAATCCTAATGATTTTCTTCTCTCTTAAGCAAATATTCTAACTTGAGGCTTTAATGTAATAGAATTCAAACATTTGTTTAAAGTTTGCTAGAATAATAAGGTTGTGCTGCCTACACCATTCAAATCTATTGTATCCTGGGAGACAGATGTTAATATTATTTAAGCACCATTGTGAAGATAATGAATCTATTTTAAAGACACTGTAATTTTACGGGCCTAAGATTAGTGGATTTTTTTTTACATACTATTGATTTAATTATTATATCTTTGCTATTTGGATTTATTTTTATTATTATTAATTTATTATTATTAATATTATTAAAAACTTGTGATAAGTGAGTAAAAGACTTATTGTTAAACCTAAGTGCACTAGAAATGGTCTATCACGAAGGTTGTATACAATACTCTTGAGTGTTAGAAAGTGTATATTTATAAAGGAGAAAATCATCATTTTACATTTCAAGTCTTCCTAACACCCTTACTTTTATGTATTTACGTCTTGTGTGATTTAATTATGTGTGTTTTATTTTAATTAAGTATTTTGTGTATTTTAGGGGCATCATGGTCATTTCATAATGAACGAGAGATTAGACAGTAAAACAGACATCACTTTTGAACTCAGGACAGTTGAAAACCTTAGGATGAGCATAAAAGAAAAAATGGTATTGTTCACATGCACAGTATTGTCCATGTTACTGTTCACGACATTGTTCACATGTACGGAACGATGACATGACATTAACCGATAATGTGGCATTGACTGATAAGGTGTCACAGTACTATTGGACTAAAATTCTTATGTACTGTTGATCGGTGACGTGCCAGCATGTCAGTTGACAAAAAATCGTGTGTACGGTACATGCATATACACGGAATTATTTACAATTAAACCACGTCACTATTCAAGCCACCTGTTCAAACCGCGTGGTCAAATCGCGTACTGTTGACTGATGACGTGGCGTAATCCTGAGCATCCAAAATATTTTTAATCTGATGACCATAATTTATTCAGTGTATCTATAAAAAGGGGGCTCTCCCCCCTAATTTGGCATCCCTGAATTCATTTTTGAGTTTAATTTTCTGTAATTCCTTTTCTATTTTATATTTTCTACGTATTTTAATAAATTCTCATTTTGCCCCTAATTCAATTATGAGTAGCTAATTTTCTTTTAAGCTTGAGTTAAAGATGAAGTCTCAACATGTGCCATAAGCTTTATTTGGTAAATTTACTTTCTCTTCCCTCTAAATTTTGTGGATGTTTTGACTTTTCATCGATAAATAGTAATAATCTTGTCTAGACACCGTCCTGGTTTCACCGGCTCCCTAGTACAAGGTTATTATTATTTGGCACGATAAATCTTTAGCACCATATTGATTAGAGTGTGGTTCATGAGGAATGGAAAACCTCCCTCATGATTTAATTGACATTAATAAGGAATATTTAGCTCATGGTGCATGTTGATGCAGATCCAGGTACCTAAGTACGTCATTATAATAGTTTTCTCTTCAATTTATTCCCACCATTTTAAGTTAAATTTTAGGATAATTTAAATCACTTCCACAATAAATCCAACCACCCTCATAGAAAATTAATTCTACATATAATTAAAATTCATCTCCTCGTGGGATCGACACTCGTCACCATTGATCTATACTATAATAGATTCATGCGCTTGCGAGTTCAATAAAATTTGCACAATAAACACCTAAGGAGTTTGAGTTTTAAATAGGACTATTGTAATCCTTCTAGTATTTCCTAGGAAACTAACTAGTGTATTTTTACATACGGAGTGGGTAGTCTTATAGCACTTGTTAATTAATGATAATATAATCACTATTTTAAAACATATTATATATTGAAATAGAAACTAATATCAGCCAGCAAACTAGAACTTTTGACCCTTCTAACTTTCAAATATTCTTTCACTTGACCACTTTGAATCTTTCAAGATTCTTGTAGGAAGATGCTCATATACCTAGAGAGAGTGAAGTTAATCCCCAAGTGATTAGTGCAATATATGCTTAGAATCATTCCAATTTCTTTGCCAAAATTAGTGTGTATGCTGGAAAGAAAAAAACCAAGGAGCTTTCGGAATTCTTAGAACAAAAATATAAAACTGACGATGCTGGCACTAAGAAAATTGTCGGAGACTACTTCTTAGATTATAAGATGGTTGAATACAAAATTGTTACAAGTCAAGTTCAAGAATTACATATAATTCTATAAGATATTCATGTCGAATGGATGGATTTAAGTGAAACTTTTCAAGTGGCAGCTATCATTAAGAAATTGCCTTCAACATTGGAAAGATTTCAAGAGTTATCTGAAGCACTAAAGAAAGGAAATAAATCTTGATGACCTTATTATTAAACTTTAAGTTAAAGAAGGCAACAAAACTAATGACAAGAAGAGTTTATGTGGCTAAGGCCAATATTGTGGAATATAGTCAGAATATCAAGAATAAGAAGAAGACTAACAAGAACAAGCTGGGTCCAAAAGGAGGGGTCTCCAAAGAGTAAACCAATTTTCAAGGGAAATCCTTTAACTATGATTAAATGGGTCACAAAGCTTTGGAATGCAGATTATTGAAGAAAAAGGAAAACTAAAAAGCTACAGAGAACATCCTAAAAGATATGTTAGATATTAATTTTTCTACAGCGGTTTTTGAAGTGAATCTGTTGGGCTCTAATGTAGGAGAATAGTGGGTTGACACTGGTGCAAGTCGACATGTATGCTAAGATAAAGAAATGTTTATTTCCTTTAAATCTATAGAAATGGGTGAAAAGTTATATATGGGCAATTCAGCCACGTCTGAGATAGAAGGTCATGGAAAAGTAATTCTGAAGATGACTCTGGGAGAAAGCTAACTTTGAACATTATTTTATACATGCCAAATTGACTCTGGGAGAGAGCTGACTCTGAACATTGTTTTGCATAAGTTAATTAACATGAATCACATATCTACTTTCCAAATTGATGTGAAACATAAGTGTGAATCTTGTGTTAAGGCGAAACTAATAAGGTCATCATTTCAAAGAATTAAAAGGAATATTGAACCACTTTACTTTATACACTGTGACATATGTGATTTTAAATCCATATAATTAAGGGGTGGAAATAAATATTTTATTACCTTTATTAATGATTGCACAAAATTTTGTTATATGTATTTGTTTAAGGCAAAGACAAAGCTGTAGAGAAATTTGTGCATTATAAAAATGAATTTGAATTCAATTAAATAAGAAAATTAAAGAGTTGAGAACTGATAAAAGTGGTGACTATGATGTTCCATTTGAGTCATTTTGTGAATACTATGGAACTATAAATCAAACTACAACTCCTTATTCACCTTAATCCAATAGGATTGCAGAATGAAAAAATCGTACTTTAAAAAAATGATGAATATAATTTTAATAAGTTCTAGGTTACCTCAGAATATATAGGAGAAAGTTGTTTTATCAGCTAATTACCTTTTGAATAATGTACCATGAAAGAAAGTAGAGAAACCTCTTTATGAATTATGGAAAGATAGAGTACTTTTTTACAAATACTTGCGAGTATGAGGGTGTCTTGTTAAAGTGGTCATTCTTCTATGAAAGAAGGTGAAGATTGGAGCAAAACTGTAATTTGCATTTTCATTGGTTATGTACGTAATTATAATGTCTATTAATTTCTTATATATAGGTTAAATATACCATATATTCACAAGAATATGACAACTAAATCTAGAAATGCATCACTCTTTGAACATGTACTTCCTTGTAAATTCAATAAGGATTCAAGTTCGATTAAACGAACACATGAAGCTATCATTGAAGATAGTGAGGACCAAGAATAAAGAGCAGTTCAAGATAGTGAAAAAGAGGTTGATTCTAAACTTAAACATAGTAAAAAAAACTAGAATGAAAAAAATCTTTTAGTCCAGATTTTCTAACCTTTTTACTAGAGAGTAAACGATAAAGCTTTATGGAAATCGCTTTGTGGAAAGATGCTATTAATAGTGAAATTGAATCCATATCATAGAATCATAACAAGAGATGTAGACATTCCTCCAAGATGTAAACTCCTAGGATCTAAGTGGATTTTTAGGAGGAAAACGAAAGCTGATAGATCAATTGATAAGTATAAGGTTAGACTTTCAATTAAAGGTTATAAGCAAAAGGAAGCATTGATTGCTTTGACACTTATTCTCGTATAATGAAAATAAATTCCATTAGGATAATAGTAGCAATTATAGAATTGCACAATTTTAGAAGTACATCAAATGAGTATAAAAACAACCTTTCTAAATGGAGATTTTGGATGAAGAAATCTACATGGAACAACCTAAAGGCTTTATAGCTTCAGGATAAGAAAAGTAAGCTTGTAAATTAATAAAGTCGTTATATGGCTTGAAACAAGCACCAAAATAATGACATGAAAAATTTGACCATAGATGATGGTAAATAGCTTTAAGATCAACGAATGTGACAAATGTATATGTTTCAAAGAGATAGAAAATGGGTATGTCATTTTATATCTTTTACATTGAACACATGCGAATCATTGGGAGTGATGATAAAATGGTACGATTTACCAAGAATATATTAAATTCCAAATTTAACATAAAAGATATGGGCCTAGCAGATGTCATTTTAAGAATAAAAATTTCAAGGACATCTAATAGACTTATTCTAAGTTAATCACATCGTGTGGATAAAATTCTTAGAAAATTCAATAAAAACAATTTTGCTATAGCAAGAACACTTTTATATACAAGTTTGCATCTATCTAAGAACATAGATGAAGGTCTCTCTCAAGTAGAATACTTTAGAGTAATAGGCAGTTTGATATACCTAACAAGTTTTATAAGGTTAGACTTAGCTTATACAGTAAGCAAACTTGCCAGATATACAAGTAATCCAAGAACCAATCACTAGAAAGCTATAGTAAGAGTAGTTACATACTGACAATATACTCGTAATTATGGGCTGCACTATATTAGGTATCTAGCTATATTAAAAAGATATAGCAATACAAATTGGATATCTGATGTAAAATACTCAAGGTTTACCAATGGCTACATGTGTACACCAGCAGGTGCTGCCCTTTCGTGGAAATTATCTAAACAAATGGTGATGGGCAAATCAACAATGGAATCTAATTCATTGCATTAGACAAATGGGGTGAAGAGGTAGAGTGGCCATGGAATTTCTCAGAACGTAGTCCAAAACGGCCAAAGCTTACACCAACAATTTGCATACATTGTGATAATCAATCCATAAGTGGAAGGGCATAAAGCAATATATATAATGGTAAGTCTGGACATATACGTCGTAGATATAATACTGTCTACTAGAGTTATTTCCATTAACTATGTAAAGTCTAAAGATAACATTGTGGATTCACTAACAAAAGGTTAAAATAGAGAGCTAGTAGAAAAATCATCGAGATGAATAAGACTAAAGCCTATAGAATGAAAGGTTTACCTTACAAAGGAAAACCTAACCTAGCTAACTAGTAATCCCAAGAACTAGGTTCAAAAGAACAACCTAATTGTAAAATAACTTGTTGAATCACCGTAGAGATTGCCCTCATGTCCATTCCTATAATGAAAACAGTGACGCCCATAGTAATAAAGGGTAAGCTATACTTTTAATGATTTCTTATGTATTGGGAATCTAACTGGGAATCCAAGGAAAGTTAGACAAGTTATGTATGATTAAAAAATCACCTATGTGAGAGAGAAGTAGAGTCGCTTCAAAAGGGCTCAATTCTTATAAACTCTTGTAAAACAAGGCAAATATTTAGGGCTAAAATGAAATAAACCATAAGAAGTCAAATTGTTACAAAAAATTTCTGTGTGAAATATATCATTGTTTAAATAAACAGAATAGTTCAAAGACATCATGTCTACTAGTTAGTCAATAAAGTAAATATATTTCTGAAAGGGAAGGTCCAAAGATTAAGACCTACCTATCCTATGTAAATTTTGATCTGCTGAATTCTATCACTAGAGGCAAAATGATTTTGATATCAAAACAATCATTTTTGTGTCTTTCGCCAATTTTCATTCATGTGGGATTGTTAGAAAAATAGCATAAGGTGGCTATTCTGAGGCCAATTTTGAGCAAGATAAATATTGGAAAAATATATGTGCATAGATGATTTAGAATCTGCTCTGTGAGCTCTTTGCAACGAATCATAGAACGCTCAAATTGGGCCTAGATGAATGAGAAATTAGATCTCAAAGAGCGCCCATTTGTGTGAAAAAATGAGGAAAATCCCACATAGGATTTTTAGTTAACTAATGCCTCCCCTCCTCCCCCGCCCCAACTCCCTCGAAACCTATATATATTGTTTAAATAAACATAATAGTTCAAAGACATCATGTCTACTAGTTAGTCAATAAAGTAAATATATTTTCGAAGGGAAGGTCCAAAGATTGAGACCTACCTATCCTATGTAAATTTTGATCCGTTGAATTCTATTACTAGAGGCAAAATGATTTTGATATCAAAACAATCATTTTTGTGTCTTTCGCCAATTTTCATTCATGTGGGATTGTTAGAAAAATAGCATAAGGTGGCTATTCTTAGGCCAATTTTGAGCACGATAAATATTGGAAAAATATATTTGCATAGATGATTTAGAATCTGCTTTGTGACCTCTTTGCAACGAATCATAGAACGCTCAAGTTTAGTCTAGATGAATGAAAAATTAAGATCTCAAAGAGCGCCCATTTGTGTGAAAAAAATTAGGAAAATCCCACATAGGATTTTTAGTTAACTAATGCCTCCCCTCCTCCTCCCCCCCCCCCCCCCCCCCCCCCCAACTCCCTCGAAACCTATATATATTGGCTTCCATGATCAATTGAGAAACACATCAAAATCTTAGTGATTTTTTTTCTCTTCTCTTATAAGCAAATATTCTATCTTTAGTCTTTAGTGTGGTATAATTCAAATATTTGTTTGAAGTTAGCTACAATAGTGAGGTTGTACTGCCTATACCATTTGAATCCGTTATATCCTGCGAGACAAATGCCAATATTATTCAATCACCATTGTGAAGGTTGTGAATGTATTTTAAAGATACTGTAATTTTACAGGCCTCAGATTAATAAATGTTTTTTAATATTATTGATTTAATTATTATATCTTTCCTATTTCAATTATTATTATTATTATTTTATTGTTATTATTATTATAAATTTATGATAAGTGAGTAAGAGACTTATTAGTAAATTTAAGTGCTCTAGAAAGATTTTGTCACCAAAATTATATACAATGTCTAAAAAATCTGTATTTTAACTGTGATAATTGTGACCCTCCAACCTCCTCTAAAAATTTAATTAGTTTATTTTTATATATAAAATAGAGTCTTAGATCACTTGGTAATTAATAATAATATCACCACAGAAACAGCCACCACTTACCTTTGGATGGCTGTCTGCTTGAGGATTTTGGATACTTATATACATGCTAGGTGTAGAAGATCGTGTATAGGATAGCAATGCCCCGTTGGTCTGACATAAAAAGCGAAAGCAGATACTATAATTTAATTTAGTTGTCATGATGGCTACGTATTGGGGGACCTGTCTATGGTACAGATTCTGTAACAAACATCTCCCGTCATCCCACCGTCCCATTTTCTATTGTTTAGTTTCTCACTCCACATCCAGCCACATCCAACGGCTGATGCTGCAGTCGGTAGCTTACAGATTCTATAAGCTAGTCAAGTCCCGTATTGGGAGATCAACCCAACAAAGTAAACTAAAAATGAAAATTTGGCACATGGCTGTTTGGATTGGCTTGCCAACACTCTCAAGCCTGATCACATGTACCGCATATTAATTAATATGTATAGAGTGCACGTACAGCATATCAATACCATCACGTTTACAGTTGTTAATAAAATTTCAATTTAGCACTTTACTTGAGCATAACCCTAATAAACGAGTGATAAAAACACCCCCAAAAAATGTCAAAATGATATTGTTTCGAGCCGCTCTTTTTCTTTTTTTCAAAATACTTCCAAAAAAATCATTTCAATATATTTTTATCACCCTTTTATCAGGGTTATTCACAAAACATTTTTTTTATTTTAACAGTAACATAGCCCAATGGAGGTCTAATGAATAATGCGTCTAAGAACATACTTAGGGATCGCTTTAAATTGTAAAATCACTTATTTAATAATCTAAAATCTAAAAGTGTTTGATAAATATATTTAAAAAGTGGTTTTTAAATAATCTGGTTCTCAAGTAGTTAAATTTTCTATTGATTCTTAAAAGCTAGTTATAGTAGTTTTGCAAGATGTGATTTTTTTTTTAATTCAAATTTTGGAATAAATATAATTAATATCTAAATTTTATAACATAGATTTAAAGACTAATGGGCATTATTTTTCCAATCCAGCGACTTCACCTTCATCAGCGATTGGTCAACATCAGAACATAGTATTTCAGGTATCATTAGATTCTTGATCTACATATTAGTACAACATTTTGCGACAAAATAGGTCACATGGTGGCAAAAATTACAACAAGGAGCAGGGGCTTAAAATGCCACCATTAAACGGAGAACTAGTTTGGTGCACCGCCAATTCCATCAACATTTTCTACTTATGGCGACCTGAAATATGATGGTGGTCTTGCAAAAGAGCCATCGTTTATCAGTGGAGTTATTAGACTGTCAATGTTTAGGTAAAATCTTTGCTACCATAAGATTATTTCTTCCCGAAGATTGTATTACCGTCATGTAGATCGAAGAATTATGAATCTGGTGATACCATTGACAGAGACTGAACAGCAACAATGGCAAGTTCTTATTTGTTTTACAATTTAATTTGTCATTAATATCAATTAATAGTAATTACTATCATTTTTATTTGCCATTAATACAAGATAAACAGTATCATTAATATACAATTAATATTACAAATCATATCCATTTTGATAATCGCACAAACAAAGCACGCTTTTATGATCAACAGTGCAAACATGTTAAGTAAGTTATTTAATAATTGATTTTCTCATAGGACTCGTTTGGGATTGCAGTTGAAATTTAATAAGTTATTTATTTGATAATTTTTTATAAAAATAGTGTTTGGTAAATTTTATAAAAATAATTTATTTCATAATTTTTTTTTATTTTATCAGCAGTTTTTAAAAGCAGGTACGAGATTACTTTTCATAAGCAGCTTATTTAATAAGCTACCATGTATTTTTAAAATTCCTATTATAACCCTAGATTTTAATAAAAAGATAATTATATTTTATTTATCCATAAACCTTAATATATAAATCATATCTTCATCTTTATCATATTTTATGTAATAGATTATAAAATTCTTTAGATTTTTTAATTTAGTTTTTTAATGTAATTTTACATATTTAAGAGAAAAGATACGTCTAAACAATTTTATTAAACATACTCTAAAAATAAAAATAATAAAAACGTATGTCTATTTTGATCATTATATAATAAAATATCACTTTCGTATTAAAATAAAATTTACCAAACGTATATACTATACTTTCCAATCTTATAACAACTGCAACAACACAATTTATCAAATGCCAAATTATTTTTTTAATCATTAATTTATTTTATTTATACAGTACAAATAATTTATTTCATCTGTAATCCCAAATTAATCCATAATCCATTTTTATCCACTATCTTATTAAATTATTATTAAAATTGATTATTTAAATATTTGTGTGAGAATTGATTATTTGGAAAGCTGAAGCAATCCAAACATGCCCCACCTGCATGTGACAATTTGATATTTTAATCTAGCGGCGACCTGCTGCGCTTAAGTTATTAAATAATCCAAATCAGAGTCAGAATCGTCAGAATTGTAAATTTCGACTTTAGTGACGAGTTCATTCACTCCAGGATTCCAGCTCTATCCCGGCTATTAATGTTGCTTGCCAAGTGCCAACACATCATTAAAAAATCTTCTCTGGACTCGAGTCTTCTTGATCCATCTTATTAGCAATTAGATTTACAAAAATGAATGTGAAGATTAGATGGCGTACCTTTATTAATTTCATTAATATTTTATCTCTTTCCTTATCAGTATTTTATTCTCTCTCCTCCTTTCAGACCGAATTTCCCATCACTCTCTTCTCAATATTGTTAAATTTAAAACTACTCCATATTTCTTTGTATAAAATTAATAGTACTGTACATTTCAAATTTTTTATCATAAAAAATTAAGTAATATTATATTTATTTAAATAATATTATTATATTTAATTAAATAATAATTTACATTGATTCTAAGTTAAAATTATTTAAAATAATATTTTTATATTAATAGAGAATTAATAATATTATTATGTACTATCTTTATTTGAAAATATAATATTATTGTACTTATTTAAAAATAATAGTATTTTATTTATTTAATAATAATAATAATAATAAATAGTTTATTCTAAGAAAATATTAATTTCATACTATTTTAATAGTAAAAATGTTTCATTTATATTGCTCTCATCAATAATTTTTAATTTACATAATTAATAATATTAATAATTATTATAAATTTACAAATATAATAAAATAAATGTTTATTCATCAAATATATATTTTATTAACTTTGTAATCAAAAACTATAATTTTTTAAATAAGGGTAAAATTATAATTTAAAATTATTTACTCTCAATTCAAGATAAAATAAACATATAAATTGAATTCTGATCTCCATTTCATACTTCTATTACATTATAAGTAAACAACATACTTTCACTCCTATTTCACACTTTCAATCCTAGAATTCACACTCCTTATGACTCCCATTTCAATCTAAAATGTAAACTAAAATGTAAACGCTCCATAATTAACGAACACAACACTAAAACATGCTCATGATGTTTTCTCTAACTATCATATTATGTTCAAACCATGTGCTTCTTTTAAAGAAACCAAATAAGAATTGAAAAGTATCAGAATTAGTGATAAATTCAGCTGGAGTTACCGCGTTAATTCATCATTTTTAATTAATATTGCGACTCTAATTCGGTTAATTGTTGATTTTGTCAGCGCTTGTTTAATTTTGTTGTTAAAATATTCACGGCTATAAAATCACAACTTCTTTTGCAATCACTTTAACTCCATATTCTAGCAATCAAAATTATTTTTGCGGTGTAAAATAATATGTTTTTGTGACTAAACTATTAGTCCCAAATTTAAATAAAACATGTCAGAAAATAGTATTTAAATGGTCTATTTAGATGTTCAAAGTGAAATTAGTGACATTATATTTTCATCACTATTTTTTATTTTGAATTGAAAAGTGTTGTTGTTTTGAGCAAATTATATTGTTGCATAATAATAATAATAATAATAATAATAATAATAATAATAATAATAATGGGGCCTTAAAATATTTTTAACCACGATTTATTATATATTTCATGAATATATATAGTGTATCAGAAAAGTAAGTTGAAGTGACTATTTTCAATCATCCTTAAAGTAAGCATCCATGATAATATATTTTGTCACATAAAACGGTATCTAGTGAAAAAAAAAAATTGATTCAAAAAATGTTATTTTGTTACCATTACTTTGGTTGTACATGGCAAGTAATATTGTCTTGCATCATTTTTGTGTCAAATTTCTATTGTTGCTATAAAGCAGCATCTGCGACTGGGGAATATAGTTACGCAAATTGATACGTAATGACAAACAAATTTGATCTAATAATAGCTTTTTTTTACTAATAAACAGTAAGAGTAGTCATTAATAGACAAATCAACGACAATGAGCCTAATATGAAATTACTTTTAAATATTTAATTATAATCCAGAAGATCCAAATAAAAAATATTGTTAGATGCTTAATCCGGCATTGTTAAATCGTTAATCCAATGTTAAGCTTATATGTGAATAATTATGTGTTGCGGATTGTTATATAAGATTAAACCGAATAAAAAGTGATTTATTAAGATTTTCAATTATTTAGGTTTTAATGTATCTAATAGGGAGTTAACCTTTAATGTGTAGGAGACTTCAAGATAATTTCTATTTCTATGATGAGCTGAAATAAGGATACTTAAAGACAATCGAAAATGTTGTTTATATAAGTGGTCATGGTCCCTATGTCAGACGTATTGTTTTATTCTTTCCAACATTCCATTATCAGAGAGAGACCACAAAAAATTTAAAAGATTCTCTAAGAGAACATATTGAATTGAAAAGACAACCATGTGAATGTTCTTAAATTTTAAGTGATGATTTTCACCAAAAAATTTATTATTCTAATAATTGGTAGCAAACCATCTTTATGTTGAATCATTAAAACTTGAATTTATTTTCGATGAAAAAACATTTATCATTAATAGATGCACAATCTATATCAATAATATAAACATTAACACATCTATTTCTTACAAACAAAATCTTGGCATTATTTGCATTCTCAATAACACATTTCAATTTATCAAAGATAGTTATATAGCATTTATCACACAATTGACTAATGCTAGCAAGTTGTGTTTCAAGTTTTCAACCAAACACACATTTTCAATAAGAGTAAAGGATACATTACCGACATTGCCAATACCAATGATCTTTCCTTTTGAATTATCTTAAAAGGATACATCTCCACCATTTTTTATCTTGGTAAGGCTTCAAAACCAAGAATAATTGTCTGCCATATGTATTGAGCATCCACTGTCTAAGTACTATTTGTTTTTCCTCTTATTTGATCCATGCAGAGAAATCTCTAAGTTTTAGGTACCCAAAACGTTTTGGGTCCTTGAGTGCTAGACTTGTTTCTTTTGGAACCCAAATACATTTGATCCCATAATATGCATTTCTCTTAATAGGGCAACTATAATTCATGTGACTATTTCAATTGCAATAATGACAAACAGTTTGATGATCACTAGTGGAGGTAGCCTTAACAAAGTAATTTTTATAGTATTTTTGTTTCAAGTTAGACTTACACCTAAGTTCTCCTTTATCAAACACACATTTTTTAAAGCTGAGTAATTTTTCTAAGTTCTTTTAACCATTTGTGAATTTTAACACAATCTCATTGAGCTCATTGCTCTTCTTCTTAAGCTCTTCATCAACTTTTGACTTTTCATGCTCATATGAGGTATTTTGTTTACCTTTTAGAGAAGCAATCCTATCATACAATATTTCATTATCTAATTCTAGTTATTTGATCTTTTCATTTAGTAAATCAATGCATTTATGCAAGGCATCCTTTTCATTTGAAAGTTCTATCATTTTCTTCTTAAGACATGCATGTTTCTTACCAATTTTCATAATATCATTATGCAAATTTTTAAAAGCATCATACAATTCATCATAAGTAGGAAGATTTTTTTATCTCATCAAGTTCATATCTCCTATTATCATAAGTGCTAGGTTTGACACTTCTTGTGAATCTTAATCATCACTGCATTCTTCATCGGTGTTATCCCACATAGCTACCATTGCCTTCTTCTTGAGCTTGTTAAGAAGAGGACACTATGATCGTATGTGTCCAGACTTCTTGCACTCATAACAAGTGATTGGCTTCTTCATTTTCTTTTAGTTCTTGTAGTTTTTGAATCTTTTCCTCTCACTAGTTTTCTTGAAGAATTTTCTAAACCACTTGGAGATCATAGCCAATCTTCATCATCAAGCTCTCTTTCCTCATCACTCTCATGTTTTAATGCTTTGAGTGCAATGCTTTCCTTCTTCCTTTCTTCATTGCCTTTTCCGCTACCAAATCTTCTTCATAAAAATCTTTTACTTGGTTTGTACCTTCATAGACAACTTCAAGTTTATTATAAATTTCATGAGCATTTTCACAACTAAAAACTCTATGAACTCTTTGTTATCTAAGGCACGAAATTGGGCATTCATAACTTTGGAATTTAGAGAAACTTTTCTCTTTTTCAACTCATTCCATTGACTATAAGTTTTGAAATTTCTTCTCCTTCTTCATTTTTAGTAGTCAGCATGAAAGGACCATAATTAACGATTTTTCAAATTTCATAATCTAGAGGTTGCAAGTAATTTCTCATCTTAGTTTTCCAATATAGCTAATCGTTTCCATCAAAATATGGCGGTCTAGTGGTGGACTGTCATTCTCTAAATTGGGAATCATTTTGAGTTGCCATTAATTTTTAACTCTAGACGATTAAGTCTAAATAAGAACATCTTGCTTTGATACCAAATGAAATACTAACTCGGCAGCCCAAGATAGGGGCGAATTGAGATTCTAAAAATTTACGCAATTAAAAATTAATGCAATTTAAACAAAGCAACCAAATTCAAAATAAATAAATTAATGTGTAATGAAAAATAAAGAGATAGGGTAAGAGAGAGCAAACACGTGATTTTTACGTGGTTCGACCAACCGTGCCTACGTCCACGCCTCCATGGTCACCGGGATGGAGGACTTTACTATGCGAGTCTCCAAGGCTTCAACAACTCTTACAATTGACTTCCAATGTGTCAATAAACTTTTACAATAAGAGATTATCCCTAATCTCTTAACTCAAGATATCTCAACACTTACAACTTCTCAACTTAATTTTACAAAAATGATTACAAATAAATTTCCCTCACATAATGTGTTTGATTACAAACGAAAGCTCAATATGTGTGAATGAAAGAAATGAATACACAAATTTTATACTCATATTGCAGAGGATTGCTCAATGATAACAATAGTTGCTCTCTGCATTTAAATTTGATTGAAGTCATTTTATAGTTGGAGTATAAAACTAACCGTTATTGACTTTCCGATGATAACCGACTTGCCGCTTTATGTTAATTGGTTTGCCGCTTGATGTTGCCGTTTTAGTCAAAGATTTGAATTGTTGCACATCCAGTTTGCCACTTTTCATTTTTCGGTTAGTCGTTTTTACTCTAGAGAGCTTCTGCTTGTTAATCGATTTGCTGCTTTGGTGAATCCGGTTAGTCGCTTGTTATAGTGAAACAACTATTTTTGCCGCAAATCTTTATTAAACTTTGCAAATAGGTCCATTTTTAGAATTTAAAACAATATTTGTTGATTTCAAAGTTCTCAAAACTTTTCAATTAAAAGCATAAACTTGAAAACAATCAATTTCATAAAATCATTTTCTTATTTCAAAAACATAAGGTGTAATTCCTAATTTAACCAAAACATGTAGTTTGTTATTATCAAAATAATATTTTATAACCATATAGACTAACGCAATGCCCTTGAAGGTGTCTATATCGTTTTGGACATGTGGCGGACCGTCACTAGTTATTACCATCCTCAAGTAGGGATTTAAGAGTAATTTGTCCTTTTTAATTGAGGCTCTTGGGCTTTCTAGAGTTGGAAACTCTCCTCTGAAGGACTATCCTTATTGACAGCATGTCCTCAGCCCTAATTTGCTCATTTCAAATGAACCGATTAAGTTGAAAAGCATCTAATTTCGTTGTGATGGGGCAGGAGACTGTGTTTGTAGTATCTATTTCTCATATTTGAATCATGTGGCCTATAGTGAGACATTTTGGAGATAACCCAAGTGGGGACCAAGCAATAATTATGTGTTATGGCCTTATTGGTGAGGCTGTCACTTTCTTTGTGGTTCCAAGCTGACACGTGACAGTTTTGGTGCACTGTGGGAGACATAGTCTGCAATTTTTGGTTAAAGCAAATGGAGGTGATTTTCTAGAACCTACATGTTATATCCTTGTTCTTTCAATTCCTTCTTCATTCTTTATAAGGACTCGAGAGCCTAAGAAATATCTTCACACGTGTCATAACCTAAGCATTTCTTATTCAATTTTTACCACCAATTAGTATCTAATAAATAAAATGTACATGAACTTGTGTTCAACAGCCAAACCATATTTTAATCTTTTATTTTAATAGCCAAACGACTTTCATTCCTGCAGAAGTACTAACTTAAACCTTGATTTACATAAACCAAGGTAAAGATCAACTAAAATTCTTCGATGAAAGCGCATGTATTGATTACGGAAAAGCCGCACCGTACAGTAGATTACAGCAAGAACTGTGGTAGAAATTCTTGTTTTGTAGCTGCGCTGTGGCAGGCAGCTGCAAAACAAAGGTAATCGAAGTTGAAAACAACAAAAGGAGGGGCCTTCTTTCTCTACATACATAAATAGCGTCCTAAAACTCCCCGTCATTAGTCTAGATTACGCCCGGTAGCCTTCGAGTCTGTAGTAACAGAAGCTGAGGTAATATCTTTCATGGATAACCTAGACACTGAAAGGGATATTGCTCTCAGCACTCACTTAAAACTCCCCGTCATTAGTCTAGATTACGCCCAGATTACGCCCGGTAGCCTTCGAGTCTGTAGTAACAGAAGCTGAGGTAATATCTTTCATGGATAACCTAGACACTGAAAGGGATATTGCTCTCTGCACTCACTTACAGCCTAATTGGTAAGTAAGCACTTCCAGAAAGGCAGGCCAATGTAATTCTCTTATTGCTTCAATTCTCATGTTTGCCTTCCCTATACTGCAGACTGCATGATCCACATTACCATCCCACAAAAAAAGACAAAAAATGAATCTCCTACATATTGTGCTTTCAATTACAGGGTTGGACTAGTTTTGATTGCTTCATTGATGTTTCTGGCTAGTGAATTCAACAGTTTAACTATTTCCATTCCTCAGGGGACTATAATTTGTGAGAGCTGCCAATTTGGCTAAAGATCATGATAATATATAATTAAACATACATATCATTTAGATTTGATTGATAATATCATTTAAAAGCTTCATAGTTGCATATGTGTATTATATAAGATATGTATTCTAATATGATGTAAAATTCCTATTCCTAAATTATTCTGACAGATGTGGATAGAAACTCCCCAAAATCAAGTAGAGAGACGGTACATGTTCATATCTCCGACTGTACAGATACCTGACCTTGATCTTGCTAAAATCTCAGCCGAAAATGAATCCACATAACCCTTCATTTACCGATTCCAATTAAATGAAGCTGCCAGAAATATAGAGAAAATTATTAGATTGCAATTTGTAAGTGAAGACTTGTAACAAACAATTTCTTTAAGAATTAAATAAGAAATCTACAATGTTATTTTGTGGCTGCCTCCAATAGAATCCCTGCAAAAGCACTGGCAGGATGTTGCAGGCAACGAGGATGTAGATCATCAGTGCATGCAAACCCATCCACTCAAATACCATAGTCACACGTCTCTGTCCTTGAACATCAACCTGCAGCAAAAGAACTAAGTTACCAGTTTGAAGATGAGACAAATTGAGCTGTTTTTCAGCACAAAAGGGAAGACAAAACTACTAAAGGAAAAGTCAAGACTATGAACTGCAATCTAATTAAGATTGAATATTTAATATCTATAATAACATAGACTTGCAAGCATAAGAATAATCAAAAGGTTTCTTCAACATGAAATGACTGGAAATATATCGAACCATAAAGTAAATTCCAGCCAATAGAACGCCAGAAGCTCCAGCAGTGAGACATGTATAACTCAATGAGTAAAGAGCTTTGTTTAAATGCATCCCTGAGATAAAGAAGATAAACGTGTTGTTAAAAACTATGTTAATGCTATTATTACAATCAGCCCACCATCACTATTAAATTTGGATCTAACAACAATATAGAAAGAAACAACCTACCCACAAAGTCCAAGGAAAGGCCCAAGCCTATAAGACAAGAAGACAGGATAATCCAGTTAAGCATTCTGTCCCTGTGATCCTACACGTGCAAGGTAAATAAGAACCGTGACATGAAGATAAACTTACAATGTAAAAATGAAAAATAATGTCACAAGTAAAAGATTTACCTTAAAATGGACGATGAGGTGCCCAAAGTGCAAGCCGATCAAGCAGGTTACAGTGGCCATCACTGAACTACAGCCACAAAGTACACATGAATTATAGAACTTACAGACAAGTCAACCCCATAGACAAGAGGTATATGACAATTCAAGAAATTAGGTTACACTTCCCCTCTTTCAATTAAGGAATTTACACATTGTCCATGTGACAGCAGCATATCTGCTAAATTTTCTTGGTAAGGACAGTACAATAATGCTTAAAAAATGGAACTCTAGACATACCTCAGGAGTCCTTCAGGATCGAAAGGAGCTTGACACCATGAAGGAGCATCAAGAGGCATTGGGCCATAGTCTGGGGAGTTGATACTGCATTGCTATGAAGAAATGAGAAAGGAGAAACATAAGAGAAAGACAAATCATGGCAAGTAGGACTGTATGAAATACTGAAAAGTAATTGAAACCAAGTTATTAAAGGGAGATACCTTTGTTCGTGAATAGATTGGCTTTCTGTATAAATGTTGAATACCCAATATTTTCCGATCAATCATTCCAACAGCGTTACAAGCTGGTCCAGTGCTACCACGCACTCCACATGTAACCTGTCAAAGAAAAATAGTATAGAGGCACTTAGGGCATCAATCTTCTGACCAAAATTCTATGGTGGAAATAAGAGAAAAAAGTAAACATTATGAAGCTCACGTTAAATATCCGTGGCGATGAGGAAGAGGTTTCAACTGGAAACTCATACAGCCAATCAGGTACATACAAGCCGTACAACAACAATAAATACAGAGTAGTAAGCACCAAAGCAACAACCCTGTGAAACACAGAGAATCGCCCAAAACTCTATTAGTAATTTTGTTGTAATACCGACACAATACATGAGAACTAATGGAACCTCAAAAGACTAACAGAATTAAATATTTTTAATGACCTGCACACACCTTATTGACAAGAAAACACTAGTATTTATGTGTACACACATGCAAATGTACATACAAGGATACAAATGTACACACCTTGTGTAACATAGTGTAATAGTCTAGAGAAGATCTAAAGTACAATATTCATATTTCTGCATAGTATGAGCTACAAGTGAAAGATGACGTATGGTATATAAAACATAAGAAATTATAAAACTGAACCATCTTTTGATACCCAGAATGAGAAATCCCTCAAGTTTCTATGACACAATTTTACCAAAAAAAAAAAAAGGAAAAGAACCAAAATGCAACAAAATCTATTACTTTATTCTTGAACCCAATTCTAACTTCAGAAAGAATTTTGAATTATGATATTCTTCAAATATACGATCAAGTTATCCAGGCAAACTTTGATACAATACTGTTGTAGCTCTTAATCACACTTACCAATGGCCTCGATATTTCCTGAACAGAGATAATTTTGAGCTTACATGGCCATCGCCCTTTAGCCAAATCTCACACAGTGCTGCCACCAAATATGATATTGCAATTCTCTAGGGAAGGGGGAAAGAAGTGAGTGAGTTATTACACTGCAGAAACTGAGTAAAACTTTAAAAATAAGTCCATTGGTTGCAGCAACCATTTACACGGTCCATTTTGACAAGGTGGGTCTATGTCAAATGGGTCTAATAGAATCTAAAATTTTTCTCTCAAAACACCAATTATGAAAATTAAAAAATAAAATTATAGTATACAAACCCATAAACATTCCCACAATAACCCAATGAGATTCCTTTAAGTCTACTCAATCCAACTCCAAATTTCGTTTATCTTACTAATGTTCTTGTAACTCCAGTTCTTCACTTCTTTTTTTAACCCCCCCCCCCCAAGCTGTCTTGTACAATAGTGAATAGAGAGAGAGAGAGAGCGAGCTATGGAGGGGTACTGTGGGCAATTTGCTAACATTCTAAGTTATATCCATCACAAATATATAGAGATGAGCTATTGTGATTACAGATGATTGACAAAGTTAAACTTTGGTAATACAAGTATGAATGATTTGAAAATCACAAAGCCAACAAACTAGGAGATATCTTAGAGATTACCTTTTTCTTTTATCATCCCTTGGCCTTCACTAAAATGTTTGTATTAACGTCATAGTTGCAGTAGAGTGCAAATCAATTTATGGAGTCATACATAATGAAACCTTTATATTTCTTCTATTAAAAGTTCTAAATGATCTAATAACTTTTATTTTTTATTTTTTAGTTTTTGCCTGATTTTAGTCTTTGACAATTTTAGATATCTTTGTATGAACCCAGGGAATGTTATTTATTTATGCAGAATTTTCATTCAATTTCCACGACAAGAAATTTTCTTTTTTCTTTTTTCTTTTTTTGGACATGAAAGTTAATTGCCTTTATGGATATTTTGGTAATAGAAATCATTATTAAATATGGGTTTTGAGAGTATTTTTATGGATTCAAATAGCCCCACCGTAAATTTGAGAGAAAAACTATCAAAACTTGTTGATAACGCTCCAAACCTTAGTAGCAGCCATATAGGCTATCAAGTTTCAACTACTAAAACATTAGTAGCCATATAGGCTATCAAGTTTCAACTACTAAAACATTAGTAGCCATATAGGCTATCAAGTTTCAACTACTAAAACATCATGGAATAATCATTTATTCCCTTGGTCTAAGTATCAGGAATGAAAAGACGTAGTGGGAATGCATACCTGCAGTACTCCCATCCATCGTATTTGCGCAATATCCACTCCATACTTCAGATTGTTGATCCCATGGAGAAAGCCACCTAGACGGTAGAAACAAATAATAGATTTTAGCGCAGAATAAAGACAAATAAAAGCATGCATGATCAATTAGACAAAACATGTTTTAGTTGACAAAAAGCACTCAAACATAAGTAACACATTTCTTTTCCAGGCTTTTTCTATATTCACACTACAAAACAAAAAGGACAAATATTTGCATAAAATACCGAATAGTGTTAAGCTTTAAGCATTAGGGGGAAAAAAATGTCTAAAAGTTATTGATCTAGTAATCACCTTGTAGAAAAATGCCTAATAGGAAAAGATTCAATGCCCGCAGTATTGCTTTTCTAGTTGCAACAACTTTGCAAGGGAAGTTCTGAATGGGGGCAAAAATCTTGTTAGCTTTTATGAGATCATTGATGGTGATGCATCATAAACAAAATCATCATCAAATGATAAGCTAAGAAATTACTATCGCCCAGAAAAATTTAACAAGCAAAAGATAACTATGGTAACTGAATAGTTCATGCCATAACCCATCTTAAACATATTTGCTTGATTGTTTTCTGATTAAAGTAATACATTTGAAAAACAAGAGATACCTTGTACGTAAGAGCCAATGAAACACCAACAATAAAGAGGAAAAATGGCATAACAAAATCTGCAAGTGTTAAACCGTTCCATGGTGAATGATTAATAGCAGGCAGAATTCCACCAACATCATCAACGAGTATCATTAGCTGCATCAAGAATGTAAAGAGAGAATAATGAATAATTTATTTATAAATAAAATAAAATACTTAAGCAGAGTTTCAAATACATGAAAATCTTTGCATGATTTTTTTGTTTTTAATGAAATATTGCAGGGTTAAAATTATAATGTATAAATAATCCTCGATTTAATCATTTTATACAGAAAACCAGTGCAAAGAATAAATGGTAATTCACTTTAACCCAGTAAGGTCATTTTTTGTGTATAAATGGTAATTCACTTTAACCCACTAAGGTCATTTTTTGTGTGGACCAATATTCATTTCAAAAAATGGATGATAGAAGAATCCAATGATTACAGAAAAGAAACACAAAAGAAAAGCTTCACAGAGATGGTTTAGAACAGAACAAAAGAAAATTAATGCCGAGTAGCTGCCATCACTGGACATCAGTCTCATTCACAATGGCCATCTAATTATTGGTCTCGAGAAAAAGAATCTTAAACAACTTAAAATGCAGACTCTGTAACTGGAAACTTAAAGCATGTGACAAAAATTGATAGCTTAGTGTCTGTTTATAACTGGAGAGTTATCATTTGATTCTAGACAACCTAGCTGCTTATTTGTGGAGGTACATGGGAACATCATAATGGACAATAGAAGAATTCTATCCTTTTCAATATAAAATTACTTAAATTTACAGCCTTTATGTAACTTTGTAATTCCACGGCTTAAGGCCCCCAAAAAACTAGTATTTTAACAACCAAGAAATGTTAATGCTTTTCCATCAAACTGGAAAAAATCCTCCAGAACCACAACTTAATGATGGAAATATTTAATTGATTACCCTTCTACAATCCCTCCTTGCGCAAAATAAGAAAAAGTAGACTTGAGTTCTCTCAGTTTAGTAGGGATAGCAAGAAAATGCCAATTTTTCCCTTCTTTGCTATGCTAGTATTCCAGAAAAATCAGCCCAATAGCAATCAGTTATATATTAAACATCACGTTTAATCAGTAAGGAATTAACGTCAACACATCCAACTAGATCATAAAGTTCAACAAAGATTGTTCAAAGAAAGTTTTGACTATAAAACTCATTTAGTATTTATTAAAAATCATTTAATAAGTAATAAAAAGACAAATTGCATTAACTTAACTTCATATTCAATTAGTAGTTTGGATATCACTATATGAAATTCAGCGGCAATAGCTACACATATAAGTAACAGAGATGGCAGTAACAGCAACAGGTGCCTAACTTGTTAAATGATTTTTAAAATATCTCTCTTCTGATCCACTTGGGTAGGATGGAAAAGGTGCAATTGCATGGCAACACATATCGCATTGCATAGGACAGGCCACCGAAAGACGTGAAGACATCCACTTTATTTTTATTTTTTTTGCTTTACGCTAAAGCATCATCAAGATAAGTCCTCAACGTTATAGATTTTGCAAGCAATATTATAAAAATTGAAAGTATAAAAAAAAAGGCAAAAACAGACAGAGAGAGAAGACATTGCCCATTGTCAGCATAAACTATACAAATATTAAATTGATGTTCCATGTTACATATCAGACAAGAGTCCTTAGGTGAGGATGTCCGCGGATTCGGACATTTACGGTGCTGCAAATAGCTTTTACCTACAATGTAAAAGCCTTCTAACGTCCGTACTTTAGGATGATTAATCTAATGAAAAACAAAAAAGAAAAGACTAAATGCAGAAAAAGATTTGTACCTACAATACATGGATATGGAAACGGAAACAATGCATTAAAAAAACAAAGAAGTGTTTACCGCAACAGTGAGTCCGCGGAAGACGTCAAGAGAAATAAGGCGACGTTGTTGATGTTGTGGGCGAGTTTGCTTTGAGTTGGAGTTTGAAGGAGGAAGTAAAGGGTCTCGTTCTAATTTCCCATTGGCAGGGGCAGACGTTGATTTAGAGATCTGAATAACCAGTTGATCGTTCGCATCATTGTTAATAGGATTGTACTTGGCCATTTGTATTACAACAATGCTATCTTCTTCCTTCTTCTTTTCAGTTTCAGGAAAGAGATAAAGACCCCCTTTGGCTTTGGCTCTCCTCTCCCTCCTCTTTTTGTTTCTCCTTTATCCTTTGCGTATTTATAGCAAAATATATTTGTAAGGTAGATACAGAGTAGACAACAACAACCAGTGATTGATATTGAAATTGATGGGGGCACCGCCATTTTTATTTATTTGCCTTTATTATTATTATTCACCTCTGACTCTTGTTTACACTTTTTATCTTCTTTTACTTTATTTGTATTCCATCCGTTTAACAACTTAACATTACGCAGTACGCACCACCTATTCTTGCTTTTCTTTTCCATACCCATACGTGGCCGCTTTCATCAGTCGTTCCTTGTCTATTGTTTCAAAATATCTTTTACCTTCCTTGGAGAGAGATTCTCTCGGTCTCTCTCCTTTTTAGAAACGGCGTAAATCTAATCTTAAACGTCCTAAAAAGGCGTAAATCTAATCTTAAACGTCCTATTCTATCACTCTACATGCTATAATACTAATTACTTAATTAATTAAATACATTAATTATAATTGGATTGGAAATTGGAATAAGATATTTAGGAAAGATGATCCCTGAAAAGAATATCTCAATTTAAAATGAACTGCAACGAACAAGATTTTATTTGTATGATATTTTTGGAGAGAAACAAGAAGTCGAAATATTCCCCCACAGGCCCAATAGGAATACTCAATCGCATTAGTCGTGACAAAGATAAACACATCCGCACGCTCACATCAGTGAGAAGTCCCACAAATCTGGTTGATATTCAGACCTATTACTTCAATACACCTCAACACTTTAGAATGAGATCAATACGTGTGCAACAAAGTAGCACATTCATGGTGCCGACATCTCTAAAGTTGGTCGACACCCTCTCTCTAATGAGGATTCGAGTATTCCTACCAATACCATGCCGCCAATTTGCCATAATATCATGACTCAATCACATGAGTCATGATAAATAGACATACGAAGGCACCTTCACATTAGTGATTAGCTTCACAAATCTGATTCCTATTCTATCACATAGGTTACTTTTAAGCAAGTAACGCACACTTGAAAAACGAAATCAATGAATGTGTATGTAACAAAAGTGGCATCTTTTAGTTGAGTTAGTTGGCACTTTCTCTCTAATGGGAGAAAAATTCTGAGAGGTAATTTAAAAAAAAAAAAAAAAAACATGTTGAATAACCAAGTAGTCTTTTTGCAACAACTGAGAAACAAAATCCGTCCAAAGGAATCAACAAGCACCCACAACAACTTATGTTGTAAATGTGTGACCTAAGTTAAATATTTAAAAAAAAAAAAAAGAACAATGGAGGATGAAGAAGAAAAGAAATAGCACTGTCCTCACCAGAAACCTGCAACCAGAACAACCAATGGGCTAATAAACATAAATAGACAGAAAGCAAAAGTTACAAATAATTTAGTAGTACCAAATCATACAACAAAATCTGCAGCTTTGAGATAATGACAAAAATCTCTGGGAAAAGTACAAAAGGAAATTGAATAGACCCACTTAAACACACACTAACAACTATATGTATACTCATAGAATACAAAAAATATTTAGAGCATTTACCCAATCAAACAAGTCAAGGTGACTATTAATGTTTTAATTATATCCCAGTTTTTTAATTCCTATCCGACATGTCAAGTTTAATCTGAAGCTGCCATACGCAAAGGGTATTCCCTCTTTTTAATCAAATTGATTATAACCTACCTACATTCCAATTTCCATGTAACTGTGCACGACAAATAGGAACTAACCCATGATACCATAGAAAGACATCACCATTGCTTTGTTGAAAAAAAATTATTTGCTGCGGCAGAAATAAAGAAAGCTAATTCCCATCGAGATAACTAGAAATTCTAACCATTAAGAATCGTAATGAGCTTAAAAAAAAGGATAAAGGCCCAGCAGAAATTGCTTGGTTTGTGAAAGCCTGCATCTGTCCGTATATATTCTGATCGAATATGGTAAATGATGTAGCAGTGACATTCGACATACCACTGGAAACATCACCTGCAATTAAAAAGGAAAAATGGTATACAAATACAAAATTGCAAGCTTAAAACTTAGGGTAATCAATGGCAAATGCAGCAAAGGCTCATAAGACAATCTTCATCAATCTGGCCCCAGTCTATTCAAATGGTAGTTTCTTGCTAGTATTCATCCTATCTACTGGTTTCACCTATCTATAACTCCCTTCGTATTTTACTCACACTTGAAATCAAAGAAATTGTGATCTTTGTACATACATCCATTAAAAATTGCATATCACATGATGCAACAACCAATTGTGAACAAATGTACCACCAGTCCATTATAGACAGGATCAATCTGGCATGGACCTGAACAAGCTGAATTATAACTAAATATCCATTTTGTTCTGCATAGCTCAATATTTTCGCAAGGTGGAAATACATATCATATCATCACTAACAGAAAAGCTGAATTATAACTAAATGTCCATTTTGTTCTACGTAGCTCAATAGTTTCGCAAGGTGGAAATACACATCATATCATCACTGACAGAAAGAAAGAAATTTAAGACTTACAGCAAGAGCAGATATCTGAGCTAGTCATCCATACCAACGGTGTCTTCTCTTCCAATGGCATCATTCTTTAGATTTCCACAGACATTACACTCCATAACAGTAGAAGGCGTAGCATCGGAAGGAGGTAAGGGAGCCAATGTTCCCCAACAATTATCTCTATCACACATGTATCTCATAAAGAAATATGCATGAGGAAAATTAGTGTCACCGTGAACTTCAGCATCATCATCAGAGGCCACCATTTGTTCATCCTGATCCTCATCCATAACTTCTTCATTGGTCTCATCATCATTGTCATTGTCAGACCAGTTAGCTTCCACCTTGCAGCGATCACAGTCACAGGCAAAGCCATAGTCATATAGCAATCTCTTCTGTCTAGTGGAGTAATAATAATTAACAGGGAAATAACTCAAGCAAATCTCCCTGCCTTGGGGAACGTCATGAATCATCCTAACAATAATGTCAGTGTTATTCTCAGCAGCAGCGTCCACATAATCAAACCTACAAGCATTTGGAAGGCAATCGTGGTTAAAGAAAGAAGCCTTGAGGTAAATGCCATAAGCACGAACTGATCTCCGGCCATCTTGGCCTTCAATGTAAGGTTCCATTAAACCGAATGCATTGAGCCTGTCCTTGGCGAGAAGAGCAGCAGTAAGCTCAATAGTAGTTGAAGCAGGAGGAGGGCAGAGTGAGGAGAGGTAATGAGCAGCCGATGTATCGTTATCAGTAACAGTGCCTTGAAGAGCAAGCAAAATTTGAAACTGGGAAGGATTAACAACGGCTAAATTATATGCGGCGATCAAGAACCGGGCCTGGAGTTGTCGATCCAAAGGAAAGTTGGCGGCGTCAGGGGAGTTGAGATTGAGCAGACGGGTCAGAGCTTGGCAGACATAAGGAGAGTGGGATGATGACGCGGCGGCTGTCGAGCACTTGGGGCTGCAGAAGGCGACTGAACAAGAAGGGCAAATTGACGATGAAGAATGCATTGTTTTCCTGAAGCAATTGTGACAAAATGAAGAAGAATTGATGAAAGGTAGAGCAGAGTAGAGGAGAATGGGAGAATCTCTGAGGACTATTTGACCTGCTTTTAGTGATTGTGTGGATACTAAACCTCTCCCTCTTCCCTCTATCTCAGCAACCGTCACCGTCTCACTCACCGCCGACATTTCTGTGGTTAGGGTTTTTCTTCACCTATGGGTTTCGCTTTCTTCTTCTTTGGGTGCTCAGTGGGGATGACTCAATTTCTTTTTTAAAGAAAAAATTATAAAGAATTATTAAGCGGATGAAACAAACTACATTTTATACCAAATTTCTCAAGGAAAAATGCATAAATACGGCTGGTCAACTAGTCAATCCGCTAGATTTTTCGTTTAAGCGGGTTGAAAGGAAAAAAAATTGTCAATCCGACTGTATCGGACTGGAATTGGGGTCTCATTAATATCTCAAAATAATTCGAATTAGAATTGGATTAAATTTGAATGAGTTCTTTGAGGCCTTTCTGCCACTTTTGCCACATAAAAAAATTCATGAAATCCTAATTAGTGAAAATGAACAGAACAAGTAAATATAAATCATTAAAAAAAATGTAATCACGCTATATAGGGTTAATTTTATTGGGTTCAACTGTAACACAGCCGCTGTGCCTCGTACAGCCGCTTTTTTATTTGCGCATATAACCGGCCACCAAAGGTAGCGGTTATACAGTTAAAATAAAGGCAAAAATTAAAGGTAATTATCGTATAGCTACTCTTCTTTAAGCAAATATCAAACTAATCAATTCAAACAAGAAAACTACCAAAGACCCCTCAAATTACATGAAATATACTTTTTTATTTTTTTCATAAAATTAAAATATACTTTTTTTTAAAATAACATTAAAAGATACTTAAAATATGACACTTCTATACTAGTAAGAATAATAATTTAAATATAATTTAATGAAATTGATTTTAAATTAATTGAATTATTTATAATATTATATTATAATTTTAAAGATATTTTACATAAAAAATAATCAGAATATTTTTATTAACATTTTGATAGTGCAATGCAGTTTTTCTGTAGAATTGTATTAAATTATATTTATTTCTAAATAAATAAATAATCAATCTCTAAATGCGCATAAAGTGACTCAAACCTCTACCTACTAATATGAGGATAACTTTTATCCAAGTATTGGATAATTATCAAACAATTATCTTGTTCATGGTGTCAAATATTCTAATTACATAAAATATTATTAGTTTTCTTATTATGATTAGTGGTAGTGGCTAGTATCTATATGTTATATGGATACCTTCTAAAAACAATTTGTATATTAGATAAATATAATATATCTAATGTTTCAAATTTTAAATAGTATTCACAAAACAATCACTTGTTCAAATTAATTCATACTACAAATTTATGTGAAATTAGCTATTTTATTTATTCTTTTATACTATATTATTTGTATGGTTATATTTGTTCATTGTTTTAAGTCATATAACTTTCTATAAATACTTAAAACAAACACATTAATACGTAATGTTAATTTTTGATCTATTTCCATTAGTGGTATCGTGACTAATAATCTAATAACATTAAAATTCATTTTCTTAGATTGGTAATAACCAGAATTGTCATCCAATATTAATTGGATTTAACTAAATTTAAATTTAAATATGACACTTATTATCATTATTAGATGTTTATTATGAGAATGTGTATATGGTCTATATATGACATTGTTTTATTTTTATAATCCAAATAGTAATATTATTAGTTTATAATTTTAACTATTAACTCCCACATGATTTAATTTGGGATATACCATATTTTCATAAATAACTATATATATATCTCTTTTTGGATAATTATGCCCTTTGATGATAGTGATCTAAATTCAGAATGCGACTATCCATGTAACATGTATAATTAAAATATTTTTTATTAGTTAGCCTAAAAGCAAGGTTCATACCCAAAAACCTTTTGTTTTTAATACAAGATAATTGTAATTTGAATACAACTAATTGGGTTATTTCCACCCTGCCCCCAAATGTTTCGACAATTTTACCGCGCACCCATTTGTTTAAATAATACCCGCCGCGCACCCAAAATCGTCAATTTACCTGTCAAACTTAACAGTGCCGTCCAAAACCAAGCAAATGGACAATATTGCCCATTATTTGAATTTAAACGAGTGAATTGTCAGGAAACCCAAGCCATCCATTCATAATTACAATAATGTCATATTTGTTATAAAGTGTTTAATTACCTTATTATCCTTTTGAATAAAGAGAATGATGTTGGCACACGTGGCATTATTTAACCAAATTGAGAGAATTAGCCAATTTCAGGCATAACGGCTACAAATTTCAACGGTCATTTTTTTAGAAAGGTGAAGTTGACTCCAATTTGCTATAAATCAATTTAGCTGCACTATCTCATCTTCATTTTCACATTCTATACTACCAATCTACCATCTTCGAACATATATAAAACACTGCAGCACCTTTTTCTACTTCAATGGCTCATCATTGCTATTATTAACCATACAAACATACACAAACAGCTAACTATAAAACTTCATCTCTATCACATGATTTAACACATACAGTTCAAATTGCAGAAAAATGTCAGCATTGAGGAGTGCTTCTAGTTCATCAAATTCCCCCTCAAAGAAGAATTTCATCAATGGTGGTCTTATAAGGTTTCATAATGAATTTTGTTACTGTCGATTGAGAGCTGAAATAAAAATTTCAGAATCTGAAGCAAATCCAAACCGATTATACTACAATTGTTCTAGAACTGCAAAGTGTGGATTCTTCAAATGGTGGACACCATCCATGGAAGAGATAGAAGAAATTCGAGCATTAGCACACATACTTCAACCAGTGCATCACAATGTTCATGAAACTGATATTTATGACCAGGGTGCTCTTGTTAACAGACTTAACAAAATCGAAGCAGTGCTGAAGCAATTAAAGAAGTGTCAAATCATGATTTTCATGTTGTTCATTGTTTTGTTTATCATATATTGTAATGCAAGCTAAATAAAGCAAAACATAAATTCTATATATCAGTTGTCTTTGATCCATACATTCACATTGGCAGCAATATACATAGTCTTAAGTTATAGTAACCAAAAAACAAAAACAAAATCTATTATTGGTGTATCCTATCAATTGCCTGTATACCATGCCCAACAACTTACAAAATACCACAAACCAGTCCTATTGCTTGCCAAATAACTTAGAAGCAAACAATTAATTGATTGAAGCTGTAATTGTAGCACAAAAAAAAAAACAAAAGATGACAGCAACTCATCAGTAGAATAAACTTTGCTTTGGTCAAAATAAAGCTGTCCGGACCTGGTTCAAAGTGGCATTGTGGAAAGTGTCTAAAAATTAGATGTATACCTTCAGTAGTTGTTAATCAAAAATATTGCTGCCAACATATCCACCAGTGTTCAGCATTCACTGCATACCAAAATAGGACATTACAATGGTTATAGTTACTTATACCTGAAATAAATTATATGTGAGATTAAAAATGGATATAGGCTCTTACCCTCCATGGTGGGAAGGCAGGTGCCTTCCCAAAATTATTACAGTAATTGTGCACAAATATAAGTGGTTGCATGATTTGTATACTAAATATTGTGCAATTTATTTATAGGTGTTACAACATAATTGTAGTTTTTTTTATTTGCAGTACTATAATAATTAAAAATAAGTAAGACTTCGTAATATTAAATTAATTTATAAAAATATAAATAAATTAAAATGAAATGAACGCTTTCTCATTTTGGGGGCAAAACTGCCGCTAAATGAAATATTTACTAAATATTATTAATTTTTTATCTATAAATTTAAAAAAAATTTCAATTTTTTATTGAAAGTATAAATATTAAATAAGTGTAAAATGAAAAACTAGGGCACAGCCGGCCCTAATTTTTCGTCCTCTCCAATTCCAGCTCTTTTCTTCCCTCAACTCTCATTTCTCCTCCTCCACATTTGGCCATACTTTTTTTTTTCTAATTAGTGTTGATCACTCTCTGATCCACACTCTCCACTGATTTTTCGCATCGCCACTCTTCAATTTCAATTCCATTCTCCACTCTCTAATGCTTGATATGGTAGCCCCTTTTTTCTTTTAATATATGGTGTCATTTTGAATAAAAATTTTGAGTGTGAATTTTGGGTGACCTTAAGGAGAAAGTTATTAATTTTGGCCTCTCCTTACTTATTTAATTGTTTGGGATTATGTGTTTAACAATCTAAATAATTTTCTTTTTTTATTAATTGAATGATTATTCCTGGTTAGGGTTGAAGCGGCATCTATGGAATGCAAAAATATTTTGAGAAGTGATTTCCATGGGCACTTGGGAGCTTAAGATTTCAAGACGGTAAGTTTTTTTTTTCTATTTTTTTTCATATTCATGCTCTGTTATTTTAATATTTAATTTGAACCGCTTTGGATTCTATATATTTATAGAATGCTCTGTATTGTTCTGTTTATTTATAAAATGTAGTATTGAAAAAAAAAAGAAAAAAAGTCTTGTCTTTAATGTTCTATTTGTGATACAAGATGCTGCCAGAATCTCATCGATATTCTGTTAAAGGTGGAAGCTTACATAGTGATGGATAATTTAGGAATGATGCCGGTGTCTACTATATCTCTATAACTTTGCTTATTGAATTGGATGTTAAGGATATGGGTGTGCTTTAGGAGTATCCATGAGATGAGAAGTAAAACTGTGTGAGATCAAGATCGAGTTTAGTAATTAAAGCCGAGCTCACTCTTCATCGACTCGCTAAAGATCTCATCCTAGAAGGTCATTTATGAAAAAAATCAATCTCTTTTTACTTTTTATTTTTAATATTTTTTCTTTTTCTTTTTTAATTGGAATTTCAGATTTTTTTTTGCTTGATGAAATGTATAAATAAGATAATATGTTTTAACATAAACATATTTTGTTTGTTTCCTGTAAGATGTTATAACTATAAATTCTGTTTTTTTTTTATTTGTATTAAGTCCAGATCAACATTTTATTAAGGAAAAAAGAAAAGAAAAGAAAAACACAGTAGATTAGTCGATGTTATGATATGTATTGTGAGGAGAGTTTTGATGTAATTCCTTAATTTTGGAACCATTTATAGCTCTAACATGTGCAAGATGGATCAGCATTTCATGTACTAGTCAACACATCTTTGGCATGCTAATTGATTTTTTTGATAAATTTTTTGCTTTATTTCTCCCTTTGTATGTTCTTTGGTGATGAATATTTTATATGATGTGTATCATGCAAATATGTTTACTTGATAATCTTTTTGAAATTTGGTGTTGGTAATCAAAAGTCCAGAAAACGTTGGATCATTCAATTTATATTTTTTTAAAATTTCCTTACTAGAGTATATTCATGCATAATTTTAATTACTCTATGTATAAATGGTAGTTGTTATTTTATTGTCATGAAATGTGTTCTTTTTCTTTTTAGGGCCATTTGGCATCTTGCAACTAAGGCGATAAATGATCTTGTAAGTGGTAGCTGTTACAATTCAGCTGCGAAGCTCCTAATTTTTTCTTTTTTTTATTCTTTTCTCTTGCAGTAAGGATTATTTTCTTTACTGCACCTAAGATGTTGTTTATGTTTCCTTTTCTTTGGGATAAAAGGGCACTTAGTTTTCCCAATTTTTCATTTTGTTTCCTTTTGTCTTGAGTTTCTGTAGTCTGTAATTCGGCATTTGGAAGGATTTTGATCTGCTTGTTACAGTGTTCTTTAATCAAAGTAGTAAATAAAAATATGACATGAAGCAGTAATTTGTAGTATGAATGGAAATGGTATAAAAATAGATATTGAACTCTTCTTATTTTAATTTGTATATCATTGTGTCTTATTACTCTAGGGATTGTGGAGTATTCAGCTCCTGTTTTATTATTTTTAACCAATTCTTTTTGACAATATGTTCAGTTCTACTCCAGTGATATTATTAATGGCAAATTCTATTTGTTTTCATAAAGATCCAGTTTGCTTGATTATTGTTGCCAATGTAATTGATCGGCATTTTTGTTATTGCTGATATTTTCATGATCTAAAACCTAAATTTAGACATTTATTTGAAATAAATTTTATTTTTCATGTTAAAATTATTTTCAGAGGAAAATAAGAATAGGTCAATCCATGTGATTGAAAACTTGTAATTCATAAATGATAATTGAGAATATTGATTGTTATTGTTAAATTTTCAAATTAAATTTATTAAGTCTTATGAAGATAGATATCATAGCTTTTCGAAATGGTTTCAGTTATATCATGAAAAATTGGAGAATGTATTTCGGAAATTGAAAATTATATACCGTACTTGTTTTTAGGAGACATGCATTCTTGAAAAAGAATGATACTCTTTAAATCATAATATAAAAAATTGATTATAATTATTATTTAAATGGTAAATAAACATAAATATGTATTAAGATCAAAAGTTAAGTATAAATGATCAAATTCATTATCAAAATTAAATTTTTTGAAGTTATGGATAATTTTCGTTTACAAACAAATGCCAACAGATGGTAGTAGATTATTTTTAAAAGAAAAATTAAATACACCAAAATCATATCCATGAATATTATTTATTTATAAACAAATGCTAACAAATCAATGAGTAAAAGACCATTTACAAAGAAAATTAACTATTAAACATGCCAGAATCATATTAATTTTTTTTTATTTTCCTAATGTTATATTGGCCATAATAAACTTTTAAAAATTATTTAGCTAAGTCTTGAAAAATTCAAGAACTTATTTTATATATTGAAAATTATATACTTGCATTAGAAAAAAGAGTGGTACTCATTATAAACAAAAAAAAAAATTGTTCTTAACAAATCTCATGAGGCTTGAGAGTAATAAAAATAATTGTAGTAACAGAAAAAATAAATAATAGTAATAGTAGTAATACAAATATAATATTATAATATTTGTAATTAATAAAATAAATTTTTGGTTCAAGTAATAAGAAATTAAGAAAACTATTTTGAAAAGAAACTAGATTGGTAAAATTTTATACGAATTCAAAAACATCAACTCTTGATTTATTTTAGTCTAAGGTATATAAATACAATTATTTTAGATCAAAAGCTAAGTATAAATAAATTTAACTTAAAGAAATCTCATCCTGTCAATTGATCCCAAGGAAAAGAAAAAAAAACGATAAAATATTTTTATAACATATACTGTCGTAAATTTTAAAAAATATTTTTTTGAAAAATAAAGTTTTTGAGAAGCATAGCAATTGCATGCACTCTTACATATTATTTTTTATTTATTGTTGAAGTTTTGAAAAATTAAAGAAATTATTTTAAAAAGTAAAGAGAAAGATGGAAATAAATACATTAATTTATTTCAAGGATAACTAAAAATAATCAATTAAAATGATAAAATGAGAATAATATGTATAAAGACTAAAAGCTCAAGTATATATACAATCAAGTTTAAGAGATCTCAAGAACAAAAAAAAAAAAAAAAGGCTTAGACTATGGACACCCAAAGTGTTAAAAATGATAAAGGGTTGCAATTAAAAATGACTTGAAAATTTTATTGATGGCATGTAAAATTTTTTGAGGAAGATTGATTGAGGACTTTACACTTGTATCAAGTAGTGCGTTTGTATAAATTAAAGGAATGTAGGCTGGGCAATTATTGTTACATATTCTAGTCTTGTGTATTTTTAAGTGCATCCAATAAATTAGAACGACATTATAATTTATTTGTAAATAAATGCCAATAAATTTAAGAGTAAAAATGACCATTTGAAAAAGATAAATTAATTAAACATACAAAATCATATTACAAAGTGTTCTTACTATAATGTTAGATTTTCATCGTACCATATTGGCCATAATAAATTTCTGAAAATTATTTTCGCTAAGTCTTGAAAATTGAAGAACTTATTTTATAAATTGAAAATTATATACATATTTAAAAATGAAAAGGAAGAATGCTCATTGTAAGAAAAAATGTTGCTAAAAAATCTCATGATTGTAGTAAAGGTCCGGCTATATTGGAACCGCTCTAAGGTAGACACCGTTTCATAACCATACGATCAAAGTTATAATGAGTTTTTTTTACTATTTATCACTTTACGTATGTGGTTATAATTTGTGCTCTACCTTAGAGCAACTCCAAAGTAGCCATAGCCTTGTAGTAATTATAATCATAGTAATAGTATAAAAAAATAATAATAGTGGTAATAATCCAAGTATAATATACTAATATTTATAATTAATAACATAAATATTTTTTGAAGTCATTAGAAATTAATAAAACTAATTTGAAAAGAAAATCGAGTGGTAAAAATTTAATTCGAATTCAAAAAAAAATCTTAATTCTTGATTATTTTAGTTTAAAGATAAATAAATATGGTTTATTTTAAATATAACTAAATACTATTAATTAAAATGATTAAATGATAATAAATATGTATAAAGATTAAAAGCTTAAGTACATATACATTCAAGTTTAGAAGAACTCATGAAGTAACGAAGATTTAAAAAAAAAGGACTTAAATTAAAGACCCAAAATGTTGGAAATGATAAAGAGTTGCAATAAAAAAAATTTCAATATTGTATAGTAAATTGATATTTGTTAAAATAATAAGGGGTTATATATAATTGGCCTTATTGATATTGTTGTTATTTTAAAAAAGTAATATTAGTATTAGTTAAAAAAGGAAATGGAACATGTATCTATAGTGTTGGAATATAATGAAAATAATAGGAACATAAGACCATTGTAAGGTGTAAAAGAGTAGGAATAACTTAACTTAAAAGTGAGAATAATTTACTAAAAAGTTAAAAAAATATAATGGAAAACATGAATTTATGAAGTAAAATTGGATTGTCATCTAAAATATTGTAATACAATTAAAAGAATAAGAATATGTAACCAAAAAATTCTGAAAATAAAGTTGAAATTGATTAACAAAAAGTAAGACTACAAAAAATAAACTTAAAACATCTAATCAAAATATTGGAATTTAATACAAAGAGTGAAAATATAGAACAAAAAAATGATGGAAAAATGAGTGGAAGAGCAAAACTTAAAAGTTGGAATAACTTGATAAGAATTTGATAAATTCCAATGAAAAGTCGAGATCCGAAAAATGAACTTAAAATATTTACCTAAATGTTGGAATTCAATAAAAAGAGTAGGAATATAGTATCGTGGGAAAAAGAGTTGAAGAGGTTAACACAATAGTTGGAACAACTTACAAATAGTTTGATGAATTCAATGACAAATAGGGATCTTAATAATAAACTAGAAATATTAACCCAGAATATTGGAATTTAGTAAAAAAAAAAGTAGGAATATATAGCCAAAATGTGATGATAATAATAGTTGAAGAACTTAACCAAAAAGTTGTAAGTATCTACCAATAATATGATAAATTTCAACAGTGAATAGGGATATGAAAAATAAACTTGAAACATTTACATAAAATATTGAAATTCAATTAAAAGAATAGGAATATAGAACCAACATATGGTAGGAAAATGAGTGGAAGTGCTTAACGCAGAAATTGAAACAACTTGACAAGAATTTAATAAATTATAATGAAAAGTAGAGAACTAAAAAATAAACTTGAAACATGTACTCAAATATTGGATTCAATGAAAAAAAAAGTATGAATACAGGACCAAAATTTGGTGAGAAAATAAGTTGAAAACGTTGACCCAAAAGTTGGAACAACTGACAAAGAATTTAATAAATTTTAATAGAAAGCAGGGATCTGAAAACATAACTTGATATATTTACCCAAACGTTGGAATTCAATAAAAAGATTAGGAATATAGAACCAATAAATGGTGGAAAATGAGTGCAAAAGCATAACCCAAAAGTTGGAATGACTTAACAAGAGTTTGATAAATTCCAACGAAAAATAGATATCTTAAAAATAAAATTGAAACATTCACCCGATGTTGGAATTTAATAAAAAAAATAGAAATATTGAACCAAAATTTGATGGGAATAAAAGTTGAAGAGGTTAACTCGAAGGTTGGAACAACTTATAACGAATTTGATAAATTTTAACAGAAAGTAAGGATCTAAAAACTGAACTGAATATATTTATCCAAAATGTTGGAATTCAATGAAAAGAATAGAAATATAGTACCAAAAAGTTGTGGGAACAACAATTGAAGAGTTTAACCCAAAAGTTGTAAGTACTTACCAATAACTTGATAAACTTCAACAATAAATAGGGATTTAAAAAATAAACTTGAAACATCTATGACAAATATTGGAATTTAATGAAAAGAGTAGGAATATAAAATCCAAAAGTAGTGGAAAAAAGAGTTGAAGAACTTAATCTAAAACTTGGAATGAGTTACTAAGAATCTGATAAATCCAACAAGTAGGGATCAAGAAATAAACTTGAAACATTTGGAAAAATATTGAAATTACGTAAAAATAGTAGAAATATAGAACCAAAAAATGGTGGAAAAAGAGTTGAAGAGAAAAACCTAAAAGTTTGAAGAACTTAGTAAGAATCTGATAAAGTTTAACAACCAATCGAGATCTAGAAAATGAACCTGAAATATCCAAGCAAAATGTTAGAATTCAATGAAAGAGTGAAAATATAGAACCAAAAAGTGGTGGAAATAAAAGTGGAATAAATTAACCTAAAAGTTAAAATAACTTAACAATAATTTGATAAATTTAAACGTGAAGTAGGGATCCAAAAAGTAAATTTGATACATTTACCTAAAATATTAAAATTCAATGAAAAGAGCAAGAATATTGAACAAAAAAGTGGTGGAAAAATAAATTAGAACAACTTAGTAATAAATAGATAAAGTCTAACAAAATATAGAGATTAAAAAATAAACTTGAAATATTAACCTAAAAATTAGAAATTTAATGGAAGAACTAGAAATATAGAACTAATAACTAATGGAAAAATGAATTAAAACAACTTACCAAAAAATTGATAAATTCCAACGGAAAGTAGGGATCTAGAAATTAAACTTGAAATATCTAAACAAAATTTTGGAATTCAATAAAAATATTAGGAATATAGAACTAAAAAATCGTGGGAACAAGAGTTGAAAAAGTTAACCCAAAAATTGAAATAATTTACCAAGAATTTAATAAATTCAAATGAGAAGTAGAGATCTAAAAACTAAACTTGATCTATTTATTCAAAATGTTGGAATTCAATAAAAATAATAGGAATATTGAACCAAAAAGTGGTAGAAAAATAAATTGGAACAATTCACCAATAACTAGATAAAGTTTAACACATTATAGAGATACAAAAATAAACTTGAAATATTTACCTAAAAAATTGGAAGTTAATGAAAAGAGTGGATATATAGAACCAAAAACTAGTGGGAAAATGAGTTGGAACAACGTACCAAAATTTAGATAAAGCGCTACGAAAAATAGGAATTGAAAAGTAAACTTGAAATATACATTATAAGTATTGAAATATGACAAAATAAGTAGGAATATAACCATTTTATGGTATATTTATATTTTTTTATATATTTGTACTATTTTTAAATTTAAAATTATTACAATATTTTTCCTCATTTAATTACAATTTTACCCTTTTTTTTAAATTTTTTCACATTAAAAACAAAGAAAAATATAATTTTCATTATATTATCCGGTTAAAAATCAGTGGTACCGGTTGCATGCATGCGCTATATCAAATTCAGCGCTGCATGGTAGGTTGACTTTTATTCAAGTGACCATGTTTCAAATATTCTTTACACAGAGGGTCCGCTTATAATACAGAGGCTGTATCTCATACATCCACTTTTTATTATTTTATTAATACAACCAATAACCGGCCACTGGTACTCTCATTTTAATTGGTTAAAAGATGTAAATATTAAATGGTAACTATCATATAGCTCCCTCCGTTTAGGTAAATATTAAGTTAATCAATCTAAAATTAGAAAACTATCAAAGACCCCCCTCAACTGAAAAAAGAAAATACTCCTCTTTCTTTTAATTCATGAAAAAATAGTTAATATATTTAACTTATGTACTAATAAAAAATATAATTAAGTAAAATTAATAGATTAATATATTTAAACAACAAAAATAATTATTTTATTTTATTAATATTACGTTATAAATTTAATGATATTTCACTTAAAAAATGTAACTTATGTACTAATAAGAATAATATTTTAATATAATAAATTACAATAAATTATATATTAATTAAAAAATAAATTATATATCAATTAAACTATTTTTATATTACTTTATAAATGTAATGATGTTTTACCTAAAAAACTATCAAAACAACTTTATCAACTTTTAATCACATTAAAATCCAAGTATCTAAACATATAATAAAAACAATTCATTCCTAAATATTTGGAAGAAATCAATCCCAATATCCCACAATACACATATAAGGACTTAAATCCCTACCTACGAAAATGGCTTGCAATGTTTATCCAACTATCGAATAATTATTATACCAAACATCATCCTTACCCCTCAAATGTTGTTGTTGTTGTTGTTATTAGTGCCTAATATTAATATGTTCTTTGTTTACCCTCTAAAAAAATAATCATATATTAGACAAATATAAAGCATCTAATATTTGATATTTTAAAATAAAACTCACAAACAATCTCTTATGCAAATTAATTCATACAAAATTATGTCAAATTAATTACATTATTTAATCTTTTTTGGTATAGTAACTTTTTTTTGCTAAACATTAATCAAATTCATAATGGTACATAATATGGATAATTACAAATTGAATGCAACTAATATTGAACAATGTTATATTAAATTATTTTTACAGTTATATACTTTAAGCATGACAATTACATTTCTAAATTAAGTCAAATTATTTGAGTAATACTACACTCACTAGATGATTCATGATTTGTATATTGAATAGTGTGCAATTATCACAAAATTAGTTATGTTTGGGGGAAAAATAGGAAAAATAGCAAAACCCCACGTGTTGACGATCGGAATAACTCCAATATAATCCAAGGTACCTGACATGATTTGAGGTACCCCGTACGATTAGAGGTGTCCTACATGATTAGAGGTACCCGACATGATTACCTCTGGTATAATTAGAGATACCCCGCATAGATCGGGGTACCCCATATAACTTGAGGTACCCGAAAAATCTGATTTAGGAGAATCCTCTGAAAAAATCTACCATGGGAAATATTTTCATATCTTGAAGGATAATATTTGATTTTGTTAGAATTAAATATTAAAACGTCATACTGAAAAGGGGGGGGGGGGACAACCGCTTGCCACCTCTGCCAAAAGTGAAGGACATTGTCCTAAGGATAGTGGTCCTCAGCCGCCTACCCGACAACCACTACTAGGGTACCCTGGACCACTCTCCAGTGCGCGCCACCTTTTCAAAGGATGAGATACGCCGCAAACGCCTTCTTGATTACCAAACATGCACATAACGACCCAAAATTATAAAAAAGGTAAAAAGACGTGAAAGGCTTGAAAAGGGATAGCCAATAGCCAAAAAGGATACACCATGTGGCAGTTGAGATACTCCATATATAAAGGTATTTAGGTTTTATTCTCCGTCATGTTCTCATTCACTCATGAACACTCACACTCCACAAAATAAGCTTTCTTCAACCTTAAACCTTGATTTACAGAGGGCGGGCAAGCTCTCTTTTCCATAAAAGAAACTTGAGTTTGCTAACTTGAGCGTCGGAGTGTGAATGTCGGGGTACCCTGGCTTCACCTCTAACCTATATTTCACTATTTTGCAAGCGTGAAGCTTGCTTCGAAAGACTTTTTCTGGGTTCAAACCTTTCACCATTGTTACCACTTTCTTTTTACCTTCTCACCTCCTTCGAATTTCAGAAATACCGCACACAACAAATCAGTGAAGTACCCCGTTTCCCCTAAAAATACAAATTCATTGTTCTAAATAAGTTTATCTTTTTCTACCCCAAAATCTGTCTAAAACAAGTTCAATCTTACATTTATATCTATATTTTTTAAAATTAAGTTAATTTATATAACAACTAAAAATAATGAAATTATGTAAAAATATTAACAAGCTTAAATTTTATATCTATTTTTTAAAATTAAATTAAATTTTATTTTTGGTGAAACAATAAGTAATTGGGTTTCATTTAGGTGGGTAAAACTACCACCAGGATAAAAAAAAAAAATAATTTTTTTTAATACCGTGTACATTTACAATTTTTTAATTTTTTCCCCAAATTTTGATTCAAAATTTAAATACCTCTCATTCTTCCATTGATAGAAGCCCTAGCCGCTCAACTCAAAGATATCACCGGCCACCATCGTAGACGCTCAACAAAAAGAAAAACAAGCGGCCGCCATGAGTTTTTACTCCTAAATTTTGTAAATCTTGCTCTTACCTTCTGTCTTTCTCACTACAGTCCCTAGATCTCTCATCTTTTCACCTTCGTTAATCTCCCAAAATCAATCAATAAAAAAATTGGCATCTTTCGAACACTTACAGTTCGAGGTAATGTGCAAGCTTTGAAATTGTATTCAAAATCTATGCTCAAGCATTTCGCATAAAAAATTTATAAATTCAGTTCCCTTTTCTTGAACTCGTCTTATTAGGGTTTAACTGTAATTATTTTTTTTATGTATTTTGAATTATCAGTTAGAGTTTTCAATCCCATTTTTTTTTCTTGCATGTTTTATGGTTCCATTCTAGATGGATTGGCCAGGGAGAAAATTGACGGACGATCTGATGCAAACAATGCTTTTGGCATCCTCTCAAGTGATTGGATCCAAGTCTAAGTGGCGCTGATGAGTGATGAGTAGCCTAAGCTTGAGCTTACTATCACCAATTTAAAGAAAAATCTGCTAAGAATATAATAAAGGTAATTTTTATAGGTAATAATAAAGGGAACTTATTAACTGATATTATTAGGGCAATTTGGTCTTGTTTATATTTGATGAAATAGGTGAACTATGCCTTTATTGAAAGAAATATAAAAATTATGGTCCAAATGTTTAGATAGTCGAAATTAAAGAAAAAATTGCATCTGAATTCTCGACAAAAAATTTATGTGATAATATATTTGTGTATATATATGTGTATATAACTTGTGAAATTCAGTAATGAAATCCTATTAGATAGCATAAATTTCTTTACTTCTGAAGAATTCATAAAATTAAGGTCACATGTACTCTGCCTCTTTTCGTTGTAAATGCAATAAAATGAAGGTATAATGTTGATTTCTACAATCATTTTATTTCTTTTTAACGTTTCATGCTAGAAAAATTAAAGAAAAGGCTAAAAAAGACATTGATTTGAGTTTTTTTTTCTTTGTTGTGATATCGTTATTCCTATCATTTACAATGCTTTGATGATTTGTAATCTAGTTATTTTTAAGTACCCTGAATATAGTGTTTGGGAATTCTGACAAATCATAAGAATTGTGGGAACTACAATAAATAAACAAACAAATAAAAAATGAACGAGGTTTGTATTTTGAATGTATTTTACTTGCAAGAACAAATCTAAATCTTTTAGGTGCTTAATTTCTATGGCATTTTGTAAGTTTTTCATATTAGATGCTATTTTCATGATATATGTTGTTCATGCAATCATGGATTAGTAGTCCTGAAAAGTTTTGATCTTGTTAATTCTGGATGTATTCTCCTCTTTCAAAGCAACAAGTGAAGTTCAAGTTTCTTGAATTGCTGTGATGTTTTGATTTCAGCACATGAATTTTGTGGTTTCTCAATCATTATATTACTATTATATGTTATGCAAAGGTGATGATGGGAATTATGAGTTTGGGTTAGTCAACTTGCTCGTCAGCTGAGCACCACAATCCATTTCTGTATGACAAATAAGCTTCTTTTGGCAAATTATTCTTGAACAATAAATAGCTAAAGAGAAATTAGATTTTGAAGAGCTATTTTCTGAATTCTTTTATATTTGCTTAATTTTGGTAGTAACCTCTTTGTAGATGTTTTGTTAACTAATATAATGAAGGTAGTTTATTAACTGACATTGTTAGGGTAATTTGGTCATGTTTTTACTTCTGAAGAATTCTTAAAATTAAAATCTTGTGTTATTTTTTTTTTCATTTGTTTCCTAAACTGAATGCTGCTGTAATACTGATTTCTATAGCGGTTTTATTTCATTCAATTGTTTCATGCTAGACAAATGAAAGAAAAAGCTAAAAATTATATTGATTTGAGTTTTTCCCCCCTACCGTGGTATTGATATTACTACCATTTTAAATGCTATGGTAATTAGTAATCTAGATATTTTATGTGGTCTGGCTACTTGAACCGATTGTTTTGGGTATGCTGATAAATTATAAAAATTATGAAAACTACAATAAATATACAAGCAAATGGATAAATAAACAAAATTTAGATTTTGAATGCATTTTACTTACAAGAAAAACTCTATATGCGGATGAATTTTTGACAGTTATTTTTAGGTGCTTAATTTCTTTTCATTTTGTAAGTTTTTCATATTAGATGCTATTAGAAGATTTATATTATTCATGCAATCAATTTGTTCTTGTTTATTGTAGACACATTCTCCTCTTTATCTTCCAAAGATGCATTATCGTTAAATTAAAGTTGACATAAAAATTGCATAGAACAAGTATGCTTCTCTGAGAATAATTTTATGTTTTAATATTGCTGTTAAAAATTTCTTTTAAAAAATATATTGTTGGAAATTAGAATATAGTTTTGTGTTTCATTCGCGTTAGAGTTTTCTTTTTTGGTTGAAAATAAAATTTATTTGGTCCTACCTAAGAATTTAGGACTTGCATTTGAAATTTTGAATATTATTTATTTTTCCTAGCCTTGTTTTCTATTATCATTTATTTATTTATTATTATTATTATTATTTTTTTTTTTGTACGTAGGGACCCTTGAAATATAGCAGCATTTGAACTCTAGTTTTTGGAAGCTGTAAATTGATCTAGTTCTATATTGGTTTTATTTTCCCAAAGCTTGTAAAACATTCTTGTAAACCTGTGTAGATGAATGGAAATTTTGATTTGGTTCATTTTTTAGTGCGTTGGATAAATTAAACGCGCTTAATTCATAATCATAAATGTTATTATTGTGCTAATAGATTTTTATAATGTCATATATTGGTCGTAATAAACATTGAAAGATTATTTTAATTAAGCCCTGAAAAATTGAAGAACTTATTTTGTAACTAAAAAAGTGTATGTATATTTAAAAGAGAATGATAGTCAATTAAAGAAAAAAAAAGTGTTGTTAGCAAAATTACAATTACCTAAATGATAAATGAGCATCAATGCTAACAAAGGTAAAAATCTCAAGTATGGATGGTTAAATTCATGACCACATTTTCTAAAGTTATTTCAAACTGAAAAAAGAAATTTCAACACTTCAAGTTCCGTAGAATGAGTATGCTAGCCGAGGATTTTTTTTTTATATTTTAAATATTGTTGTTAAAAAATCATCAAAAAATATGCTGTTAAAATTAGAATATAATTTTGTGTTATTTTATATTTAAGTTTCAATTTTTTTGTTGAAAACAATAGATATCTGATCCTGCCTAAGAATTTAGATCATACCTTTGAAATTTCAATATTTTTGTTATTTTTTTGCAGCCTTTTTTTTAATTTCATTTGGTTTTCGTATTTTTTTATTTAGAGACACATGAAATCTAAATCTCAAATTAGTAGCATTTGATTTAGCTTTTAGAAGCTGTGAATTGATTTAAATTTGTAATAGTTTTATTGATATTAATAGTTTTTAAAGAGTTATTTTCTCACAAGGTTGTAAAAAAATTTCTGAACAAAAGTGGTTTTAGGTTCGACTCTTTTTGTAATTTTAACTTTTCAATAAACCTCACATTAGGTTACTATTGTAACTAACTGCTTAAGTGATCGAAGTTCTCATTCTTGTAATGAAAATCTTGATTTGAGTAATTTTTAAGTGCATCGGATAAAGTAGTAGAACACTATAATTCTATTTGCAAATAAATGCCAATAAATTTATGAGTAAAAAAAGAATAATGATACAGCCACAAACTCTTGTACAAACTTATTTTGTACAAACTGACGTGGCATGATATCATTGGTTGAATGAAAATATAAATTAATAAAAACAAATCATGTGGGCCAAGTGATATTTAATTCAACCAATGATATCATGCCATGTCAGTTTGTACAAAATAAGTTTGTACAAGAGTTTGTGGCTGTATCATTACTCGTAAAAAAAACCATTTGAAAAAGATAAATTAATTAAACATGCAAAATTTTTATAATTATGTATTGTCAACTACTACTTTACTTTTGAGTTCTTTTTTTTTTTAAGTGCAAGCTGATGGGATTGTTTAGATCAACCCAAATCTGATCTAAAGCAAATCCAATCGGATTGGACGAACAATAATCATTTCAATAGTTAGCAATATCCAAATCCTTTTAAGCAATATCCGATTCTTTTTTTATTGGATTTATCTGAGCTAATCCGATGCCCACTACCATACATAACCTTATTTCTCGGATTGCATTTGGATTCAACGTGAATATCGAAATTTTTAAAAATTTGAAGACGTCAGAGAAAATTAAATTTATTTTCTCCTTTAAGCCTCAAATATAACAAACAGTTCAAAGTTTGTGAGGATGGGATCATTCAAGGATCTACTCACATGACATCATATATCATGTGACATTTTAAGTGATTCTTTGAGCATTTTCTGTTTATCTGAATATTGTTGCCTAATATTGCAATTATTTTCTATATCCAATAGTATTCAAGGAACAGCGGAATCCAACTATCTTGTGATGTAGGCTTTAATCAGGGACATATCTAAAAAGGAAAATTGGATTAATAAAAATGAAATTATTTCTATTTTCAATGCTGTTTAATAAATTGACCGTTTTGAGTTGCATCAATTCTATAGCATCAGTCATTATTACCAAGCAAGATACTTGAGCTGTTGAGCAAATAGACAACAATATCCAAGAAATAAACTGAGCTGCAAGGTTATATCTCTAGTGTCATATTGCTAATACTTGCATATCTTAGTGTCATATTGCTAATACTTGCATATCTTAAACATAGCAGACACAAAAACAATCATTGGATCTACAATCCAAGCAAAGTTCCAGTATTGTGCAGATTTTGGCATTACATTAGCCATTCGTTTAGCCCGAAAGTCATGTAGGAGAGAGTAAAAGATAATGCAAATAATGATCACAATACTGGACAACACTGCCGATTATTCGACTGTCAATCAAAAACTTCAAGACAGTACATAAAATTGATTGCTAACACAAGAGAGCAAATAGTCATAGTAAGTCTTTCCGAAATTCCATTTATTTCATTTCACTTGGCCAAAATAGTATCTCAGGGTAAAAAAATAAAAGCTAAAATGGTAGCCATATCAACAGGTAAGGGCTTCCCCAGCTTGAAAGGTATTAAAATGCCTTAGACATCCGTGCGTGATTCAATCCTCCCAAACGAATGCCCTTCTCAACCCCCGTATCTGTGTTGATATGAAAGGTCCATTGATGAGATGACAACATAGAATTCCAAGTAAAAAGCACAACATAAAAGTGGGTAGATTAGTGCATAAATGAATTGGGAAAATCTGTAATGAATATATAAGTCATCTAGTATGGCCTATAATATTTAGCAGAGTGGAGGCATCATGTGGGCATGAAGAACCATGTGTCTCATTTACTTTTGCTAATGGTCAAACTGAAACAAAAGGTAATACTTGGACTCACTAAAGCTGCTCTGTAATTGGCTAAAGTATAAAGGTTACATCTCAGCATCGCCAAGGTATCTCAGACACTTCATTGCAGAAATTATTTCATAAGTAAACAATATGAAAGAAAAAAAATCAGGATTCATCTGACCAAAAAAATAAAAAAGGAGGGAAAAACATAAGAAGACACACCTAGCAGAACCAACTTAAGATATTTCAGAAATACTAACTTACACGGGCATTGGGGATCAATATTGTAAAACGAATATGAAGAGTTGGGACCTCCAACGAAAACCGACTAGGGTAAACACTTTGCCCTTTTATGTAACACAAATTAACTAAGAAGCTGGATCTTCCAAACTCTTAAATGCTCATCGAAATTTAACACAGGAAGGCTAGAGAGTGAACAGGAAAAGAAACTGACCATGGGCATCCTCTTCACTAATCGTTAAACCACAATAATTTTGTGCGTTTTTACATGCATGCGTTTTTCAATAGAGTAATGTGCTCAAATTATAAAATAACTTATTAAGAAAGAACTTCCTCTGATTTCAATGGGAAAGTCTTGGTTTTCTATTAATGCACTTATATATAACACGCTCTAACCTTAGCCGTCATTTCATTTGAATGTTTGATAAGTTCCAGGAAAATGGATTACTATGACACAATATACAACAGGAAGATTACCAAAGGGTAAAAGTTACTTAGCTATTGGAGATGGTTTGATATGTTGTTAATGATAACCAGGACAAAATTTGGCTGCATCTATTTGGCTGGTAGAAGTTACAGTATGCCCAAAAAAAAAAAAAATTGAAGCTACCTACAGTAAGCACTGCTTATGTATGTACCCTTTCCAAAATCAACTATGTTTTCTTGTCGGAGAAGACTCACACAACCCAAAGAACACAAATACTCCACTAAGCTACGAAGATCTCGAAGAATCTATAAGATGCAGAAGAATTTTTTATTGAAGGAAATTTTCTTCAGATTGCTGTGCAACAGAAACAAAAGGGTTTAAAATAAGTACTCTATTTCAGGTCAAGGATCTACTCAGCTGCAGTGGTGTACAAAAAGCAAATGAACGAGAGACATATCTGCTTTCATACTGTCATTATGTAAATACTCATAATACTAAGTGTAAAATAGTACCATGTTTTAAGTAAATGTACACATGACCGGCTCCTTTCATCTTTGAAACACTTCACATAACTTCCGTTGTTTCTTTTATTTTTTTTTAACGGAGTAAATTTTTTTTTTTTAACTTTTCAAGTTTTCTGTAATACAAAAAAGGGTAATTTTTAGGGACCTCCCCTAAAGTTTAGTGTATTGACAATCGAAAAGAAAATATTCATATAATTACAAGGACCTCCCTCGATATTCATACAAAAATACGTATAACGTTGTTATAAAAGGTAAATACGTAAAAGTAAATTTAAAATTTAAACAAAAACAAAATTCAAACAAACACAACCGAACGGAACAATGGCAGCCCCTTCTCCACGGGGCTGACAAAAACGTCAACGGTGCACGCCGCGCCTCCTGGCGCATCGTGTCCTCCGTCGAGCAGAAGGAGGAGTCGCGCGGCAACCAGGACTATGTCTCCGTGATTAAGGAGTGCAGATCGAAGATCGAGGCCGAGTTGATGGAGATCTGTGGCGAGATCTTGAAATTATGGGACCAGAAATTGGTTCCCGCCGCTGCCGCTGCTGATTCCAAGGTGTTTTATTTGAAGATGAAGGGAGATTAACATAGGTACTTGGCCGAGTTTAATCTATTTGCACTACATTTATTTATTTATTTTTTACTTTGAAATGTGGAGTATTTGTTGTTTTGTGTTTTAAAATTAGCACAACACTTAAGCACAACAAAGGTGCAAAATCAGTATAAGATCTGATTTTTGGGAGAAAAATTGCCACGCACGTGAATGCAATAAACTCTCTCACGCGTCTCGCTCTGTTCAACAGCCAGTGTTGCTCGAATTTTCCCAAGTTTCCTCATCGCGCTGTGTCGGCTCCGATCTCCCTCACCACGCAGCAGCCAGCAAGTCTCAGCACTCCTCATGCAGTGTCGGCTCTGATCTCCCTGACGCAGCAATAGCCTAGTCTCCGACAGCTGTTGTAATCGTCTTGTTAAGGCAATTCGTGTAGGACATTGTACTGTTTATGAGTTGACTGTTAGGGAGTTGAAGCTTATTGTCCTGTAATTGCAGCCTTCGTGATGTTGAGGAAAGTTTATCCTGTAATTCCAGCCTCTATGTTTATTTGTTTCAAAGAAAGAGAGAGGGAGAGTGAGGGAGCAAAGTGCTTGAAACGAACCGAGATTTGTTGCGTGAGGGAGAACAAAGGGTAGACTTGCTGCGTGAGGGAGAACGAAGGGTAGACTTGCTGTGTGGTGAGGGAGAACGACAAGGGCATTTTTGGAATTTCAACAGTCAACGATAAGGGTATTTTTGGAATTTCAACAGTCAACTGACGGTCTACTTAACGGAATACTAACGTCAGAGGATGTTCCTGTAATTATATAAATACTTTCTATCCAACTGTCAATATACTAAACCTCAGGGAGGTCCCTAAAAATTATCCTTAAAAAAAATCACCTTGTAAGAAAAATGGGCTCAGATATCTCTGGTACACCCTAAGAGACCTTATTAGGAGAAGTAACTAGGAGCACCTATGTTATTGAAGCTGAATACTACATGCGTCTGACATTTAGAAACAAGATTGTAGATAGTTATAAATAGGCTCTATAACTATTTATTGAACTTTCAATTTTAACATAAATTTTCCAGCACAGAGACATGACAATAATAATTAAAACACACACAAGGTAAACAGAAAGAAAGATTAAAAAGAACTCAAAAAAAAAGAAAGAAAGATTAAAAAAAAAACTTTGAATATCAATGTACAATGGGGGAGATAACAAAAAATGACATGAAAAAGACAGAGTCGATATACCGTATCTGGCCCATAATTGGGGCTCAATCCCACTGCACTCACGAATCAAGATAGGGAGTTCCTCAAGTCCATGTAGTTTTTCTCCACAAATACTCCTGTGAAAGTTTTATAAAAATTAGAGCATAAAAGAAAACCAATTAGTTTTTGGCTTTACCCTGCAGGTTTATTAGCAATTATTTGGAAAGCTCCTAAAATTAGTCAACATTATTAACCATAAAAAAAGGAGTGAGTTACAGTTAAGCTGTCAGCAAAAGCATAGTTGTCCTTCGTTGTCATTTTGGTCTCCGGTGGACATGGCATTACATAGATATATCATGTTTGACCCATTATTTCTAATTCCTCTTCCATTCAATTGGAGATCCTTGAGAACAAAGTTAGAGGTCACAAGAAATGCCACCGCAACAACAAAATAAGCAGAGTGCCCATCCAAAAATCTTTTATCTGAAATGAAACGAAATGGTGCTAATTCATTTAATTGTCATCAAGAGCCATCAAATTTAAGAGAAAATGGTACACATACCTAGCGGAGTAGCTTGAATGAGAGGTATGGCAGAGTACGATACTCAGTTCCCTAGTTCTCCGTGATAATTGTCGTCTCCATGCCATCACTCTCGTTCACTGTCTCTCTCTCTATTTGTCCTTTCCGCGTTTCTGTTCCTTCTTCAAAGCCAATGTATTTTTATTTTTACTAAAAATAACAATTTACGTTAAAATCCTTACCGTTGGTTTAAAATTCAAATTAATTAAATAGTTTTCATAATCAATCAATAATTCCTTTTTAATTTTTTCTTTTGTAAGTTAGGTCGAGTGTTTTTGACTTTTTGTTGACATACTTATAACCAAATTAATTTTTGTTGAGACACTTCTAAGCTTTTGAAGTACAAAATGGTTAAGATCACTTAAGTAACATGAAAAAAAAGGCAGGAATTTAATTAATTGATTATCTAGACTACTAATCTATATAAATTTTGGGATAATCATAACTTTTTCTATAAATTACCATATAAATAGGATGTGATTTATAGAGATAATAATTTGGGTTGAATTGTCATGTTTATGTTATACTTTAATTTTCTTTATATCATATTAAAATTGAGTTAACCTAAGTAAGATCTATTTATTAGTCGTGCCCAAAATCTCAAATTCTAAGCCAATGAGTTTTTATTATTTTTAAAATAATGTGTTATAGATATAAGTTTTTGCACAAACACTTTTTTTTAGAATCATGTTACTTAGTTAACATAATTTTTAACTTGTTATGTAAGAAGAAAATCATTATTTTAGCATACTTGTATATATTCTACTCGAAAATTTATAATACTGCCTACTTAATAAAAAAAAGTAGTCAATTTTTTTTAAAATACAACTAAATACTTTATAAAGTATGAAAAATATCACACAATCTTATTAAATAAAAACAAGTCAATCTAATATAACTAAATAATAATTAATCGCACCATAAATAAGTAATCTGTTAGAAATTTTAAATCCAAATCTAAATTATTTAATAATCGTATCAATTTTAATTAACCCACACTTGTTCATTTATATGGTGTTCCCGTAGAGTTAATAGATCTTACAACATCGATTGCATAAATATCAACCCTCATTTCTAATCTTTATGAAGGCTTTGCATTATTTTGGGCCATGGATCTGAATCGGGCTCAATCAAGGCCCAATAGAAACAAAATCAGCGGTTCTCTCTGGCTTTCCCATGCACGACACGGCACCCCGCAAGTCGGTTAACTCTTAACCTAGGATTCATTTCCCACTAATTTACCTTAACCATAGTTAAATGTTTGGTTAACCGAACACTCGTGGTTAACGTTCGCAATATAAATACGATTCTTCCCCATTGATATCATAACTTTTATTCTTATTACATCCTCCCTTCTCCTACGAGTTAAGCAAATTCCATCCTCTTGTTTGTTAGAAACCGATCTGCAATTCTCGGTATATTTTATTTCGTTTTCTTTTATTATTTTTTATTTGATTTTTATTATTTCTGTCGATTGAAGCAGCTGATGTTCCTTTTGGAATTTTCTTTTCATTAATTTTTTCATAATTATTGCTATATTTGTACTTTTTTAATTTTTATTAATTTTGTATATTTTCTGTTGGTGATTATGGATGACGATTTAGGAAAATTACATATAAAATTAAACTGATATTTTTAATTATTCGGTTGATGACTATAAACTAATATGTTTATCTTAAAATAAATTTTCTCAATTTTTTTAATTCCAATTTAATCTGAATACGGTATGTAAGGTGTCACATATATATGGTAGTTAAATCTTTCTATTTGGGAGAAAGGAGAGTTTCTTTTGAGCTTAGCCTTTCTTTGCGTTTTTGAGATTTGTTTGCATGGGATTAAATTTTATATATATATATATATATATATATATATATATATATATATATATATTTTGTTGATATGTTAAAGTTCTTGGTTAATTAAAAAATCGATAATAAATTAATAATACAAATTAATTTTTTAAAAAAATTTAAAAAATCATATTTTATCATTTAGGTCCTCATTGTTCACATGTTCTAAACACAGGTATGAATACTTTATGTCGGAGATACTTATAAGTACCATAAGATGAATATTCAACTGTTTTTTTTTTATAAGTATTTTATTGTTTTGGTCGCTGGCTTTTCCACTAATTTGTTTAAGGATATAATTTACCTTTTTTTAATCGAACCCACTTTTTGCTGATTACTTAGGGCAAAGGCATATTTTGATTTGATTGTTAGCCTTTGAATTTCCATTTTTTCAATTCGAAATTTAGCAATATTTAAAAGAATTGAGCAAACTATGCCTCAATGGTGGCCTTGATAATAACTATTTTAGTCTTATGTATTGCATTTATTATTTAAATAGATACAACTTCTATCAGCAATTTGGCTAGTGTAAACTTTAAAGTAAAGGAAAAACTTTAAAAGAAAAAATGAATCAAAATAGGAAAAAGATATGAAAAAAAGGATATCAATGTTTTTTTCCGCGAAACAAACTTCTTTATTCCACTGCCTGGCCTATTAGTACCCATCCGGATGTCTTGCCACTAAGCCATGGAAGAGATGTATTATTTGGATAGAATAGTGGAGATTCACGACCTATGGTTTAAACTAAGTGCTGAAAGCTGTCAGCAAGAACGAACTTAATTAATCATGAAAGATTATTATCTCAATTCATGAAACCTGGACTTGTGAAACTTCACAAAAATAAAAATATTTTATTTATCAATTTGATTTATGTGTAACTAGAGAGTTTGTAGCACTGCCTTAAAATGAGAGTGAGTTCCTATCAATTCAAATTATTTAGTGCCTTTTGCAATTGTTTTTCCAAGCTCGTTTGGCTGTGTTCCAACTAATATGTGATATATGAAGTTGAGTTCTTTTTCACTTATTTTGATCGTGTTTGGGTCATCTTGCTTATATGCATTTGAATTATGCTTCTTTATGTGCTGTATATTGGTTCAGTTTTTGGATAGTTGCTTTGTATCCCCATTGGTTCCAACGTAGGGCAGGGTAAGTAGCTTTTTGCTTTCTGATATTGCTATCCCCTTGTTAGATTTTGACTTGTGTCCTCCCCCCCCCCCCCAATGTAAACTACTTATTTGAGTCATTAATTTTATTTCACCATTTTTTATTCACTACGATTCTTGGAAACTTTTAGCATGCATGGAGGTATCTTTTGAATATGTGATTGTCTAATAGATAACCTCATTTTGGTTTTACATGGTTTTACAGGTGCTTTTATCACTGTTTTAGAGTTACTGTATCCACTTTACAATGGCAGATGGTCAGGAGACTGATAAAAATATTGAGATTTGGAAGATTAAGAAGTTGATCAAAGCACTTGAAGCTGCTAGAGGAAATGGTACCAGCATGATATCTTTAATCATGCCTCCTCGTGATCAGGTATCACGAGTCACAAAAATGCTGGGTGATGAGTTTGGAACTGCTTCAAACATCAAAAGCAGGGTCAATCGTCAATCTGTATTGGGTGCAATCACATCTGCTCAGCAAAGATTGAAGCTTTATAACAAGGTCCCTCCCAATGGGCTTGTGCTGTACACGGGAACAATTGTTACTGACGATGGGAAGGAAAAGAAGGTTACAATTGACTTCGAGCCTTTCAGGCCTATTAATGCATCTCTTTACCTCTGTGACAATAAGTTTCACACTGAAGCTCTGAATGAACTGTTGGAATCTGATGACAAGTTTGGTTTTATTGTCATGGATGGTAATGGAACCCTTTTTGGGACTCTAAGTGGTAACACCCGTGAGGTGCTTCACAAGTTCAGTGTTGACCTTCCAAAGAAACATGGAAGAGGAGGACAGTCAGCCCTTCGGTTTGCCCGACTTCGAATGGAGAAGCGCCATAACTATGTGAGGAAAACAGCTGAACTTGCCACACAGTTTTATATCAATCCTGCCACTAGCCAGCCTAATGTTTCGGGACTAGTACTTGCTGGATCAGCCGACTTTAAAACTGAGCTTAGTCAGTCAGATATGTTTGATCCTCGCCTTCAGGCTAAAATTTTGAAAGTAGTAGATGTTTCTTATGGAGGGGAGAATGGATTTAACCAGGCAATTGAGCTATCTGCTGAAAGTCTGTCCAATGTGAAGTTTATACAAGAGAAGCGTTTGATAGGAAAGTATTTTGAAGAGATAAGCCAGGATACTGGGAAGTATGTTTTTGGTGCTGATGACACGCTGAAAGCTTTGGATATGGGTGCTGTTGACACGCTAATTGTTTGGGAAAATTTGGACATTACTAGGTATGTCTTGAAAAATACTGTTTCTGGTGAGATTGTCATAAAACATTTGAACAGGGAGCAAGAGACCAATCAGAACAACTTTCGTGATTCTGCCACCTCTGCTGAATTGGAGGTTCAGGAACAGTCATCGCTGCTTGAGTGGTTTGCAAATGAATACAAGAGGTTTGGTTGCACACTCGAGTTTGTTACCAACAAATCACAAGAGGGATCCCAGTTTTGCAGAGGCTTTGGCGGTATTGGTGGAATACTCCGCTACCAGCTTGATATGAGATCATTTGATGAGTTTTCTGATGATGGAGAAATTTATGATGATTCTGAATAGCAATCAATCAAACCTACCCCATTGCTGGTGCAGGATGACTTCGTGAAGGGCCTGCACCAGCGCGCGATTTGTCGCGCCAACTTCGGAGTACCTAATGTTCCAAAATGTTCCCAAGTTGCTGCTGAGGTTTTGATTTCTAGACTTGTCTTTTTGTTCTTCATATGTAAACATTTCTTATTGCACTATTTGATTTGTTTCTTCAGTGATTTTGTCCTGTGGTGTGTGACGACAATTTTTTTTTTTTTTTTTGCTTTCTCTAACAGTTGTATTTTGGATTTTATTTTGATTTTTTTCAGGTACGATTATGTCGTGTCGTAGCTGAGCAAGCTATCTATGATTCTGTTATATGGGCTTTGTAATGGCGCTGCTGGATATGATCCAGAAGGGAGGAATTATGCAAAGCTACTAGCTAATGTTGGAGAGGACCTTACAAATACCTCGCATTCAGATGATGATCTCTCCCATGGCAAGCCCCAGGGGCTTGTGGATTGAAACTGTTCTCTCAGACTTGGGTTTATCTTTTTATGGTTCTATTGTTTGTACAATGCATGTTAATCAGTGTGATGGATCTCCCCTTGTCTATCGGACTGGGTTATTTGTTTAAGGTTATGTTGTTTAAACATGCTTGTTGGATCTCCATCTTTGGTAGGCCATGGCTTGCTATAATAATAAAGTGATACTGGTTTGTTTATTATACATGTTGAGTTTGATCATGTCTATTTTGTGCTTTACTGTATTAATCTTCTGCAGGAAATGTCTAGTCATTGGAAGATTTTGGTTATTGGTTAGCGCCACGTGCCTGGGAAATATAGCTTTCTGTGGTCGATGTGGAAATATTTGTTTGATTGAGTATTTCTTTTAGGTGATTTTTGGTTTGAATAATCGGGGAGTAGGAGAGGAGCGGAAGGGAGAGGAAGGGAGAAAATGAGAGTAGCGAAATTAAATTTCATTATTTAGTTTAATAGAAAGTTTCATAGGAAAATGAATTATAATTTTTTTGATTGTATAAATTTATTTTTTGGTTTAATACTAAATTATCAATATTAAAAATAAAATATAATGTAAACTTTCATACATAAAAAAAAAAATTGATTTGTCAACTTTTTTTTAAGGAAAAGATTCTATCAAATATATATGTGTGTATGTATATATACATAAGTTTATTAATATCAAGGATTAAATAGTAATTTTGGGTGTTGTAGATCATAACCTTAAAAAATTTAAATGCTTCTCAATTTTGACAAAAAAAAAAAATCAAAGTAATAGTATGTAGAAAATGAAAAAAATTAGAAATTTAAAGATTGTTTAATCACAAGTAATAAACATGTGAGTAAAATAAAGAGTAGGGAGCAAAGCATGTACATAAGAAGATAATTATTTGTTCTTTTTAATTGAGAAGATTATAAAATTTGAACTTTACTAACAAAAAAAATAAAAAAAAACCACCACTTAGTCCTACAAGCAAATCACACAAACACCACCACTATCTCTAATCTAAAGACTAGAGTAGTAGCAATAATTTTTCACTCACAAAAGCAAATCTGGACTAGAGAAGTAGCAATAATTTTTCACTCACAAAAGCAAATCTGGACTAGAGAAGTAGCAATAATTTTTCACTCACAAAAGCAAACCATCAAAACCAGAAGCTTTAAGCATCAAAGCAACAAAAACCGAACAACAATGATAATCTTGTTGTAATTCACATTTATATAACATAAAAAATTAATAGTAAAGAACACCAAATCTCAATTGAGGCAAACCAGAAATAGATCTCAATTGAGGCAAACCAGAAATAGAGCTGTAGACAAATTGATAAAATAAAATAAAAAATCCATATTGCATTATCACATTTAACCATTAAGAGGGAACCACTATAATACAAAATTCCCAAAGTCAAAAACAAATATTACATCTATAATCTATAAAATGGAATAACAAAAGCATAACAAATTCCTTTTAAGGAGTTTTCATGTGCTCTGCCTACTTGCTCTCCATTGATTATATATCTCTTGTGCTAAATTTGTCCTCCATGTATTGAGGTTATACTAGTTTTCGTGTAATCTCCAAGTGATTCTACCTTATTTACAGCATCAAACGCTTCCTCAACGGATCACTCCTAATAAAGAAAAATTGAAGATGGGAAGCTCAAACAGAAGTTTATATAATTTGAGAAATGCAAATGCTTAAGTCACAGGCTAAAAATAATTGCCAATGAAGGAGGTCCACAGTCAACATTATAAATTTTAAAGTGAAAAGTGAGTATAATAAAGTTACAGAGATAATTACCACATCAAGCATAATAATTATGTATTAGAAGAAAATTTGAAGATGAGAAGCTCAGAGAGATAAGTTTATATAATTTCACAAATGTAAAATGATAGAATTTAAAAGAATTCGGTGTAAGAAACCTAGAACTTGTTACCCAGAAGTCATAGATTTGTTTAAGATTGGCACAACGAAAACTGGAACTTATCACACAGTAAAGCACATCAAATTCTTTAAAACATTACCTAATAGAAATAACTATGCACTTAACAAACTCAACAAACTCAAAGATAAACATTAGCGCTACTAATTCCCACTACCATAAACTCAACAAACAAATGAATCAAGGCTAGTCCAATAAACTCAGCCATAATTAATTAATCAAAGCTAGATCAATAAACAAATGAAACAAAATAACTTAGTTATAATTTTCTTAGCAACCAAACAGAATCATAAACTCAACAAACAAATGAATCAAGGCTAGTTCAATAAACTCAGCCAAAATTAATTAATTAAGGAAACTAATCAAGTCTAGTTCAATAAATAAACGAAACAAAAACAATTCAACCATAATTTTCTCAGCAAACAATCAGAATTATAAACTTAACAAATGAAAAAAAAAATCAACATATCAACAACTAAATAAATCTATAAAATCATAAAATTTACCTTCGTTTTCGTCTTGTTCTTCTTATTTTCAGATGAATTGACGACAACGGCTATGAATCGATGACAACGGCTATGAATCGATGACAACGGCTATGAATCGATAGCAACATCTGTGCAAATGGATGAAAATCGAAGAGGGGGCTGCTAGTTAGAGAGAAATCAGAAGATAGAAAATAATTTAGGGTTCAATCTTTTAAATTTTAAGTAAGGGTAAAATTGGAAAATTAAAATATCATAGGGTTACAAATGACAATTTGAATATTTTTAAGTCATGGAATTAGAATTGCTATTTCGCTACCTTCTCATAGAAGAAACTGAATTCCTTACTACAACAAATATTAAATTAATGTGAAGATTAATTTCTGGTCAATTTATTCCAACCAAACAAAAGAAATTATTAAGATTTTAGATTCAACTCCTCTCCCGCCATCTTTTTTGTCAAACAAACATGGCCTTAAATACTTGGATCGTGAAATGCTCACAAGTTTTTTCTCTATGATTGTTGATTATGTTCTATAAACGGGACACAAGCTTAGTTGGGGAAAATTTGCCTTACAAGAATTTTGTGTTATAACTACTACAAGTTCTGCCCCTCGGTTGTGAATGACATTTGTGGTATTTTATTTAGAAGCATAATTTTTTTGATAAGTTATTTAAAAGTATATTTGGCACACATTATTCAACTTTTATTTACGATGGCAATTTTTTTTCCTTCCAATTGTTGATGAACCCTCCTTAGCAAAGTAGTTTATTTTGGGCACTCACTTTAAAAGGTTGATAGGTCGGGGCAAGTTTTAGTTTGGACTGAATATAAATGTTTTGTTTATCAAATTGTAATAAATTTTGAAAATTCTTTGGAGACATATATTGAATTTAGATAAAAGAAAATTAACAGAATGCATAGTAAATATTTATCGGCAGTATCGGAACCCAAGAACGCTGAAACTTGCCGGTGTTGGTAAAATTTTCTGCTTTGGACTTCGCTCATATAAGGAGAGAAGTGGAAGTTTACGTAAGTAGTTCAAAAACTTGGGTTTTTTTAAAAGGGTAGAGTTACTTGAACTCGTCAAATTTTTTTCTACATTCATTTTAAAAAATAAATTCATTTCTAAAAATTTAGAATTTCAAAAATTTTAAATTATTTTTCACTAATTCTTTTCTCTCTCTATGTTATAATTGTATATTTCCTTTTTTCTCTAACATTCTGTAAACTAAATATTTAATTTACTATTTTAAAATTTAATCTTTTCACCTTTCTAAGTATATCATGATCTATATTTTATGTTTTCTATTTATAATATTTTAATATTCATTAGTTTTGTGTTTAGTAAAAATTAATTTCTTGATATTTATAAACTTTCATGGTTGATAAAATTTTGTTTGTTGATGTGTATTTTCAAATTTGTGGGTTTTGTTATCTAGATGAATTGATGAGAATTTGTAAAATTGAGAATTGAAAAAGAATAGACGGTAAAATCAATTATTTTTTTAAAATTATTTAAGTAGTAAAACTTTTAATTAAAAAGAGTGTAGAGAGGAAATTAGTGGGTTCAAATAGCCCCATTTTTAAAATTAGCTTACTTAATTTTTTCTATTATAATTAGTAAAGTTTTTGGACACATTTAGCCTAACATTCACCACTTTCGACAAATAAAACACAGCTCATTTTTATGTGCAAAGGGATATTTGTTGCTCGTGTGTTTGATGTCATGAGCACTTGCTCGCACATAAATGCAGTAGTTATGTTTTTTTTGTTCTTTTTTTTGGGTAATCATAAGGTTTTGTAGAAATAATCACATTGTATACAAGAATCACAATCTAAATCTTCAAGAAACTAATTAGTATTAGCCAAGATAGGGATTCAAGACAATAAAAAATGACCGTACCAATAGATATGTTAATACATGACAATAATGTTGACCATAACTAAACAAAGGGAATTAACTAACCATCCTTGTAGTACATGGACAAATATTCCATAAAGTTTAATTTGGTGCAACAATATAATTCATAATTTATAAAACATCAACATTTCCTACTTTGAACCAAAAAAATTAGCCATAACCCAAGAGAAAAAAAAGAAATAAATAATAGAGATTATATCAAAATTAATTTTAGTAATGTTATTTGTAGTTTGTAATTTCAATATTGGCGTAATAATGCAAACACAAATCTTCAAGCTCTAGCCTATATTGTACCCATTGCAGTTGCACCCCACTTGGATTTGCGATATGAGAGGACTGGTTTTTGAGCAAGAGGACTTATTGTGACTTCATTAGTAGTTAGAAGACTTATTGTGAGATCAAGATTTTGCTTAATAGGCCTACATCCACAAGAGAACCAGTCATGAATGGTGTTTGTGTGGGGAATAAATAGAGAATTATAAATAAAGCGCCACATGTCAACGAGGAGACTTTGGTGACTGTAAGTTACCCTCATAGGATACTTGACCTATACTGGCTACACCTGCTAATTGAGTAGGTATGCAAGGTACACCATGACAGGAGTGAGGTGTTGAAGAAAATATCTAAAAGTATCCACCACAGGTGATATCTCTATCACCTAAAAGAATATTTGATTTCATAAAGAATATCTTGTTGGAAAATAAGAGGCAGCTGGTTGACATGCAAGCAAAAAGCCAAAAGTGGCACACAAGGGACAGTGGTCTGTAATTGTCATGCCTGCCATATGTGACAGCCCGGTTTGTTCCCACGCTATGTCGTGCGGCCTTAGGCGCCAAATTCGCACTCTCTTGACCCTAAGTCAGCCTTACACCCAAATCCGTTGCTGAATTCGAGAAGCGGAAAGAGGATTCACTCTAACTCACAAAAGATGGGAGGAAAGAACTTATGTTGCTCGATAAAATGCTTACAAAGCAATATGTGCTGGAATTGTATATTGCTTGTGATTCCTTTGGCCAAATGAGACCTCTTCTATTTTTAGAGTACAAGGAAGTGTCTAGAGAGTCTCTTGGGTTATCACAACTACCACCTAAACACATTAATTACTTAGAAAATATCTACATGCTCTACACAAGTCTCCATTGCTCTAGAATTCTCCATGGGTCAGGCCATGCAAAGGCTTGGGCCATGACACATAGCCCAAACAAATTCTACAAAGATGCCTTGGACCACCTGCAGCGTACACCACGTACATTAAACGACAACACTTGCAAAAAAACCACCTCCTTACTCCCCAAGCATCCTCCTCACAAATAAAAAATCATTATGAGGATAAAAATGATGTGAGAATTTTAGAAATGACAGTAAAATCACCACTAAAAATGTGCCATATGGTAAGGTACCTTGGATGTACTATATAAAGGCAATAAGGTCCTATCTCTCTCATACTCAACAGAAAATAGACACAAAACAAGGGGTTGAGGTGTTCTTCAACCTCCAGCCTCAATATTTAGAGAGCTTGCAAGTTCTCATCTTCATAAAAGTTCAAGTAGCTAACTTGAGCGTCGGAGTGTAGTCACCGGCCACTGTCGGCTCCACTTCTAACCTCATTTGAATATTTTGTAAGTCCAAAGACCCCATTTCAAACCTTTTCACCCCATCTATGATCTCTCACCATTATCAACCCTTCCCTTATTCTTCTTCACCTCCTTTGAAGCCTAAAATAGCCCCATACATTGTGGTCAAGTGAGGTACCCTAAATTCCCAAAAATAGATTCATTATTCGGGTAAGGTTTTGTTCCTTTTTCTTGCACCCAAATCCGGTTAAAATAGTTTTATTGATGATGATGTAGGATTATAAAAATAAAAATGATTTAATTACAAGTTGTTACTCTCAGTTACGTGAACAAATGAGATCCAATTAGCTATTGAATATGGCCTGAAAATTAGCTCTAATAGCTATCTTTGTTAGAATAATAAACCTTTGATAAAAAACTATCACTCATAATCTAAGAACATTCATGTTGTATTACCAAGAATCAATAATAGAATATGTGGAAGCATACTTGAATCTATACTGCGTATTTGCTCTTTAAGGTTGTGTAGTTTGCCTTTTATATCAACAAGTTCTAGAAAATCTTTTAATTTTCTCTGCAAACTCTCTTTGATGATGGGATGTTAGAAAAACTAAAAGGGAAATTTACAACCGTCCACCTGTTTGTTTTGCCTTTTTCAAAAATACATAAACACCTTTTTTTTTGCAGCGTGCACCTGAAGTTTACTTTTTGTTGCGTTCGTCTACTTCCGTTTAATTTCCGTTGGTGAATTTAACGGAACGACCTTTTTACCCCTCAAAATTACAATTTAACCTAAAATAAATAGAAATTAGAGATAAATTGGATGAATTTAATTTTTTTCAAAGGTGGATGCTAGAAATTGGAGGAAAATAGTATTTGTTTGTTACTAAATTTAGAAAATTTGTATTTATTTTTTTGGAGAAAAATAATGTTTATTGCTTGCTAAATTTAGAAAATTTGTATTTATTTTTTTGTGTATTTATTTTTTTGTCTTTCAAAAAAATAAATACACATTTTCTAAATTTAGCAAGTAACAAACACTATTTTCCTCCAATTTCTAGCATCCACCTTTGAAAAAAATTAAATTCATCCAATTTATCTCTAATTTCTATTTATTTTGGGTTAAATTGTAATTTTGAGGGTAAAAAGATCATTTCATTAACATTCCGTTAAATCCACTAACGGAAATTAGACGGAAGTGGATGAATGCAACAAAAAACAAACTTCAGGTGGCGCGTTGAAAAAAAAAAGTGTTTGTGTATTTTTGAAAAAAGCAAAACAAACAGGTGGATGAATGTAAATTTTCCAAACTAAAATGATGCGTGTGACTTAGGGATCATAACCACTTATATAGGTAGCTTTTCTTATTGTTTTTAAATATTTCTATTTCAGCACATCATATAAATAGAAATTGCCCTTAAATTTTTACACATTAAAGACACACCCTATCAGAAGCATTAAAGCCTTAATTACCAAACATCTTAATAGATAATTTTTAATTGGGTTTAACCTTATATGACAATCCGCGACACATAATTATTCACATATAAGTCTAATGTTAGATTAAGGATCCAACAATGCTGGACTAAAGATCCAACATGTTTTCCTTCTTGAACTTTAAACTGCCTTCACCCGAAAGAAAACCTATGCCTGTTGCACGAAAAAACAGTGGCTGTGTTTTTGTGCATTTGTGCTTATCCCACCATTGTATTGTGTGATAAGAACAAAAGGAAGGCACACATGGTGCTTATCACACCAAAATGTCACACTAAAATATAGCCAGTGTGTTGTGCAATAAGATCGAAAGAAAGGCACACATGGTCCTTATCACACCAAACACTCTCACATTGTCACACACCGGCATCTCATATCAAAACACATCCTTAAATAGTGAAACTCCCTAATGGTCAAAATAAACAAAAAAATTAATCTATTGGTTCAAACCAATAAACAAAATACTAAGAACTATTTTGAAATTAATCTACCCAAAATAAACCCAAACAATGCCTAAGAGGCATTTCATTAGGTATCTAATGTGCAATAGTTGTATTTATTATTTTGACAAATTTTCATTTGATTTTTGGTTTAATATAACATATACTCTTGTACAATCCATTCAAAATCATCCAAACAAAATAGCAATGATAAATTTAATTCACTTAGGCTTAGAGTAACTATCTAAATTGAGGTTTGGATTCATTTTACGTTGCTGCCGTCGATGTTGAGTTTGTTGGATAACTTTATGTCGCCATAGTCTTTGCTAATATCTTAGGGTTAAGTTTGATTCCTTTGCCATGTTTCATCACCGTCGCTATCAATGATGAGATCAAGGTGCAATCCTTGATTTTTTTAAAAGGAGATTTGGGATCGTGGAAATGGAAGGGGCATTTTCATCATAACAACTATGTTTGATTAATTGTGAAAAATTTTAAATTTTTAAGCTACTTATGTAAATTTTCAAGTTTCTAGTTAGGTTAAATTAAAAAATAAGAGATAAAATGAAAGCTAAAGCTAGGACAAAAATTTCCAATATGGTCATTTTTATAAATTGATTATCAAAACTGGCCATATAATTTTTTTTACAATATTAATCACATACACCTCATTTAGACCAAATTACCCTTAACATAAGCCATTGCCCAAATCACTTAATTCGCATCATCGCCCAAATCACCCATCACCCCTCGCCAGTCATCACTCGTATCTTGTTCATTGCCTATCACAGACCCGTCATTACAATCACAACATCAAAGCAGGCCCATAATTATAATCTGAGCATCACAACCCTGTCATCACAGCCCCTTATTAATAAAAAATCTACATTGCTGACGGTGTGAGGATTGACTTCAACTCAAAAGTGTGATTCTCACACACTATCACAACAAGTTTTAATTAATTGTAAATTATTATTGATGGAAAAACACATTAAGATATGTATTGCATGAGCAATTCAAATTTTTTTAAGATTAATGTTTGAAAATTATGACACATGAGGTGTTCGTTAAAATATCTTCAAGAATTTTTTTCCAATTATCTAAATAATTTTTTTGAGCTATTTCCCTAATTATACACTCTTTAATACCAAAAGACTAAGAAGAACTTTGCACTTATTTTATAAATTTTTTATTTTATATTTAGCACTTTTGTTGGTGGGTTGCAATTGCAAGCAATGTGCAGGAAGTGCGGGCGATGCTTGCCAGCACCTCACACTGGTTATAACAATGCCTGTCATTGCCCATGCTGGTTACGGGTGATGTGCGGCCAATGGTAGCCATGGCCCGCACTGGTTGTTGGAGATGCTGCCATAAACTACACAATCCAAAGTGTATTTTTTATTAAATAACAATATAATATCTGTTGTATTTAACTTTCATATATGTCTTCCAATGAGATGCCGCCTTGGACACTAAAGATACCAACTGCAAATCACTTCCTAGGTGTTCTCACAAATGTGACAAAATTAAAGAGAATGGTTGGCCTTATACGAAGAAAATTGATTGATAAACAATAAAAGTTGTTCAAGAAATCAATACTTTGACTTTTTAGCATTATGAAGCAAATTGGGTCATGCTCATGCACAATTTTTTTCTTAGACAAGTCATGTGTGAAGTTGATGAATACCAAATATGGTTTCATGTTGGTGATGAATTGTTATGTTTCTCGATTTGAGAATGATGACTTATAGTAGGACTTAACTATGGTGAATTGAAAGATTTGGTAGAGTTAAAAAAAAAAAGGCGATAGTTGGCAAATATGTGATTTTATTTCAATGGCAATGAGGAATTTCAGCTTCAAGATTTACATAAAATGTTTGAAGCTTTTGATTTCACTAAAATCAATGACAACGATGCATTAAGAATTGCCTTATTATATTTTGTGAATAGGGTTTTGTGTGCGAGACTTAAATAAAGGGCAATCCATAAATATATATTGTGTACCATTATAGATTTAGAATGTTTTAACTACCTTTCTTGGGGAACCCATTCATGGAATATTGTTTATGATCAAATGAAAACTTCATTGAATGAGAAAGTTGAAAATTATAAGAAAGAAGCAAATAAGAAGCACAAACATGAGACTTATAATTTCTATAGCTTTTGTTATGGTGTGCAGGTGCATAAAATATAAATAAATGTATTTATGCTTGAATATAATATAGTGTTTTATCTTTTATCTTTTTTTTTTTTTATGTAGGCCTATATTTTTTAAGCAATTGGACAAATCGCATCACAATATTTAGAACCAATAAAAATTTAGAGTACCCACTATAAGTGTAGCCAAAGCATGTAATTTTGTGTATACATTTGTCTACATTCATACTAGTGGGTAATTGTACTTGACGTTGTTTACACCAGATCTACAACAGAACGAAGTCTGTCCTTAGAGCCAGTAGCCCGCAAGTTTTGGTTTCCAGCCGATATACACTTATCTAGTTAATACCAAACCTGAAAATCATATGTGAAAACGGTTTTTCACGATACCACCCGAAAACTCGGCACTCATGGCCTTCAAAGAGGGTGAATGTTGTGAGAAAACACTTTCATTTTATAAAAATCGATTTTGGAGGATAAAAACAGGACCTTTCTGATGCATAGGATCCTCAGTCTTGAGGCAAGTGCAGAGCATACTTAGTTTAGAAATTTTGAGGTGAGCGTATCATTTTTAATTCAAATAATTTCTTTAATTCTTAGAAGAGAGGGAGAGGTTTAGGGAAACATAATGTATAAAGTTAATCTTTTATTTCAGATTGGCTCCCTCACAACTGAGATCAAAGGTGCCTTATATAGAGGATCATTGAGAACATGACCTCTCGAATGATCATATCGCATAGCACACCTTTTTTGAAAGCAAAACATGCCGATAAGGACTTTTACAAAGGTAAAGCATACCTACAAGGACTTTAACAAAAGTAAAGCATACCAACAAGGACTTTAACAAAAGTAAAGCATACCGGCAAGAACTTTAACAAAAGTAAAGCACACTGACAAAAACTTTAACAAAAGATAAATAGGAGTCAAATGGGTTATTGCATCAAAAGCTGTGTGAGAGCGATAAAGTGTCATTATGGAGTGGATGGATAGCGCGATGGTGACATGTCTCCTGTTTCTTTCTCATATTGTCGCTTGTATCGACGCCTCTGTCTCTGGTCGAGATACGCCTTAGCTTGCTGATACTTTTCTTCATCAGCTTCAGACATGTGTTGTGACGTAGATGCAGCAGGAGAGTCTGGGTTGGTGATAGTATAATGGGGAGTGTCAGTATGGAGAAGGGACTGAAAGTCTTCCCATGGGTCCTGAGCGTCTTGGAATAAGACATTCGTGTAGTCAGGACGTTGGTCCATGACAAGGATTCCTTGAGGACTTGAATTTGAACCTGGAGTACAACCTTGTGTTTTTGGAATTATTTCAAGGGTGTGTGATGGTCCAATGGAGGTGTGGTGAATGTTTGTGGCAGGTGGAGGAACATTGTTAAGTTCTATGAGATAGGCTTTGAGAACGGAGGTGACCGATGTAGTATGGATGAAGGTATAAGGATGAAGGTAAGTTCTCCATTCATATGCCATGTCCTGTGTCCAGTAGTCCCATGTTTTTGGATGCTGAAAATAAGGCCTGTGGACGATGAAGGCCGTAGTCCACATGTTAGCTTCTTGTTATGGTATTTTGTCTAATCTGTGAAAGGTACACAAGTGTTGGAGTTGCTTGCGCCACCAAGTGAGGGGAGAATACCATTCAAAGAGAGTCCATAGAAGGTCTGGTGAGAACTCTAGAGTGGTAAGGTGAGTCAGGACTGGTTTGATGGGAAAAACTAGGTGAGGCCTATGAGAAATAGGTGCTCTATGCAAAGATTAGGAAAACGGTAAGGTTTTTTGGTCTGAACATTAAAGAAAAACCGGTAAAGAAACTTCTTTATAAAATCTTGCAATTGGTAAGCCGATTGGAAAGAGATGTTCGTGGGGAAATGTCTTTGGTTGAGAGCTTTGAAAGAAAGTTGGCGATTCATGGCTATAACTGGAATGGTTTGAATCGAGGAGATGAGTGCGGGTTTATTTATAGCTGGATGGGTGAGGAAGTCTGGAATGAGGTTTTGGTTGGCTTTTATGTGTTGAACAGTGAAATCATATTTACCAAACCAGGTTTTGAGACTGAGTAATTGCTTGTCAGGTAGCAATTTGTTCTTGAAGTCAAAGATTCGAGGAAAAGAAGAATTATCCATGTTGATAAGGAATTTGTGGTTGATGAGATGGAATTCAAAATTTTTAATTCCATACTTGACTGCCAAAATCTCTTTGTAGATCATATGGTAGTTTTTTTCAGAGTCTTTAAACTGTCCGCTTGCATGTGCACAGAAATGATGCACGCCATTGATGTCTTCGAGGAGAATGGCACTCCAATAATTATCGCTGGCATCAGTCTGGAGGATGCGTTGTCCACTTGTGGGAATTCAGAGTAGAGGAGGTGATTGTGCTATCACCTTTAGCTGCTTGACAGCTTCTGTCTGAGCAGGGCCTCATGAAGGGCATTGTTTTTTGAGCATGCGTGACAGCTGGCTAGTGTGGATGATGGAACTGTGAATGGTTTTCTGGACAGAACTTTAAGAACTTTTGTGAGATCTTACTATATGGAGATGATGATTCCGAGAGTGCATACAGACGCAGTGTATCTGTATAAGGTAAGAACATCTGTTTATAGCGAACTTCAGAACTAGTGAGGAATAGGTTTTTAACCAGGTGAAGAATGTCAAAACCTATAAGCAAATCTTTATCGGGGAGTTTGGAAGCTACAATCTTTTTCTAAATTATGCAATTCGGAAAGAATTGAATATCAATGGGTTTTTTTGGTAATCAAGGTAGTTTCAAAAGTTTCGCCATTAACTACTCTGAAGAGCTTGGAATGACGTTCCCAACAGTCTAAGGGAAGAACATGCTCTAAACACATAGCCTCCAAAATTGAGAATCTTGTTGAATATTCTTATATTCCAGAATCTGCTCAAATCAATGAGTCCCAGTTTCCCATCATGAGTCCTTACAATCTCTATAAACTGAAAACTTCTCTCATTAGAAGTATTCGAACCCTCATCTCCACTAAAAGACCACTCCCAAAAGAGTATATCCAGTATTCTAGACTGGATCAGTGTGCTCTACAAGCCTCACAGAGTGAACAATATGTCACTATGGAAATACCCTTAGATCTCGTCGCCAACTGGAAACGAGAAGGGTACACACACCTCCATCTTGGTGGTGTACGACTAATTCTCACTCTTCATGGTTGAAAAGGCTTACCTGTTACAGCTAGAATTGCTCTCCTAGACACTAGGTTCAAGGAGTACCAACACGCTGCTGTAGGAACTGTTCTGACAACCCTTCATGCTGGCAGTATCTTATTAACCTTTTACCCAAATTTCAAACTCTCTCTTGAGGATCCCAATCTTCCAAAAACCCTTAAAGTTCAGATCCAACTCCAAAGAGCAGAACAAACACCCACATCAAAGATTGCAACCCTCCATCATCAAATAGTGTATCAATTACAAAATCATGCACTAGATCTTCCCACACCATACACAACTTCTGATGCCTTGATGATATTGGCGGACACAAACACAATTCCAACCCTCATTCAAATCCCCAAACAAATCCAGAGACAAAATTTGCTCAAACTCATGCCTCTTGAATGGCTAACCAACTATGAGCACTTTCACCAAAATTTTGAACCAGTACAAATCACAGAAGCCACATTTGACAGACGACCAAATGGTCAAGTCAAACTGTCTTTTCAAACTCCTGACACCAAGCCCGTTTCAGACAGTCCACAGCTTTCTTATACTGCTATGATCACAACGGTTCAAACTGGTCAAGAAAAGAAACTTCCTATTCATGGTTTTTCATCAGAAGGGTATCCGGTATATCCTGATAAAATCAATGACCATTTTCTATGGGATGTTCCTGAAGCCCATATGTGCAATCTGGGTTGTCCTTGCTTGGATGATACGGATATTGATGAAGAATTGAAAGTTATGCAGAGAAAGAAAAAGAAGAAGAAAAAATCTTATTATCCACCACCATCTTGCAAATCCTTTCTTCCACAACCTCCACTGGATCCAAAACCTCCTGTTCACCTAATCAGGTCATGCCTCATGTTTTCAAGTCATTCCTATGAGGAATCATTTCCTCAACTTGAAAAATAGACAGACACACAAACCCGTGTTACCTCAAAACCTTTTGTCCAATCTCCAATTACAGCCTCTAGGCAACCTGAAGAGCCAAGACAGTATGAAGCCGTTTTAAACTGGCAAACCAAAAATGCCAGTGCTTAAAATCATACTCTTCAACAACTCGGTAAGAAAATTGACTGTGTTGCTAATCATGTCTCTCAGACGGAAACTAAAGCTGATTCAATCAGCCATCGCCTTGATCAGATGTACATACATCTCCAAGACTGTATCTCTGAGCTAGATATCGATCTCAGACGAATGATCAACAATCATATATGGGCTCCAGATTTTAATAAAAAAAGAATTTGAGATTAGAAAACTCAAAGTTGAATTGTCCAGGATTGATGCTGAAAAGACTCGCCCTTCCCTTTTTTACTCAACCACAACCTACACCAGTATCTCTTCCAATCTTTGAAACCTATGCACCTTTCTACACACCATCCCGACCTTAACAACCTGTTTATACTCAGTTCTTTGGTTTCTCCCACCTTCAACCAACTTCTCAACCATATTCACCCAAAAAATCAAGATCTAAAGTCAAAATCTCCGAACCACGTCCAAAGGCCACTTCCCCTTCCTCTACCTCTACAATCCCTCCTGAAGAATCACCACAAGACATTCCCGAGCCTCTTAAAAAAGATAAAGGCCCAATGGACCAGTATCATTATCATACTGTCCAGACCTAATCTTTCGATTCCTCCGACTCTTCTGAGCCTGAAACAAATAACTCATCTTCGCCCTTATCCTATGACTCATCAAAAGCTTTCACTGACTCTGAGTCTGAATATGCTAACATTACAGGCATATTAATGGCCACTTAAACTGCAGATCCAAGTACCTCTACTTCAACACCAGTTCATGAACACTCAATAAAACCATCTTCAATATCTTGGTTTACATTTGATGACATTCCCCGTCACAAATGGGCTGCTAGACTTTAAGAATTTGCTGCTTAGATTGATCTCCAAGGTATGAAGCTTAATGCTCAACCTTAAGCCGTTCTTCGTGAATTCATGGCCCGCTCCACGAGTTCTTTACGAGACTGGCTAGAAATCTTAGGAGAATACAGACAGCTCCAATTCATGGAATCTCCGATTGGTATAACCCTCACTATTATTCATGAGCAATTCATCGGTGAAAAAATTATTTCCACTGAAGCAGACAGAAAAGAATACCATCAGATAAAATGATGTTCACTTAAAAGACATCTTCTGGATGCTCATTACAAAAGAATGAGTATTCTATTCTACAAGCTAAATGGGTTCAATGAGCCATCTCTTAAACATGTCTTCATCGCCTCTCTTCCTGCTGAGTTACAACCTGATCTTCAAAGAAAACTCACAGCCACAAATCTGAGTATAGCTAATATCTCTCTGGGGAAGATTTTTCAAATGGCCATGCTATCTCTTGATAAGATCTGTGAACAAAAAGAATTCTTCAAAGATCTCATGGAAGACAATAAATCTTTCTCTGAAGCTTGTAAAAAACCTCATCTCAAGATGGAGTGTAAAGATGAAAAGAAGTGTGTTTGTTCGACTAAAAAGAAAAAATATTTTTAGAAACACTTCCACAGAAAATCATCCTCCAAAAAACCTTTTTCAGTATTTCAAAAAGAAAGATGTTTCTCAGTTCCGAAAGAAAAAATCCAACTATGTTTCATCTGTCAGAAATGCCATCACTTTGCCCGAAATTGTCCTCACAAATCAGCCAAAGCTGTTCAACTTATCCAACATCTTCAACATTCTTCTCTGGTATCTGAGAATGAGGATGTCGAATCAAATTTTTCAGAACAGTCAGCACAAGATGATCAAACTGCCTTTCTTATCGCAGTTGCTTCAGATTTTGAAGATATTTCAGTCATCTCTATAGTCCAGACTGTTAATCATGTTTCCATTATTCCTAGACCTTCTCTCAAGATGTCCATCATTCCTTCCAAATTCCATAAACTTGCTCTTGTTATCAGGTTTATTGACAATGGTGCAGATACCAGTATGATTGATCCTTCTGTTCTTCCCTCAGACTGTTGCGAACCTCATTCCAAGCTCTTCAGAGCAGTTAATGGCGAAACTTTTGAAACTACCTTGATTACAAAAAAACGCATTGGTATTCAATTCTTTCCGAATTGCATAATTTGGAAAAAGATTGTAGCTTCCAAACTCCCCGATAAAGATTTGCTTATAGGTTTTGACATTCTTCACCTGATTAAAAACCTATTCCTCACTAGTTCTGGAGTTCGCTATAAACAGATGTTCTTACCTTATACAGATACACTGCGTCTGTATGCACTCTCTGAATCATCATCTCCATATAGTAAGATCTCACAAAAGTTCTTAAAGTTCTGTCCAGAAAACCATTCACAGTTCCATCATCCTTAACTTCTTTGGAAAAATGAATAATTTTTCGTTCACCTTCCTTTTAAACTCAACGAACACATAAACCCCACAAAAGCTTCACACCCAGGTATGTCTCCTTCAGATCTCTTGCTTGCTAAGAAAGAATATTCTCAGTTACTTCAACAAAGTCTTATTGAGTCTACTGATTCAGATTGGGCTTGTCAAGCCTTTTATGTTGAAAAACGATCTGAATTAGTTCGAGGAAAAAAGAGATTAGTGATTGATTACCAGCCACTCAATTCTTTTCTTAAAGATGATAAGTTTCCCTTTCCAAAAATCCAGACCCTGTTTATCCATCTTCAAGGGGCTCGTATCTTCTCTAAGTTTGATTTAAAAGCTCATTTTTGGCAACTTGGTATTTCACCAGTTGGCTGTCACAAAACTGCCTTCTGCATCCCTGATGCCCATTACCAATGGGATGTTATGCCTTTTGGCCTTAAACTCGCCCCCTCCTTATTTCAAAAAGCCATGACAAAAATCTTTAGTCCTATTTGTTGGTATATAAATACTAATGCTATTGGTGTCAATGTGCAAGTGTACACAACAAGTAATAAATTGATGAGTATTCAAGATCATCTCCACATGGATTGATGTTATCAGATTTGCTACAGCAATCTTAACAGTGTAGATTTTGTATCTAAATTAAGATAAACAATTGATGAAACTAATTTACTAATTAAAATAAAAACACAATAAATAAAATGCAATAAAGTAGATTATCACGTCGAACTCAAGGATAAAAACGATGAGAATATAGAGTCGTTGAGTGAATAAACTCTCATAATGGTCTTGACTATTTTCTAATGGTTGGCTTGGTTGCTGCAGTATCTGCTATAGCATTGGGCAGAATCCTTATGTATCCTTAGCCGTCGCATGTTGGATATCTTATATATATATGCAACCTAACAGTGATCAATTGTTATGCCAACATAAGATATAACATTACACGCTTAGGTTCTATTTACCCTACAAGGTGAATCCCTATGTCTAGTTCATCACTAATCTTAAATCAAGTATGCCCTTTTGGGACTCAAGTAAAACTTAATCCGGGAAACTCAATTTAAGATCAAGTATTGTTCTGATATGTTCCACTAAGATAAGCAATTTTACTGCTCTCTCCTAACTTGTATCATTAAATGGGTGATCAATCGAAATAATGAATAAACATAAATATTATCAAAACAAACTGCTACAACAAACATGCAGCAATACATATATTCAGTCAATAAACCATCAAGATTGTTTATCACTCAACCACAAATAAATTTAGTTCATGGTTTGTAAAAGAAAACTAAAGAACAAAGTTTCGGCCATGAAACACATCCACATGAATAAATAGTAAACAAGAAAACAAGAGAAGAATAAGAAGGACTGAGTTCTTGATTTATTTCTGCAAATTCTCCTCTTGTGCAGCCCTGAATCTCTCTCTTGAATCGTGTTTTTCTTATGTTTCTTTATGTTTTTCTCCTTGGGTGACGGCCCTCCTTTTTCCTTATGATGTGTGCTTCTTTTATAGTTGAAAATTAGGGTAAACGGAAGCCTAAGTCGCACATAAGTCAGATTAGAAAACTGCAGATCGCAATTCTGTAGTTATCCCACGCGGAATTGTTCCAGGATTGCTACAGCAACAGCTACAGCAATGGTTGCTACAACAACTGCACTATTCCAGATTTGTTTCAACTCTTTTGTAGCCATGTTCTTTCTTTATTTTTGCAAGCCTATTGCATAGCATTCCTTCCATGAATTATAAGCTTCTGGAAACCTACAATTATGCACACAATTTGAGCACGAATTACTTTAAATCGAGCAAAACTTATTAAGATTGACTAAAATGATTATTTATACAAAATGTAACACAAATGCAATAGAACACATAATTTACTCTCTAAGTATTATTGATTTAAGTGTAAAAGTGCCATGATAACTCTCATTTTATAGAGTTATCACACCCCCAAACTTAAACCATTACTTGTCCTCAAGTAATGACAATAACACTAACACTTCAATCATACAATCATTCAACAAATAACTTAGTTCTGTCATCAAATTGGTAAGGATTCTTCAACATTCAGATCACATTCTTAATCACGTAAAATAGCCATAATAGTTTAGTTCTAGACTTAGGCTTTATTCTGTCTAGAGTGTGTGTCTGCCACTTTGATCAAATTCCAGAGGTGCTACAACATTTCACAAACTTTGTATACAATTCAGAGGTAGAACACAAATATATTCACATATAGGGTAGTAGAATTCACAAATAAACTCAAACTATGCTACCATAATAATACTTTTTTTTTAATACTTTTTTTTTCAGTTAAACCCTTCAATACAATATTGAGCTTTCATGTGAGTGCATATCACTTGTAATGACGACACCCAATTACTCACTCAAAGTACATGTCAGAGTTGCTACAACAATACATCCAGAATGTTATATCTAGGTCATACCTGTGGACGCCTTTGACTCAAGGCTGAACATGGGGCTCATGAACAAACCAGGTTACTCAATATCCTAGGCAGCGGACCTCTTTATCACCATTTTTTTTACTTTTCTTTTTCTTTTTTTTTTAATAATTTTTGCAGCACTGCTCGTAGCTCGTGTTGCCTTTGGACTCAAGTTTGCATATGGGGTGCATACTCAACCCTGGTTACTCAGCAACTTAAACCATTTGAGCAGAATTTATTTCATAACAGGCACAATCCAACAAAAAATTTCCCCCAAACTTGAGATATTTTCTACTCGTTTCTTGGTTTTCCTGGCTCTGCTACAACATTCTCATAAAACTCAACCAAAGTCTAAGTGTCACGATAGAAGTTCAACCTCCCTCTATAACTATCTCTACTTGGCTTTCTCATAAATACTGAATAACACTTAATTTATTTTCATTAGGTTTTCAAATCCATACACAAATATTAGATAACAGAGCTTCACACAACACAAGCATAAACACATGCACTCAGAAACACAACCCCCCCAAACTTGAGTGGTGCTGTGTCCTCACAAGCACACAAAACAAAACCACATAAACCAGACATGCATACACTAAATAAAAGGACATGCAGAATGAATTAGAAAATTAAAATTAAATGAAAGAAAAGTTTTTCAGCAAGAAGTAAAATAAACTAGCGGTTAGGGGTACTCCCCTGTTGTTGGAAGCACTGCTGCAGCATAGGCTGTAAAGGGTCACTTCTTCTTTGATCCACTTCTCAAACGCTCGTTATCATAAAATCTGATCGATCCATTTGCTGCTGCAAAAGCAAGAATGCCTCTGTTGTTTGAGAATCTTTTGTTATGTCATGCTGTAAGTGATGCTGCAGCAATTCCCTCATGTTGTTTTTGCCCACATTTTTTTTTGTACTTGCTGCAATGTAACATAAAGACATAAAAATTAGATGCACACTTAAAATAACAAAAAGACAAATTAAATAAATTAAAAGCTAAATTCAATGCCTTAAAAAACTTGAAACAACTTCCCTTATTGGGTTGGCTCTCAATTAGCGCTTGATTTTAGGTCTTTCAGCCTGACCTTTCTTGTTTCCTCAACTTGGATCCTTCAAGAATCGATCATTCTTTAGGCTGTTCACATCATATCTCATATAGTGCTTCACTCTCGGCCCATTAATCTTGAATTCTTGTTGGTCTGGAGTGAGTTCCATTTGCTGGATTTTTTCGTCAATTCTGAAGGGTTGCTTCTCTCCTGACCATGCTATATTAGCTGCTCCATGATCTTCACCATCAACTTCTTCCAATGTTATAGCATTGATTTCTTCATTACTGCAGCAATTGTGTAATTTCTCTACTACAACAAAGTCCACAACACTGATAAAATTACAATATTCAATCTCATCGGGACTCTTCTGGCATCCAGCACATTGAATGTAACTTGCTGGTCATTTACTCTTATGGTTAATTCTCCTTTTTGAACATCAATTATAGTCTTTTCTATGGTTGAGAAAGGTCTCCCGAGAATGATTGACACTTCTTTGTCTGCCTCAAAGTCTAGCACAATGAAATCCACCGGAAAAATAAATTTATCCACCTTTACCAACATATCTTCAATCTTACCTTCTGGATAGGCATGAGATCGGTCAGCAAGTTGTAGAGTCACTGTTGTTGGTCTACATTCACCAACTCCCAATTGCTTAAACACTGATAAAGGCATGAGATTGATGCTAGCCCTCAGATCACAAAGTGCTTTGCCACTGTATTTAGTGCCCATGGAGCAAGGGATTGTGAAGCTTCCTGGATCTTTTATCTTCTGCGGTATTTTACTTTGAAGCATTCGGTTGCACTCTTATGTTAGAGCAACTGTCTCAAATTCTCCAAGTCTTCTTTTCTTTGTCAAGATATCCTTAAAAAATTTCACATAGTTTGGCATTTGCTCTAGAGCTTTTACAAAAGGATATTGATATGTAATTTTTTCAGCACTCCTAAGATTTTGCTGAACTGCTTCTCTTGTTTTTGTTTCTGAAACCTTTGAGGAAATGGTGGTGGATGTGTTGCAGCAGGTTGTGCAGACTGCTTCTCTTTTGCTCTACTCGGGTCTGTTGTTGTTGGTGCTGTAGCTTCTTCACCTCCATGTGCTGGATCATAACCTTCTGTAGATGCTGTAGCAGAACTGTATTGATTTGCATTCTGAAAAGTGGAAGACTGTGACTCCTTCTCTACTTGAGTGTCTTTTTGGCCTTTGTTGGACTCAATTTTTCTTTTTGGCACACCAACTGAATTATCAACATCCTTTCCAGATCTCAAGTTAATCACTTTGTAGTGCTCTTTCTCTTCTCTTCTTGGGTCCTCTGTATTACTGGGTAAACTACCATGAGGTCTGTTGCTCAATGCTGTAGCAAGCTGTCCAATTTGATTTTCTAAGTTTCTCAAAGATGCAGCATGACTTTGGACAACTGCTTCATTCTTCACAATATAATCCTTAATCAAAACTTCAAGGGAGCTAAGTTGATCATTGTTGATGCTTCTTTGCTATTGATTTTGCTGATAAAATCCAGGTGGTTGAGCAGGTTTGTTCTGTCCACTGAATGCTGCAGCAGGCTGATTTTGTTTACTCCATGAAAAGTTCAGATGCTGTCTCCATCCAGGGTTGTAAGTGTTTGAATACGGATTGTCCTGGTTCTGTCTATTGAAGCTGCCCACATAATTCACTGAAGTTGGATTCCCAGGACAATTGTCGAATGAATGCCCTTCTCCATAGTAAACGTAAGACACATTAGAAATTTGGTTAACAGTTGCTGGAGCAGTAGTCATAGCCTTTACCATCCTTGTTAATAAAGTTACTTGGGCTGACAATACTGTCAAGGTATCTACGTTATGAACTCCTGCTGTTCCTCTTGCTGCAGCTTGTCTAGTTGATGGCCACTGATAATTGTTGTTAGCAATCCTCTCCAAAATTTCATAAGCCTCATTGTAAGACTTAGATAATAAAGCCCCATTTGCTGAAGCGTCCACCATCAATCTAGTGCTTGGGTTGAGACCATTATAGAAAGTTTCCAACTGTATGCAGCAAGGAATACCATGATGAGGACATCTCCTGAGTAACTCCTTAAATCTCTCCCATACATCACACAAGCTCTCATTTTCAAGTTGATGGAAAGATGTGATCTCATTCCTTAACTTTGCATTCTTGGTTGGTGGGAAGTATTTCAACAAAAATTTGTCAGCCAAGTCACTCCATGTGGTGATAGAATCTGGTAGTAGAGAATTCCACCATGCTCTTGCTCGATCTCTTAAAGAAAACGGAAAAAGTCTAAGTCTTAATGCTTCCTGCGATGCTCCAGCAATCTTGAAAGCATCACGCATTTTCAAAAATAACTTAAGGTGTAGATGAAGATCTTCAGATTGCAAACCATTAAATTGCCCCACTGTTTGAAGCATCTAAAACATCACGGGTTTGAGTTCAAAATTTTCAGCTTGAACGTTGGGTCTAACTATTCCCGAATGTATGGCTTGAGGAGTCAACACTGCATAGTCTTGAATGGCTCTATCTCTATCGCTCGCCATGTGAATAATGTTGTTGTTCCCTGGTTGCCTTTGAACAAATTGTCCATTCAGACCTTCATGTACATTGACTGGTTGTATCCCCTCTCTACGGTTCAAGTTTCTCAAATTTTGCAAATCATCCATTGCTACAGCAGCTTGTAATTCCCGATGCTCTTTTCTTAATCTCCTTACAGTTCTTTCAATTTCTGGATCAAATTGGAAGTCAACAGATTTATATTTGTGCATGCAAGGGTTGCTAGATCACCTATGTCAACAAAATAAACAAATTAAAATAAAATAAAAAATTACCACCGTTAAAACTAATTTCACAAATCACAATGAACAATCAATCCTCGGCAACGGCGCTAAAAACTTGTTGATATATAAATACTAATGCTATTGGTGTCAATGTGTAAGTGTATACAACAAGTAATAAAGTGATGAGTATTCAAGATCGTCTCCACAGGGATTGATGTTATCATATTTGCTACAACAATCTTAACAGTGCAGATTTTGTATCTAAATTAAGATAAACAATTGATGAAACTAATTTACTAATTAAAATAAAAACACAATAAATAAAATGCAATAAAGTAGATTATCACATCAAACTCAAGGATAAAAACGATGAGAATATAGAGTAGTTGAGTGAATAAACTCTCCTAATGGTCTTGACTATTTTCTAATGGTTGGCTCGGTTGCTGCAGTATCTGCTATAGCACTGGGCAGAATCCTTATATTTCCTCAGCCGTCGCATGTTGGATATCTTATATATATATGCAACCTAACAGTGATCAATTATTATGCCAACATAAGATATAACATTACACGATTAGGTTCTATTTACCCTACAAGGTGAATCCCTATGTCTAGTTCATCACTAATCTTAAATCAAGTATGGCCCTTTTGGGACTCAAGTAAAACTCAATCCGGGAAACTCAATTTAAGATCAAGTATTGTTCTCATATGTTCCACTAAGATAGGCAATTTTGCTGCTCTCTCCTAACTTGTATCATTAAATGGGTGGTCAACCGAAATAATGAATAAACATAAATATTATCAAAACAAACTACTACAGCAAACATGCAGCAACACATATATTCAGTCAATAAACCATTAAGATTGTTTATCACTCAACTATAAATAAATTTAGTTCATGGTTTGTAAAAGAAAAATAAAGAACAAAGTTTCGGCCATGAAACACATCCACATGAATAAATAGTAAACAAGAAAACAAGAGAAGAATAAGAAGGATTGAGTTCTTGATTTATTTCTACAAATTCTCCTCTTGTGCAGCCCTCAATCTCTCTCTTGAATCGTGTTTTTCTTTTGTTTCTTTGTGTTTTTCTCCTTGGGTGACGACCCTCCTTTTTCCTTATGATGTGTGCTTCTTTTATAGTTGAAAATTATGGTAAACGGAAGCCTAAGTCGCGCATAAGTCAGATTAGGAAACTGCAGATCGCAATTTTGCAGTTATCCCGTGTGGAATTGTTCCAAGATTGCTACAGTAACGGCTACAACAATGGTTGCTACAGCAACGGCTACAGCAACTGTACTATTCCAGATTTGTTTAAACTCTTTTGTAGCCATGTTCTTTCTTTATTTTTGCAAGCCTATTGCATAACATTCCTTCCATGAATTATAAGCTTCTGGAAACCTACAATTATGCACACAATTTGAGCACGAATTACTTTAAATCGAGCAAAACTTTTTAAGATTAACTAAAATGATTATTTATGCAAAATGTAACAAAAATGCAATAGAAACACATAATTTACTCTCTAAGTATTATTGATTTAAGTCTAAAAGTGCCATGATAACTCTCATTTCATAGAGTTATCACTATTCTCCATCATGCATTGGTCTACATAGACGATATCTTGTTATTTTCCTCTGACCATGAAAGCCACCAGAAGCTCCTTTTGGATTTCTTTCACATTGTGCAAGCACATGGCATCATGCTTTCCAAAAAGAAAAGCAGCATAGGAAATGAATCAATTGACTTTCTTGGCATGGTGATTAAAGATGGCTAGTATCAGCCTGGTCCCCATATTGTAATCGAATTATTAAAGTTTCCGGACACCCATCTCAACAGAAAGTAGATACAACAATTCCTCGGGATTGTTAATTCTGTCTGTGATTTAATCCCAAAAGTTGCAATCCACACAAGCTAGCTGTCATGCATGCTAAAAAAACAATGCCCTCCATGGGGCCCTGCTCAAACAGAAGCTGTCAAGCAGCTAAAGGTGATAGCACAATCACCTCCTCCACTCCGAATTCCCACAAGTGGACAACACATCCTCCAGACTGATGCCATCGATGATTATTGGAGTGCCATTCTCCTCGAAGACATCAATGGCGTGCGTCATTTTCGTGCACATGCAAGCGGACAGTTTGAAGACTCTGAAAAGAACTACCATGTGATCTACAAAGAGATTTTGGTAGTCAAGTATGGAATTAAAAAATTTGAATTCCATATCATCAGCCACAAATTCCTTATCAACATGGATAATTCTTCTTTTCCTCGAATCTTTGACTTCAAGAACAAATTGCTACCTGACAAGCAATTACTCAGTCTAAAAACCTGGTTTGCTAAATATGATTTCACTGTTTAACATATAAAAGGCAACCAAAATCTCATTCCAAACTTCCTCACCCTGTCCAGCTATAAATAAACCCGCACTCATCTCCTCGATTCAAACCATTCTAGTTATAGCCATAAATCGCCAACTTCCTTTCAAAGCTCTCAACCAAAGACATTTCACCATGAACATCTCTTTCCAATCGACTTACAAATTGCAAGATTTTGCAAAGAAGTTTCTTTACCGGTTTTTTTTTTAATGTTCAGACCAAAAAACCTGACCGTTTTCCTAATCTTTACATGGAGCACCTATTTCTCACAGGCCTCACTCTGTTCTCTTTGTCCATCTCCGAAGATGAGCTTTGGTATATGTGGTGTCTCACCACCTTGTATGCTACAAAGCTAGTTTTTCCCATCAAACCAGTCCTGACTCACCTTACCACTCCAGAGTTCTCACCAGCCCTTTTATGGACTCTATTTGAATGGTATTCTCCCCTCACTTGGTGGCGTAAGCAACTCCAACACTTGTGTACCTTTCACGGATTAGACAAAATGCCAGAATAAGAAGCTAACATGTGGACTACGACCTTCATCGTCCACAGGCCTTATTTCCAGCATCCAGAAACACGGGACTACTGGACACAGGACATGGCATATGAATGGAGAACTTACCCTCATCCTTATACCTTTATCCATGCTAGATCGGTCACCTCCGTTCTCAAAGCCTATCTCATGGAACTTAACAATGTTCCTCCGCCTGCCACAAACAATCACCACACCTCCATTGGACCATCACACACCCTTGAAATAATTTCAAAAACACAAGGCTGTACTCCAGGTTCAAGTTCAAGTCCTCAAGGAATCCTTGTCATGGAACAACGTCCTGACTACACGAATGTCTTATTCCAAGACGCTCAGGACCCATGGGAAGACTTTCAGTTCATTCTCAATACTGACACTCCCCATTATACTGTCACCAACCCAGACTCTCCTACTGCATCTACCTCACCGCAAATGTCTGAAGTTGATGAAGAAAAGTATCAGCAAGCTGAGGCGTATCTTGACTAGAGACAGAGGCATCGGCACAAGCGACAATATAGGAAAGAAACAGGAGACGTGTCACCATCGCGCTATCCATCCACTCCATAATGACACTTTGTCGCTCTCACACAGCTTTTGATGTAATAACCCATGTGACTCCCGTTTGTCTTTTGTTAAAGTCTTTGTCAGTGTGCTTTACTTTTGTTAAAGTCATTGTCGGTATGCTTTACTTTTGTTAAAGTCCTTGTCGGTATGCTTTACTTTTGTTAAAGTTCTTGTAGGTATGCTTTACCTTTGTAAAAGTCCTTATCGGCATGTTTTGCTTTAAAAAAAGGTGTGCTATGCGATATGATCATTCGAGAGGTCATGTTCTCAATGATCCTCTATATAAGGCACCTTTGATCTCAGTTGTAAGGGAGCCAATTTGAAATAAAAGATTAATTTTTATACATTATGTTTCCCTAAACCTCTCCCTCTTTTCTAGTAATCGAAGAAATTATTTGAATTAAAAATGATACGCTCACCTCAAAATTTCTAAACTGAGTATGCTCTGCACTTGCCTTAAGACTGAGGATCCTGTGCATCAGAAAAGTCCTGTTTTTATCCTCCAAAACCGATTTTTATAAAATGAAAGTGTTTTCTCACAACGTTCACCCTCTTTGAAGGCCATGAGTGCCGAGTTTTCAAGTGGTATCATGAAAAACCGTTTTCACATATGATTTTCGGGTTTGGTATTAACTGGATAAGTGTATATCGGCTAGAAACCAGAGCTTGCGGGGTACTGGCCCTAAGGACAGACTTCGTTCTGTTGTAGATCTGGTGTAAACAACGCCACGTACAACTACCCACTAGTATCAGGGCAAATAACCATACTATCAATCTATAAGGAGATACTGCACTACAATTCTGACTTTGGTCGATGAGGTGGGAAGATTTTATATTACAAATTTATTACTTGCAATACATTGTGCTGAACTGAAAATTGTAAATTTTTTTGTGCAGTTTAAGCAATCTGTAGAAAAGGAAAAACCTAATGATACCACATTTCCATTGGATGACCACTATTGATCACCTATAAATGACTTCAAGTCATATGACCTACTCAAAAGTTTCAACGAACTAGAGGACTTAACTATCGAGGTTAGATTTGTTTGGTACTTTATGTTCAATCTAGAGTCACCAATAACCAAGGAAGTTGCCATTATCTATGCATAATTTTTTTTTTCAATCGAGGTTGAAGAAATGATATGATTACGTCATCCACAAATTGATTAAGCTTGAGGTTGATATCGTTAAAATGAAGACAGAAGTGACTGAAATCAAGATGGCAATGGCTGAAGATTGGAAGGTATTTGGTGAGGTGAAGATAGGATTTGATGAGATAAAAAATGAAGTCGTGAGACTTATTGTATCACAACTATTTCCATAATTCTGTAATCATATAGTGAATATCATATCGGTGCTCACACTCGGTATGCAAGTTATATATACATCAAAATATACTTCTTATTTTAACTTCGTATTTGCAATGCTCATATAGTGAATTCTTATTTGATAGGTGCCACTGAATTTTGGAGAATTGAAAATCTTGATAGTAAACCATTTGAATATGATTTGAATGAAAAATGAAAAACTGCAACATGTAGTCGGTGAGAGACCTCCATGATAAAAGTGTTTGTATACCAACGAAGTGACCAGGTGTGAGTTTGTTTGGACACCAATTGAAGAAGTTACATGTAGTCCATACACCCTAACCAAAAGCGGACATCCATAATGTTGAAGTCTTCTTGCAAAGAAAGTTATAAATGTGGATGACGCAATATGTGTTGATATAGATCTATTGAAAAGGCTTAAAAATCCAATATTATGTTATGAGTTCGATTAGTAGTATTGTGAAGAAATCGGAGTGAGTCGACCATAAGGTAATTTTGCGCGACAATAAGAGCGGTCCATGAAGATGGCTGAGAGATCAGGTAAGTGTCCTTAATCATTATACTATCTTGAGTATTGAATTTGTTGTATCTATTATTTTCTAATCTTCTACCACTGATCCGCAACATGTCCATGCTTACTTGCACTTGCTCAGTAAGTGATAACAAATGTATCTTAATGCTTTATCGTAGTGCTGCACGCATACAAATAGTAGGTTTTTTTTTTTTCAAGTAAGTGGCACAAATGTATATGAATGCTTTATTGCAGCATCGCACACATATAAATAGCTAGTTTTTGTAGGTAACCTTGTTATTAGTTAACTATTATGTGATGAGATTGTCCAAAATTTTCATTTTAACAGTACATTATGATTAGGTTTACTTGGAAATGTTGTGGAATAAAGGAAAATGTGAAATTTTGAAAATAAGCTATGAAGGTATTAATTACTATAAATATAGTCGGGAAAATACATAGTCTAGGCCTTGGACGAGCATTGATATCATATGTAAACAAATTATTATTTTGGTTTTTAACTATTTACTTAATAATAATTAGCTTGTAATTACAGTTCACCAAATTTGATATGTAGGTCTACATTTTAGTGAACTTCAAGAAACAACACTAGTTATTGGCCCATGCAAATCTTAATGAAAAAGAGAGATGATTTCTTGACTCATCAAGTGGTCTTTATAAGGAGGACGAATATTTTGAGATGTTGTTACAGCTTAAAATTCTCATCCTAATTGGCTAGCACGCATAGGTTTTTATAAAATACATGAAGAAAAGCGACCCGATGCATGTTGGCTATGCAAGTAATGGAAAATTTTTTTGTAACTAGTCCTCGACAGTGGTGATTGTAGAGTGTTTATGCTAATGTATATGTCTTATTTACTGTTAGCCCGTGCAACTTTTATTAGTTATGGCCCTTGAGATTTCCTTGGAAAGAAGATTGCTTTAGATCTTTTTATAGAGGTATTGTGTAGAAAGGCCTAATTGTAAACATTGATGGAATCTTCATCATGTACTTATTTCTTATTTTGAGTTGTTATGCACTTATATAATATTTTCACTTTGCACCTAATCATGCAAACTTGTTGGAATGAGTTCAAAATTTTCACAACAGCATCTTAGGCCCTAAAATGAATTTAGAAACAATAAAACACATAATGGTATGGTAAAAAATAGAGAAGGTAATAGCAAAGTGTGCTTTTATGCCAAAAAAAAAAGACCAGCCGTAAGTTGTGGCCAAGGCCCAGACATGAGCCAGAGTGACTGTCGAGTTTTGAGCTATATTTTTTGCACCATGGTAGGAAAAAATTCAAGGACTCAGGAAAAATGGTGTGGATTTTGAATCGGGCCTAGGAAGTATTTTTCTTACATTTTCTAGTGTTAAAAATAGTGAAAATCGGAACAAGTATGTGAACATATTAGAATGAGTTCAAACTTTCCAAAATGGCATCTTAGGCTCAAAATGATTTTAGGAACCATAAAATGCGGAATGGCATAGTAAAAAATGGAGGAGATGCGGCAAAATGTGCTTTTCCGCTAAAATATAAAAAAATAGTCTCAGCCGTAGGCCGTGGTCAAGACCCAAGACATGAGTCGGAGGGACTATTGTGTTTTGAGGTATAAATATGCAAACATGTCAGAATAAGTTCAAACTTTCCAAAAGAGCATCCTAGGCCCCAATTACAAGTTCTAAAATTCATACATTAGTAATAGTATGCGATTACAAGTTGCAATAACAAAACAAGTAATTAACTTTTGGCCCTACGAAAATAAATTAAGTACTGATGTGGATTCGCTGGAATAAAATTCTTACATGTCTTCTTGTTATGGCCATGTTCTCCACACCGAAGACAAATAACAGTTCTTTGAGACACATCCTTACCTCTGGATGGTATTCTCTGTGTTTTTCGATGAGCAAGGCAAGATGGTACAACCAGCGATTTCAGTTGCGTTATTTGGATATTTTTCAGAATTTTCCATGTCGCCATCTCACTAAAGGAAATAACAGGTTACAAATATGTCGTGAGCAATATTTCTATTTTGTAGTAGTGAGAACAAAGGTTTATCGAATCAACTTGGAGGTATAGGCAAATAGCAATTGCATGAGCACAAAAAAATTGAGCGAGTTGAAGTACTTTATAACTACAAGTTTTTTCCATTATCTGAATAAGGCCTTTCTTCATACCACCTTCCTTTACCTAAAATTCGTAGTCAGAGACATTAAGAACACACATTTTACTGACATTATCTTTTCTATCATTACTTATTTTTTGTGCCCATGTTATAAGGTGAGTTGTCATCGACTTGGCCACTTTCTTTGTATTGTTGTGCAAATTTTATTGAACTCGCAAGTGCATGAATTTATTGTAGAATAGATTAATGGTGACGAGTGTCGATTCCACGAGGAGGTGAATTTTAATTATGTGTAGAATTAAATTTCTAAGTGGGTGGTTGGATTTGTGGTGAAAGTGACTTATTGTGCGTTTACTTCATGGGAATGGAAATTGGGTGGAATAGGAATGGACTGGGAATGCGAATGGGCTGGAATGAGAATGAAGAATGGGAATGAGATTTCAATGTTTACTTGGCAAAAATAAATAGAAATGAGAATGTGCTGGAATACCATTAATGTGTTTACTTGGCAAAATAAATGGGAATGAGGAATGAGAATGAGAATCAATTTACCAAAATACCCATAGTATTAATAATGAATAAAAATAATTAATTTATCATTATTAACAATATTATCATTATTGTTGTTGTTGTTATTATTATTATTAAAAATAATATTAACAATAATTAATAATAACTAAAATAATAAAATAAATGAAATTTAATAGTAATAATAATATTATCATTATTAACATTTATTATTATAATATTTTATTAACTTTATTATTTTAGTAATTATTAATTACTGTTAATATTATTTTTATTAATATTATCATCATTAACATTTATTATTATTATTTTTATTTTAATTAATATCATTTTTATAATAATATTTATACATGTATGTAGATAATGAAAATTACATTATTATTATTATTAAATTTTATTAACTTTATTATTTTAGTTATTATTAATTGTTGTTATTATTAATAAAATAATAATAACAATAACAATAATAATGATAATATTGTTAATAATGATAAAATAATTATTTTTATCATTATTTTTATTGTTAATAATGATAATATTAATAAAAATAAAAAATAAAAATAATTAATAATAACTAAAATAATAAAGTTAATAAAATTTAATAATAATAATAATAATTATTAATGATATTTAAAATAATAAAATTATTTGTGATTTGAATAAGGGTAATTTAGGAAATATGAAAAAATTAGAAGGATAGAAAAGTAAATTTATGTTTCATTCCCATTCCCACATTTTCATTGCCAACCCCCCAATGGGAATGGGGTTCCCATTCTTTATTCCCAAATTGTGTGGTACTCACACAATTTATTCTCATTCCCAAATTCAATTTTTTCAAGTAAACATTGTTTTTATTCACATTCCTTATTTCAAGAAGTAAACACACCATTAGATTATCCTAAAATTTGAATTAAAATGGCGGGAATAAATTGAAGTGAAAATTATTAAAATGAAGTACGTAGGTATCTGGATCTGCATCAACATACACCATGAGCTAAATATTCCTTATTAATGCCAATTAAATCATGATGGGGGTTTCTACTTCTCACGAACCACACTCTAATCAATACAGTGCTAAGGGCTTATCGTGTCAAATAGTAATAATCTTGCACTAGGGAGCCGGTTAAACCAGTGCGGTATTTAGACAAGATTATTATTATCTGTCGACGAAAAGTCAAAACATCCACATTAATTAGAGGGAAAAAGAAAGTAAATTTACCAAATAAAACTCATGGCACATATTAAGACTTCACCTTCAACTCAAGCTCGAAAGAAAATTAGTTACTCATAATTGAACTAGGGGTAAAATGAGAATTTATTAAAATATGTAAAAAATGTAAGATGTAAAAAGAATTACAGGAAATGGAGTTAAAAAATGAATTCAGGGGTGTCAAATTAGGGGGGAGCCCCCTTTTTATAGATACACTGAGTAAATTTTTGGGAATGACAAACATTACGTAGAAATTCTATGATTGGACCTTTTTGTAAAGTTTATTACGTTTGGATATAGTAAATTACTAAAAGTTTTGGGCAAAAATATAATTTTGGGAACAATGTTAATGTACCAAAATTCAAATTTAATGGTAACTTCACTGTTCTGAAGAAGGGAGTTGGCTAAATTAAGGGGCTAACCACTTGTTTGCTGGAATTTGCCTGTAACGGATAGGTTTTGAGATTAAGCTAAATAAACTCAAATCCAACTTCAATTTAGTGACTTTTGCAAGTATAAAAGAGTGTAAACAACATATTTTGAGTTTCCAATTCGCAAATCATCATAAATTAAATCTTCATTGTGCTATAATTTGCATAGCCACTCTAATGGAGAGTTGTTTATTGTAATCTTCATTTCTTTATCAAATTTGTGAGAGTGTGTGTGTGAGAAACACTTAGGTTAAGAGATTGAGGGATAATCTCTTATTGTAAAGGTCCATTGACACCTTGGAAGTCAATTGTAAACATTTGAAACCTTGAGAGACTTGGATAGTGAAATCCTCGAGCTTGGTTGGCTTGGAGGCGTGGACGTAGGCGGGGATTGCCGAACCACATAAAATTATTGTATTTGCTCTCTCTTCCCTTACTCTTTTATTATTATGCTTTATTAAATTTATTTTTTTTATTTGATTAAGGCAATAGATTAAATTTTTGTGCGAATTGTTTAGTATAAGTTTTGAAAGCCCAATTCAACCCCTCTCTTGATTTGCATAACTTGCATTTCAGATCTAAGAGTAAGAAATGATACAAGAAATTATTATCACCAAAAGTCAAATTATTGTACCATCGTTTAGTCTTGCAAGATATGAGAATATTTGTAAAGTAAATTATGACTTTCCCAAATCTCCTCTTATCGATTTCAAAGCATTTTTTTCCCTTTAAGATGCTTGCTAGTATGATAAATTAATTCCATGATCTTTCTTCATATTTGAAATGATATCCTTTAGAGTGTATATTCACCTGACATCAACAAACTTTTGCTTGGCAATTTCACTAACAACCTTATTGCTTGCTTGACGATGACCTTATAGAATAACTTTCTGTGGTTGGAAACCTTTGTTCTTCAGTACTGGGAAAAATATTGTTAACATAGTTTGTTGAGACGACATCAAAGGAGTTTTGATTGTAACTTTAGGGGATGTGGTTACAAAAATAGGAGTCCTACTATAATTTATTGGATTAAAGTTCATACGTATAATAACATTCACCATTTCATCATCTATAATGTCATAAGTAAAGAAGCAGTGGGTTACATAGGCCAATTTGTGGCCTAAACTGTTTTCACTGTCATAGAATATTTGTCTAAAGTTAACTTCAACATTTGATGTACTCTAGCAATAAACTATTTGAAAGTTGCATTATTCTGAAGTAAAAATGCTTTAACTTTTCCATTATTGTATTTTATACGACTATCATTATAAGTTTCCCATGATCCATTATAACACATCTTAAGAATAATTGTTGATTCCATCAAATATGAAGTAAATTAAAATAAATTTAATTACATTACTGAAACAATAATTTCATTTCTTTAAAAATATAATTAACTACAAACAATTAACATTAAAAATAGAATTATGTCAAGTGCTCCACATTTAGATGATGGATGCCATCACCCACCATCGTGCCCATTTCTCGCAGGTAATATATGCCATTGCTTGGGTGAAGGCTGATATTACCTATAACAGATTTTCCAGATCGCGGGTGATGCCAGCCATCCAGTGGGCGATGCCACCCTTGGCCTGCAATCTGGGTTTCCTCTATAATATCATGAAACACAAAATTTACCAGATTTTTTTGTAATTTTTAGACTTACACAAACAAATATCTACCCACATTATAATAAAAATTAACAAAGATATTTGTTTCTTCGAATATCTACAAAAGCCATGCATAAAACTCACTTAATTTCACAATCTAAATTTTAAAAACACCAACTTTAATTCCTTTTTGATCTTTTTTCTTGTGTTGATTGATTTTATCTTTAGAATTAGGTAATGATTGTTGTTTGATGCATATGAAATGAGAGTAGTTTTGTGTTTAGTTGTTGAAAGGGGTTTAAGAAGTGAAATGGGGGGACTTTTGTGGAGTATTTAGTTTAGTTGTTAGGGTGAAATAGTTTGTATTTTGTTGTTAGCATGAAATGAAAGGAGTTTTAAAGAGGGATAATTTGGTCTAAATTGAGTGTATGTTATTAATATTGTAAAACTTTTGTTATATGGCTAGTTTTGATAATGAATTTATGAAAATAGCTATATTAGTAAATTTCACAAGTTAGGAAGTCAATCTATATGCTAGGCAATGAAAAACGTTTCACACATATGAGTATGTGACATGTCATTTTATATGACTATTAAGGTTTTTGTAGTTGACACATGGCCTTGTGGTTGTAAACATTTTATTAGACGAATAACGTTATAAAAATATGGCTGTATTTGCACACCTTCACTCAAAAGTCAAATCTATGACTATATCCTCTAATGTTATATTGACCCTTGATTTGATCTTATTTTCATGACTCTATACAATTAGTTTGTTTTTTTTTTCACATCCATTACACGTTCTCAACATGACACCACTTGATTAACTTTTTTGTCCATTTACCTTGGGAGATTGTCCCTTAAGAGGGCAAATCTTGTTGAAGGACCTAGACATTCTAATTTCTGATGAGAGTATTTGCATTGTCAAAGCCAATGGATATATCTCCTTCTAGAATTGGTCTCAAATCATTATTATTCTACAAATATTCAAGAAGGTACATGTGAGATTTACATGGATAATTCATCATCTAGTATCAAATATCTTAAACCCTTTATAGATATATTTTTATTGTATATTTTGTGGATTGTTACTTCGATAGCACAAGTTTCCACTACAAAAGTCTGAACACTACATGAAGTAAAGCAAGAATTTATTAGAAAACAACCAATATACCTCACTTTGATCCTTGCACTATTTATACGAAAACTAAAGGGCGAAGGATAGTTCTTTTGCATTAAAATGCAAATTAGTTATTAGATGCATTTACAAATACAACAAAAGTTACTAGATCATATATATAAATGGCCAATATTCCTATAGAACAATCAATTTAAAAGTTAATTAATGAATTGTATATTAAATACTAAAAACATGATAGATGATGTCATTTAAAAGGAATAACTCCTCAACAAATTAAACCTATTACAATTTTTGGCCAAGCCATAACTAAACAAAATGCTTTAGAAAAGCCAACTGGCCTTGGAATGACATGATCTCTTAAGGTACAAGCCTTTTTTTTTTCTTTTTTAATAGGAAAGTAAAAATTTCATTAATTTAATAAAGTGAATACATGCATAATATCTAAAGAGAAATTTTTCAACCAAACAATAGATTTAGTTTTTTCTAAAGTTATCTTACTTAAAGAATGGGCGCAAGCATAACAAGATCTAGGTACACCTTAGCTTCAAGAGATCTGAAATCCTTCTTTAGAGCTTGAATTTTGCAAATAATCCAATAGTCTCTGTTGTGCTACCTCCTCTATTGTTAATCAAATTTGGTACCACTTCAAAATTAGTTTCTAAAATTACTGATTGGAGACATGCTTCTTTTACAATTTAAATACCCCACTCAGTTTCTTTTGCTTTCACACAAGATACATCTCTTTTAAACTTGGAGATTTGTATGGCTGTTGTTATGCACTTTTCCTGTACAACTCTAATTATTACTCCTCATCCTTAACACTATCTTTTTGTATTAGTGGTTGCATTAATAATGATTTATAGCTATCCTACAGGTGGGAGAGTCCATACTTCTATTTCTTCTTTTACAGATTCTTCCCATTCACCATCTTTGGAAATTGGTGTTATGAACCCTGCCAAGAATTGACGCGATCATAATCAATTTAGTCTCCAAGATCACTTCTAAACATGGAATTGAATGGAATCGCGACCCGATACTTAATGAAAGCACGAACCTTGGTATGTGAGGATGCCATAATCAACTATGGATGATATGATTAATAAGGTAAAAGCTTGAACACCACGAAAATTTGATAAGTTCAAAGAATTTGTGTAAGAACCAAAGAGAATTAATCTCTCATCAATTGCATCAAAATTAATCTATCTCAGTTTATAGGATTCGAATACATTATATAGGGTTGGTTATAAGAATTTTCATAAATAAATCCTAGACCAAAATGAAATCGAAATCCTAATCTAAAACAAATAAGGAAGGAATCTAAGTTAAATAAAAATCCTAATCTAAAGCAAATAAGAAAGAATCTAAATCAAATAAGAATCCAAATTTAAAGCAAATAGGAAATGATCTTATTTAAATAAGAATCCTAATCGGCTTAAATGCCTTACATCAATTAAAATGAAAACTAGCCAATTAAAAGAGAAATAACTGATTTGTTTTGCCACTAGCCTCCTCAAGAAACGAGAAAGTATCTAAAAAGGAAAGTAATATATATGATGGGTCCAACAGGAACTTGAATAGGCCTCATCATATGTGCCTGTGATAGTTTTTTCCTCAATTTTATCATTCCCCTCCTTTTAAAGATGATTTTGAAATACTAACTAGGCAACCCAAGAGGGGGGTGAATTGAGATTTTAAAATTATTCTAACAAAGCCAAGCAAACCACACAACAATAAAATCTAATGCCTTAATAAATTCGAAAACAATAAATTCAATGAAAGTACAATAATAAATGAGCAAGGGAAGAGAAAGCAAACTTAAGGATTTTTACGTGGTTCGGTAATCCCCGCCTACGTCCACGCCTCCAAGCACACCGGGCTTGAGGATTTCACTATCCGAGCCTTTTCAAGGCTTTGAACGTTTACAATTGACTTCAAGGTGTCAATAAACCTTTACTACAAGAGATTATCTCTACAATCACTTCACCCCAAGTGTTTCTCACACTTGTACACTAATAATTTGATGAGAAATGAAAATTACAACAATGAAACTCTCTTTAAGAGTGGATATACAAATTGAAGAACAAAGATGATTTAATAAATGATGATTTACAAAATTGAAGCTCAATATATGTTGTGTGCACTGGTTTTTACTTGCCAAGATTACCAAAAATGAATTGGTTTTGAGTTTATATAGTTTGAGCTCAAAAACTAGCCGTTATGCACATTTTGGTCATAACCGGCTTGCCGTTTAGGAATTCGGTAAGCCGCTTTTATGTTACCATTAAGGCAAAAATTTGAATTTCAGAATATCCGGCATGCCGCTTTTCATATCCGGTTAGCCGCTTTTGAAATCCGGATTGCCGCTTGCGAAATCTGGATAGCCGTTTATGCTCCAGAAGCTTACTGCCCAAAATTCGCTTTGCCGTTTACCATATCCTGTAAGCCGCTTGCTACAGTGACTGCTATAGTGAACTATTTTTCAAAATTATAGTTTGGCTCCAAAACTTTTTCATAACTGTATTATGGCCCAAAACGTTATGAAAGTTTGCAAATAGGTCCAAATTCAGAATTTCTAAATAATGCTTTGTTAATCCTAAAACTTTTTGAAATTATGATATAGCCCAAAATACTATGACACTTTTCAAATAAGTTATTCTCCAAAATTTCAAGCAATACTTGTTGATTTCAAAGTTTTCAAAACTCTTTCAATTAAATTATAAACTTGAAAAACAACCAATTTCATAAAATCATTTTTTCATTAAATATAAAACCTTTATAATGTAAAAATAATGATTTATTTAAAATGTATATAAAAAATAATTTGAGCTTAAAAGATTAATCAGTCTTAATCTTGTTTGTTATCATCAAAATCAACATTATGGAAACATATATGTTAACAATCTCCCCCTTTTTGATGATGACAAATATTTCATGTATTTAAAGAATGATTCAACAAATTACTCCCCCTAAATATAATCTTCTCTTATAATTTGCCAATTAGTTAAATTAACAAATTTAAATACATGCATTTTTGTCCCCCTTCATCATAAAAAAGAAAACTTAATTGGCAAAGAGAAAGAGTAGTAAATTTTTTTTTATAAATTTAAAAACATGTATTGTTCTCCCCCTTCATCATAAAAAAGAAAACTTAAAGGAAAAGAATAAAAACAACAAATTTATTACTCATGTTTGTCCGAGTAGAAATTTCAACACATTCTCCCCCTAACAACAAGCTTTACCTCAAATACAAGTTTAGCAATATTACTCCCAAATTATTATAAATTATGATACAAACCAACTCCATACACAAATCATCACACCAAAATATCATGAACCATTATTCCATTAATTACCAAATCAACAACTCATACCATAAAATTATCATATAAAATAACTATGTAATCAAATCATCATTATCTCAAAATCATCATCATAATCAAATATCAATCATTAAAAGAATACTCAAAGTGCATATTATTCTCCTCATTCTGACAACATCAAAATGATATATTACTTTGTCTCCCCCTTTGGACAACAAAAAAGTTCAAAATGCATATTATCAAAAATCATATTATATGCTCCCCCTAAATATATGGTCAATTTAAAATTTTAATCGAAATGATTTTATCCAAAAACATATCATATTTATCTCCCCCTTCATCGTAAAAAAAAAAGATAGATAGATGCAATCGAAACAAGATTATCAAAAATAATTCGATGAAGATGTTACCCATTTTTTGCGAGCAAAAATTTCGGCAAAGTCTCCCCTTAAAAATGAACAAATTCTCAAATACACAACATGGTTAAAAAGATATAAGTTTCAACAATTATAACAAACCAACAACTTTACCAATTCATCAAGTAACACACATATAATCATCAATCATCAAAATCATCAAGAAATCAATTTTAATAGTGTTAATAACATGATTAGAGACATTAATAAATTTCATCATTCCAAGTTCATGCCTAGTTTTTGAAAATAATTTTTCGCAAAAAGGTTTTGATTTGTTTACCAAATTGGCATGTAGAAGTTATAAGAACATATTATAAACTATCCAAGCTCCATAATTATTAATCACATTTTAGAAATCAAGACAACTAAACTTATCAAAGATCTAATGTGACATTTCAATATAACTTAAAAACTCTCATATACTTAAGAATCTCAAAGTAGATGTATTTCTCACTTACATCTCATATCTCCCTCTTGATCATCAAAAGGTCAAGATAAGCACATTAGTTCCACATTATCCAAATATAAAACATCCAAACTATCAAACAATAATCATCATCAATCCACAATGAAAGCAACAATGCATATGAAAATGTAAGTGCATAATATAATAGAAAACTATGGTAAAATCCTTAAGGAGATCACACTATGGAAGAAGTAATTTGAAATAATCAAAATGCACAAATTCAGATTTTCAAGATATTGAGTAAAATGGGTAAGTTTGAATCAATTAAAATGATTTTAGAGATGATTTAAGGCGATGTATGGTGTTGTTGATTAAAAAGTAATGGTGGATTTTAAAGAGAGAGAGAACCGGAGAAGCACTATTCATGCGTGAGAGATGACGATGAAATGATGAAGAACAAGTGAAGAAATAATTATTGGAAAGTGTTTAATGAAAGTGAAATGCATGGGTATTGGTTTGAATCATTGATTTTGGCATAAAAATGGGTGAGAAATGAAGAGAAATTGAATGAAAATAGAGGTGCGCAGCTCACGGTTTTGGAGAGAGAAAGATCATGTGAAGAGTAATGAAAAATGAAGAAGAAAAAGCTCAAAACTGTGACCAAGCAGTAAGGTAGCAACGCGAATACGGATTTCCGGATAAAAGAACCGGCTGTCCGGTTTTGAGACAGAAAAGGAGTTATACAGATCCAACTTTCCGGATGTCATAACCGGCTGACCGATTGTTGTCCAGAAATGAAACTCTCTCAAACGGCTTACCAATTTTGCCAATCTAGTTTTCTGAAATTCAACCCGAGAGCAACCAAAGCCAATTCAGTTTACCAGTTGCCAATATCCGGCTGACCAGTTGTGCTCTAGTGAGCACCAAAAGGAATTTGGCTTACTGGTTTTAAATGTCCGGTTGTTCGGATTTCATCCACAGAGCTCTAAAATGAAAAATGGCTTTCCGGTTGATTGGAAGAGGTATACCGGTTAAGCTTTGGAAAATATTTTTGAAATTTTGTAAGTCTTAGACTTGTATTATACACATCAATTTATTTTTGGCTTAGAAATTAATTGATTTTAAAAAATCATTTAACTTTTCAATAAGCCAATTAGTGCATGAAACATATATAAAATCAAATATATGAAATCATATCAAACAATGATGTCAATTTTATAAATGAATGATGATATAACACAATTAATGCCATATGAATTCACACATATATAAGAGATGGATAATGATGATAGACAATTAAGAAGATGAAATCAAAGACCATACAATCATCAAAATCAAACAAAGGCATCATGATAAATCACTCAATGTTATACACAATGATGATAGAAAATGATGTCAATTTTATAAATGAATGATGATATAACACAATTAATGCCATATGAATTCACACATATATAAGAGATGGACAATGATGATAGACAATTAAGAAGATGAAATCAAAGACCATACAATCATCAAAATCAAACAAAGGCATCATGATAAATCACTCAATGTTATACACAATGATAATTCTATCATGTAAACATAAAAGCATACTTTCGCAAATTCATTTATCATGATTCATTCAACAAAATTAATATGGCAAGAATTGTTACCAAAACAATTAAATCATCTTGCCTCATCTTTTTCTCCTAGATTATACTCAAGTGATTATCCTCACAAGTTTTCATCAAGGAACTTCTCCACCATTCTTTGATTGTAGTACTTACAAAGAAAACATTCACGTTGTGCCCTTTGGTACCCAAATACTCTTGGGTCCTTGAGTGTTAGCAATGATTCCTTTTGGAACCTAGATACATTTGCTCCATAATACACATTTCTTTTAATTGGACATTTATTCTTCATGTGACCATCTTGATTGCAATGGTGGCATACAACTTGATTGTTAATAGAGGTACTCTTCACAAAGTAATTCTTATAATACTTTTGTTTCAAATTTGGCTTATAGCCAATACCTCCTTTGTCAAACACACATTTTTGTGAATTAAACAAGTTATCCAACATCTTTTGCCCATTTGTGAATTTTAACACAATTTGATTTAGCTCATTGCTCTTCTTCTTAAGCACTTCATTTTCTTTCATTAATTCATCAACATGTGATTTCTCATGCTCATATGAAGTACTTTGTTTGCATTTAAATGATGCAATTCTATCATGCAACATTTTATTATCTAACTCTAGTCCTTTAATCTTTTCATTTAATGAATCATTGCATTTTTGTAAAGCATCCTTTTCATTTTTCAAGTCATCTACATATGATTCTAGATGCTTGTATGAAGTGCAAAATTTCTCATTTGATAATGCAACTTCATCATGCAATGTTTTATTCTCTAATTCTAATTCCTTTATCTTTTCATTCAATAAATCAATGCATTTTTGCATGGTATCCTTTTCATTTGTAAGTTCTAGCATTTTCTTCTTAAAGCATGCATTCTTTTTACCAAGTTTTATCCACTCATCATGCAATTCTTTAAAAGCATCATGTAATTCATCATAAGTAGGAAGATCATTTACCTCATCAAGTTCATCATCCGATTCATCTCCAATTGCCATAAGTGCCAAATTCGACACTTCATGAAATTCCTCCTCGCTTGTAGTCTCCTCATACACAATTGCAAGTTTTCTCCAAATTTCATAAGCATTAGAACAATTTGAAACTCTATGAAATTCCTTTTTATCTAAGGCACAAAATAAAGCATTCATAGCCTTGGAATTTAAAGGCATATTTTTCTTATCCAACTCACTTAAAACATTCTTCCTAAGAATGAATGAACCATCACAAACTATTTCCCATATTTCATAATCTAAGGCTTGTAAAAACACTCTCATCCTAGTTTTCCAATAAGGATAGTCATTACCATCAAAGAATGGAGGCCTGGTGGTGGATTGGCCTTCCATGAAAGTTGAACTAATTTGGGTTGTTATTAATCTTTAACTCTAGATAGTTAAGTCTGCACAAGAGCACCTCGCTCTGATACCAAATGAAATACTAATTAAGCAACTCAAGACGGGGGGTGAATTGGAATTTTAAAAATATTCTAACAAAGCCAAGCAAACCACACAACAATCAAATCTAATGCCTTAATAAATTCGAAAACAATAAATTCAATGAAAGCGCAATAATAAATGAGCAAGGGAAGAGAAAGTAAACTTAAGGATTTTTACGTGGTTCGGCAATCCCCGCCTACGTCCATGCCTCCAAGCACACCGGGCTTAGGGATTTCACTATCCGAGCCTTTTCAAGGCTTCAAACGTTTACAATTGACTTCAAGGTGTCAATGAACCTTTACAACAAGAGATTATCTCTCCAATCTCTTCACCCCAAGTGTTTCTCACACTTGTACACTCACAATTTGATGAGAAATGAAAATTACAACAATGAAATTCTCTTTAAGAGTGGATACACAAATTGAAGAACAAAGATGATTTAATAAATGATGATTTACGAAATTGAAGCTCAATATATATTGTATGCACTTGTTTTTGCTTGCCAAGATTACCAAAAATGAATTGGTTTTGAGTTTATATAGTTTGAGCTCAAAACGTAGCCGTTATGCACATTTTGGTCAGAACCGGCTTGCCGTTTAGGAATTCGGTAAGCCGCTTTTATGTTACCGTTAAGGCAAAAATTTGAATTTCAGAATATCCGGCATGCCGCTTTTCATATCCGGTTAGCCGCTTTTCATATCCGGTTAGCCACTTTTGAAATCCGGATTGCCGCTTGTGAAATCTAAATAGTCGTTTATGCTCCAGAAGCTTACTGTCCAAAATTCTGTTTGCCGGTTACCATATCCAGTAAGCCGATTGCTATAGTGACTGCTACAGTGAACTATTTTTCAAAATTATAGTTTGGGTCCAAAACTTTTTCATAACTGTATTATGGCCCAAAACGTTATGAAAGTTTGCAAATAGGTCCGATTTCAGAATTTCTAAATAATACTTTGTTAATCCTAAAATTTTTTGAAATTACGATATAGCCCAAAATGCTATGACACTTTTCAAATAAGTCATTCTCCAAAATTTCAAGAAATACTTGTTGATTTCAAAGTTTTCAAAACTTTTTCAATTAAATCATAAACTTGAAAAACATCCAATTTCATAAAATCATTTTTCCATTAAATATAAAACCTTTATAATGTAAAAATAATGATTTGTTTAAAATGTATATAAAAAATAATTTGCGCTTTAAAGATTAATCATTTTTAATCTTGTTTGTTATCATCAAAATCAACATTATGGAAACATATATGTTAACAGATTTGTCCTCAAATCATCACTTGCATAAAAAAGACTTAAATCAAGCATATTAAAAGTAGCACATACATTGTACTCACAGGGAAATCCAACTTATATGCATTGTAATCGATTCGTTCCAAGACTTGGAAAGGACCATCCCCTTATGGTAAAAACTTAGATTTCCTATGCTCCAGAAAGTTTTCCTGCGCATGTGCAACCACACTCAATCGTCGGGTTCAAAGACTAGCTTATATTGCTTTATATTGACTTGTTTAGCATATTGCTCTATTCTCTGCACGATGTTGAACTTCACCATCTCAAGTTTTTGTTTAACAATTTTAGCCTTTTTCTTGCCATGTAAGTTAACACGCTCAGAAACAAGTAATGAAGTTAAATCCAATGGGGTTAAAGGATTAAAACCATAAACAATTTCAAATGGTGAATATTTAGTAGCTTAATGGAATAAAATCCAAGCATCATCTGTCTTGTGGCATGGAATAAAATTCGTTATTTTGGAAAATCTATCTATAACCACAAAAATTAAGTCTTTCCCTCATTTAGACCTAGGTAACCCAAGTATAAAATCCATCGAAACATCAATCCAAGGTGCACTAGGTATTGGCAACGGGGTGTATAAGTCATAGGAATGCACTTTTGATACTGCTTGCCTACAGTTGACACATCTACCACAAAGTCTATTAACATCTCGTTTCATACATGGGCAATAAAAGTGTTCGTGCAAAATTGCTCCGGTCTTTACAACTCCGAAATGCCCCATCAACCCTTCTTCAGGGGATTCTTTCACTAACAAATCTCTTAGAAAACAATTAGGTACGCATAATTTATTCTCCTAAAATAAGTAGTCATCATGCCTAAAGTACGTACCAACCAGGTCATTTCACAAGCTTGGTATTCAACACTAAAATCATGGTCATTAGTATACAAGTTCTTCATATGTTTAAATCCAAACAATTTAGTATTAAGTGTCGAGATTAAGGCATACCTGAGGGAAGGTGCATCTGCAACAATGTTTTCCTTACCTTATTTACAATGAATGAAATATGAAAATGTGTCTATGAATTCTACCCATCGAGCATGCCTCTCTTTCAGCTTATGTTAGCCTTTAAGGCATTTCAAGGACTTATAATCGGTGTGAATCACGAACTTCTTAGTCTATAGGTAGTGCTGCTACATTTATAATATCCAAACTAATGCATACAACTCCTTATCAGAAGTAGGGTAGTTTAAGGCTGCCCCACTTAGTTTGTCATTGAAGTAAGTAATTGGTCGTCCCTCCTACATTAAGACTGCGCCTATACCAATACCTAAGGCATCACATTCAAATTCAAATGTTTTATTAAAGTTAGGCAAGGACAATAAAAGACTATTGGTTAGCTTCTAATTGATCATTTGAAATGCCTTTTCTTGTTCTTCTCCCCACTTGAATCCAATATCTTTCTTAATTACTTTGGTAAGCGGTGCGGGCCAATGTGCTAAAGTCTTTCACAAATGCTGCTAGAACCTAGTGAGTCCATGAAAGCTTTTCACATTATTTATGCTTGTAGGACTCAACAACTCTTCGATTGCACGTACCTTCTCTTTATTAACCTGTATACCCGTATACTCACAACAAATCCTAGAAATACAAGTTTATCGGTGGAAGTGGGTAGTTGTACGTGGCGTTGTTTACACCAGATCTACAACAGAACGAAGTCAGTCCTTAGGGCTAGTAGCCCGCAAGTTCTGGTTTCCAGCTGATATACACTTATCCGGTTAATACCAAACCCAAAAATCATATGTGAAAACGGTTTTTCACGATACCACCTGAAAACTCGGCACTCATGGCCTTCAAAGAGGGTCAACGTTGTGAGAAAACACTTTCATTTTATAAAAATCAGTTTTGGAGGATAAAAATAGGACCTTTTTGATGCACAAGATCCTCAGGCTTGAGGCAAGTGCAGAGCATACTCAGTTTAGAAATTTTGAGGTGAGCGTATCATTTTTAATTCAAATAATTTCTTCGATTCCTAGAAGAGAGAGAGAGGTTTAGGGAAACATAATGTATAAAACTTAATCTTTTATTTCAGATTGGCTCCCCCCTTACAACTGAGATCAAAGGTGCCTTATATAGAGGATCATTGAGAACAGGACCTCCCGAATGATCATATCGCATAGCACACCTTTTTTGAAAGAAAAACATGCCGATAAGGACTTTTACAAAAGGTAAAGCATACCTACAAGGACTTTAACAAAAGTAAAGCATACCGACAAGGACTTTAACAAAAGTAAAGCATACCGACAAGAGCTTTAACAAAAGTAAAGCATACTGATAAGGACTTTAACAAAAGACAAACGAGAGTCACATGGGTTGTGGTATCAAAAGCTCGTACGATGGAGATAAGGCGTTATCATGGAGTGGAGGGATAACGAGATGGTGACACATCTCCTGTGTCTTTTTCATATTGGCGCTTGTGCCGACGCCTTTATCTTTGGTCGAGATACGCCTCAGCTTGCTGATAATTTTCTTCATCAGCTTCAGACATGTGCTGTGAGGTAGATGCAGCAGGAGAGTCTGGGTTGGTGACAGTATAATAGGGAGTGTTAGTGTGGAGAAGGGATTGAAAGTCTTCCCATGGGTCCTGAGCGTCTTGGAATAAGACATTCATGTAGTCAGGACGTTGTTCCATGACAAGGATTCCTTGAGGACTTGAACTTGAACCTGGAGTACAGCCTTGTGTTTTTGGAATTATTTCAAGGGTGTGTGATGGTCCAATGGAGGTGTGGTGAATTTTTGTGGCAGGTGGAGGAACATTGTTAAGTTCCATGAGATAAGCTTTGAGAACGGAGGTGACCGATGTAGCATGGATGAAGGTATAATGATGAGGGTAAGTTCTCCATTCATATGCCATGTCCTATGTCTAGTAGTCCCGTGTTTCTGGATGCTGGAAGTAAGGCCTGTGGTCAATGAAGGCCATAGTCCACATGTTAGTTTCTTGTTCTGGCATTTTGTTTAATCCATGAAAGGTACACAAGTGTTGGAGTTGCTTGCGCCACCAAGTGAGGGGAGAATACCATTCAAAGAGAGTTCATAGAAGGTCTGGTGAGAACTCTGGAGTGGTAAGGTGAGTTGGGACTGGTTTGATGGGAAAAACTAGCTTTGTAGCATACAAGGTGGTAAGACACCATATATACCAAAGCTCATTTTCAGAGATGGATAGAGAGGATAGAGTGAGGCCTGTGAGAAACAGGTGCTCCATGCAAAGATTAGGAAATCGGTCAGGTTTTTTGGTCTGAACATTAAAGAAAAATCAGTAAAGGAACTTTTTTGCAAAATCTTGCAATTGGTAAGCCAATTAGAAAGAGATGTTCATGGGGAAATTTCTTTAGTTGAGAGCTTTGAAAGGAAGTTGGCGATTCATGGCGATATCTGGAATAGTTTGAATCGAGGAGATGAGTGCGGGTTTATTTATAGCTGGACGGGTGAGAAAGTCTGGAATGAGGTTTTGGTTGCCTTTTATGTGTTGAACAGTGAAATCATTAGCTGCTTGACAGCTTCTGTCTGAGCAGGGCCCCATGGAGGGCACTGTTGTTTGAGCATGCGTGACAGCTGGCTGGTGTGGATTGCAACTTTTGGGATAAAATCACGGACATAATTAACAATCCTGAGGAATTGTTATATCTGCTTTCTATTGAGATGGGTGTTCGGAAACTTTAATAATTCGATTGCAATATGGGGACCAGGTTGATACTGGCCGTTTTTAAACACCATGCCAAGAAAGTCAATTGATTCCTTTCCTATGCTGCTTTTCTTTTCAGAAAGTATGATGCCATGTGCCTACACAATGTGAAAGAAATCCAAAATGAGCTTCTAGTGGCTCTCATGGTCAGAGGAAAATAACAAGATATCGTCAATATAGACCAATGCATGGTGGAGAATAGGACTAAAGATTTTTGTCATGACTTTTTGAAATAAGGAGGGGGCGACTTTAAGGCCAAAAGGCATAACAGTCCATTGGTAATGGGCATCAGGGATGTAGAAGACAGTTTTGTGACGGTCAACTGGTGAAATACCAAGTTGCCAAAAACTAGCTTTTAAATCAAACTTAGAGAAGATACGAGCCCCTTGAAGGTGGACAAACAGGGTCTGGATTTTTGGAAGGGGAAACTTATCATCTTTAAGAAAAGAATTAAGTGGCTGGTAATCAATCACTAATCTCTTTTTTCCACGAACTAATTCAGATCGTTTTTCAACATAAAAGGCTTGACAAGCCCAATCTGAATCAGTAGACTCAATAAGACCTTGTTGAAGTAACTGAGAACATTCTTGCTTAGCAAGCAAGAGATCTGAAAGAGACATACCCGGGTGTGAAGCTTTTGTGGGGTTTATGTCTTCGTTGAGTTTAAAAGGAAGGTGAATGAAAAATTGTTCATTTTTCCAAAGAGGTGAAGGATGATGGAATTGTGAATGGTTTTCTGAACAAAACTATAAGAACTTTTGTGAGATCTGACTGTATGGAGATGATGATTCAGAGAGTGCATACAGACGTAGTGTATCTGTATAAGGTAAGAACATCTGTTTGTAGCGAACTCCATAACTAGTGAGGAATAGGTTTTTAATCATATGAAGAATGTCAAAACCTATGAGCAAATCTTTATCGAGGAGTTTGGAAGCTACAATCTTTTTCCAAATTATGCAATTTGGAAAGAATTGAATTCCAATGGGTTTTTTGGTAATCAAGGTAGTTTCAAAAGTTTCGCCATTAACTGTTCTGAAGAGCTTGGAATGACGTTCCCAACAGTCTGAAGGAAGAATAGAAGGATCAATCATACTGGTATCTGCACCAGTGTCAATAAACCCGATAATAGGAACAGGTTTATGGAATTTAGAAGGAATGATGGACATCTTGAGAGAAGGTCTAGGAATAGTGGAAACATGATTAATAGTCTGGACTGTAGAGATGACTGAAATATCTTCAGAATCTGAAGATTCTGCAATAAGAAAGGCAGTTTGATCATCTTGTGCTGACTATTCTGAAAAATTTAATTCGACATCCTCATTCTCAGATAACAGAGAAGAATGCTGAAGATGTTGGATAAGTCGAACAGCTTTGGCTGACTTGTGAGGATAATTTCGGGCAAAGTGACCGCGTTTCTTACAGATGAAACAATAGTTGGATTTTTTCTTTCGGAACTGAGAACATCTTTCTTTTTGAAATTCCGAAAGGTTTTTTAGAGGATGATTTTCTGTGGAAGTGTTTCTGAAAATATTTTTTCTTTTTAGTCAAACAAATACACTTATTTTCATCTTTACACTCCATCTTGAGATGAGGTTTTTTACAAGCTTTAGAGAAGGGTTTCTTGTCTTCCATGAGATCTTTGAAGAATTCTTTTTGTTCACAGATCTTATCAAAAGATAGCATGGCCATTTGAAAAATCTTTCCTAGAGAGATATCAGTTATGCTCAGATTTGTGGCTATGAGTTTTCTTTGAAGATCAGGTTGTAATTCAATAGAAAGAGAGGCGATGAAGACATGTTTAAGAGATGGCTCATTGAACCCATTTAGCTTGTAGAATATAATACTCATTCTTTTGTAATGAGCATCCAAAAGATGTCTTTTAAGAGAACAACATTTCATCTGATGGTATTCTTTTCTGTCTGCTTTAGTGGAAGTAGTTTTTTCACCGATGAATTGCTTATGAATAATATTGAGGGTTGTACCAGTTGGAGATTCCATGAATTGGAGCTGTCTGTATTCTCCTAAGCTTTCTAGCCAGTCTCGTAAAGAACCCGTAGAGCGGGCCATGAATTCACGAAGAACGGCTTGAGGTTGAGCATTAGGCTTGGTTCCTAGGAGATCAATCCAAGCAGCAAATTCTTGGAGTCTAGCAGCCCATTTGTGATGAGGAATATCATCAAATGTAAACCAAGATGCTGAAGATGGTTTTGTTGAGTGTTCATGAACTAGTGGCGGTACTGGGTCTGTTTGAGAAGCTTGGTCAGAATAATTGTCATCAACAATAGGTGTTGAAGTAGAGGTACTTGGATCTGCAGTTTCAGTGGCCATTAATATGCTGACATTTAATATGCCTATAATGTCAGCATATTCAGACTCAGAGTTAGTGGAGGCTTTTGATGAGTCATAGGATGAAGACGAAGATGAGTTATTTGTTTCAGGCTCAGAAGAGTCAGAGGAATCAGAAGATTGGGTCTTGACAGTATGATAATGATACTGGTCCATTGGGCCTTTATCATTTTTAAGAGGCTCAGGAATGTCTTGTGGTGATTCTTCTAGAGGGATTGTAGAGGTAGAGGAAGAGGAAGAGGAAGTGGCCTTTGGACGTGGTTCGGAGATTTTGACTTTAGATCTTGATTTTTTAGGTGAAGATGGTTGAGGAGTTGGTTGAAGGTGGGAGAAACCAAAGAACTGATTATAAACAGGTTGTTGAGGTCGGGATGGTGTGTAGAAAGGTACATAGGTTTCAAAGATTGGAGGAGATACTGGTGTAGGTTGTGGTTGAGTAAAAAAGAAGGTCGAGTCTTTTCAGCATCAATTCTGGACAATTCAGCTTTGAGTTTTCTGATCTCAGTTTTTTTTTATTAAACTCTGGACCCCATATATGATTGTTGATCATTCGTCTAAGATCGGCATCTAACTCAAAGGTACGATCTTGAAGATGTATGTACATCTGATCAAGGCGATGGCTGATTGAATCAATTTTAGTTTCCGTCTGAGAGACATGATTGGCAACACGGTCCATTTTCTTACCGAGTTGTTGAAGAGTATGATTTTGAGCGCTGGCATTTTTGGTTTGCTAGTTTAAAACGGCTTCATACTGTCTTGGCTCCTCAGGTTGCCCAGAGGTTGTAACTAGAGATTGGACAAAAGGTTTTGAGGTAATACGGGTTTGTGTGTCTGTCTGTTTTTCAAGTGGAGGAAATGATTCCTCATCGGAATCACTTGAAAACATAAGGCACGACCTGATTAGGTGAACATGAGGTTTTGGATCCGGTGGAGGTTCTGGAAGAATGAAATTTGCAAGATGGTGGGATAAGAAGATTTTTTCTTTTCTTTTTCTTTCTTCGCATAACTTCCAATTCTTCATCAATATCCGTATCAACCAAGCAAGGACAATCCGGATTGCACATATGGGCTTCAGGAACATCCCATAGAAAATGACCATTGATTTTATTAGGATATACTGGATACCCTTCTGATGAAAAACCGTGAATAAGAAGTTTCTTTTCTTGACCAGTTTGAACTACTGTGAGCATAGCAGTATAAGAAAAGCTATGGACTGTCTGAAACAGGCTTGGTGTCAGGAGTTTGAAAAGACAGTTTGAGTTGACCATTTGGTCATCTGTCAAATGTGGCTTCTGTGGTTTGTACTGGTTCAGAATTTTGGTGAAAGTTCTCATAGTTGGTTAGCCATTCAAGAGGCATGAGTTTGAGCAAATCTTGTTTCTGGATTTGTTTGGGGATTTGAATGATGGTTGGAATTGTGTCTGTGTCCGTCAATATCATCAAGGCATCAGAAGTTGTGTATAGTGTAAGAAGATCTAGTGCATGATTTTGTAATCGATACACTATTTGATGATGGAGGGTTGCAATCTTTGATGTTGGTGTTTGTTCTACTCCTTGGAGTTAGATCTGGACTTTAAGGGTTGTTGGAAGATTGGGATCCTCAAGAGAGAGGTTGAAATTTGGGTAAAAGGTTAATAAGACACTGCCAGTATGAAGGGTTGTTAGAACGGTACCTACAACAGCGTGTTGGTACTGCTTGAACCTGGTGTCTAAGAGAGCAATTATAGCTGTAACAGGTAAGCCTTTTCAACCATGAAGAGTGAGAATTAATCTTACACCACCAAGATGGAGGTGTGTGTACCCTTCTCGTTTCCAGTTGGCGACGAGATCTGAAGGTATTTCCATAGTGACATATTGTTCACTCTGTGAGGCTTGTAGAGCACACTAATCCAGTCTAGAAGACTGGATATACTCTTTTGGGAGTGGTCTTTTAGTGGAGATGAGGGTTCAGATACTTCTAGTGAGAGAAGTTTTCTGTTTGTAGAGATTGTAAGGACTCATGATGGGAAACTAGGACTCATTGATTTGAGCAGATCCTGGAATATAAGAATATTCAACAACATTCTCAATTTTGGAGGTTATGTGTTTAGAGCATGATTTGGGAAGAGAGAGAGTAAAAGAAAGAGAAATATGAGATGAAGATGATGAAGGAGATAGAGTTGAAGATGTATTTGTTTCCATGGTTGGTGAATCTTCTTCTAGGAGATCAAATAAGATTATTCAAGTTACTAATGATACCACCTTAACATGAAGTGTGGCTCTGATACCAGTGGGTACACTTCTTCAGATTAGCAAACAACGTTTCCTTACTAGGCACATCTAAATCAGATTTCAAATGTATTATATGTTTGTCCAAGTTTTTACTATATATGAGGATATTATCAAAATAAACAACAACAAACTTGCCAATAAAAGCTCATAAAACATTATTCATTAGTCTCATAAAAGTGCTCGGAGCATTAGTCAAACCAAAAGGCATAATTAACCATTCATACAAACCATATTTTGTTTTAAGCCAGTTTTCCATTCATCTCCTTCTTTCATTCTAATATGATGATATCCACTTTTTAGCTAAATTTTAGAAAATACACAAGACCCATGGAATTCATCAAGCATATAATCTAACTTAGGAATGAGATGTAGATACTTTGTCGTTATGTTGCTGGCTTGACATTCAACACACATTCTCCACGTTCCATTCTTCTTAAGAACTAACAAAACGGGAACTGCACATGGACCCATGCTTTCTCTCACGTACCCTTTTTCCATCAATTCACTTACCTGCCTTTAAAGTTCCTTTGTCTCCTTTAAGTTACTCTTATAGGCTGGTTGTTGGGTGCTTTGTACTGCTATAGGTGTTAATATACAAGTTTACACAACAAGTAATATATTGACAAGTATTCAGATAATCTCCATATGGATTAATGTTATTGGATTTGCTACAACAATCTTAATAGTGCCATTTAAATTTGAATTAAAATAAAACATTAACGAAACTAATGAGCTAACTAAGTAAAAGTGCAAATAAAAAAATGAAATAAGGAAAATTCTCCAACAAAACACAAAGACAAAGCCAATGGGAATAGAGTAGTTAAGTGATTAAACTCACTTAATGGTATTGACTATTTTTCCAATTAAGATTTTGTTACTACAACATCTATTATAACACTGGCAGAATCCCTCATGTATCCTCAGCTGTCACATGTTCCATATCTTATATGTAAATGCAACTTAACAATGACTAGTTGTTATGCTAACATTAAATATAACATTATTCGTTCTAGGTTCCAATTGCTCTCCAAGGTGGATCCCTATGTCTAGTTCTTCACTAATTTTAGATCAAGCATGACCTTATTCAAATTGAAATTAACTCAACTTGGAAAACCCAATCTAAAACCATGTATTGTATTAATTTGTTCCACTAATTCAGATCTTTTTGAGACTCTTTCTTAGCTAGTATCCACTAAATGGGTGGTAAACCAAAATAGGAAAATGAAATAAGTACAATTAAGACAAAATATTATAGCAAATAAAGAGCAACACACATATATCAGTCTAATAACCATTTGTTAGCCTAAAGGGCTATACATAATGTAATTTTAATGATAAAAAACATGTCTTAAATTATTTGAAAAATATTATATTTCACATTTCACTAGTTCTTGAAGGATAATATTTATGATGAAGTGAATCATGTGAAATCAAATTCAAGATTCTCAACGGACAACGGCGTGATTAAGAATAAAATTTAGAGCTCAACAGACTCATTAGTGTGACAATCCTTGTAAAGCTGGTAAGATTTAATACATGTATGATTTAGCATTTGAGAAACTCAAGATTTTGTTTTATAAATCATCATTTTTCATAAACCAAAGGTTTTATAATTATAAGCCATGTATTTTATACTAATTTGTTTTTCAAGATGTGAACTAAAATAAAAAAGTTTTGGAATCTTTTATTTAAATAAGTATTGTTTTGAATTTTTGATTTGGACCTCTTTGCAAACATTTGAAAATTTTTGACCCATACTCTTATTTCTAAAAGTTTTGGGGCTAACGTGTAAATATTGAAAATAGATAGAGAGTTAGTGGCTAACCGCCTGAGGGTAACTGCTAGCCGACTGAGGAAATTTCATATTTTCAAGTTTTGGACTAAATCAAAAATGTTTTGAAAACTTTCAAATTTATAAGTATTATGTTAAATGTTAAAAAGGACTTCGTTGAAAAATATTATTATGTTTTGAGCCATATCATAATTTTAAAAAGTTTTGGGAATAACAAGTATTATTTTAAAATTATGAAATTAGACTTGTTTGCAAAGGTTTATGACGTTTGGTCGATAGTATAATTATGAAAGTTTTGGTCAAAAATGTAATTTTGTTAAAATATTACTGTAGCAAAATTCAAATTTTAATGGTAATTTTCGCTGTACTGAAGCGGGGAGCCGACTAATTCAATGGCTAGCTGCTTACTTACTGGAATTTACCTACAACGACTAGTTTTTAGACTAAATATATATAAACTCAAATTCAACTTCAATTTTAAGATTTTTGCAAGGATAAACAAGAGTAAACACCATATTTTGAGCTTTTAATTTGCAAATCGTCATAGATTAAATCTTCATTGAATTATTATTTGTATATCCACTCTAGAAGAGAGTTTTTGCTGTAATTTTTATTTTCTCATCAAATTTGTGAGTGTATAAGTGTTAGAAACACTTAAGTGAAAAGATGTGAGATAATATCTTGATTGTAAAGGTTTATTAACACCTTGGAAGTCAATTGTAAAGAACTTGAAGCCTTGGAAGGATTGGATAGTGAAATCCTCAAGCTTGGTTGGCTTGGAGGTGTGGACGTAGGCGGGGATTGTCGAACCACGTAAAAATCATTGTGTTTGCTCACTCTTCCCTTACTCTTTTATTATTGTGCTTTATTAAATTTATTATTTTTTATTTCGTTAAGGCAATAGATTGAATTATTGTGTGGTTTGTTTAGCTTAAGTTTTAAAATCTCAATTCATCCCCCTCTTGGGTTGTATAACTAGTATTTCACCATTAAGATTGTTTATCACTCAAGTACAATAGAATTTAGTTCATTGCGATATAACAATAACAAAAGTCATTTTAGCCATTAAATACATTCCCATAAATAAAGAAAAACATGCAAAAAAATATGAAGAATTGAATTCCGCCTAGTCTTTACGATCTCTTCTTTTTTTCTCCTTGAATCTCCTGTTGCAGCCCTCAAATCTCTCTTATTCTCTGTTTTCTTTTTGTTTTTCTCTGTTATTTTTTCTTGAGTAACGGCCCCATGTTTTTCTTTTCATGCGTGCTCTTTTTATAACTTGGAATTAGGGCAACCAAAAGCGTGTAATGCGCATCTTCCATTTTTAGAAACTTTGGATTGCAATTTTTTGGTTATCTTGCACGAAATCCAATCTGTCATTACTACAGGATTGCGCAGCAATGGTTACAACATCTTCACTGTTCCAGACTTGTTTTATTTCCTCTACAGCTAAGTTCTTTTGTCAACTTTGCAAGTCTGTTGCACAACATCTCATCCCTAAAACTTGAGCTTTTTGGTCACCTACAATAATACACATAATCTGAGCACAAAATGACTTAAAATGAAATCAATTTATTAGAAATAAACTTAAATGAATGCTCATGCAAAATATAACTAAAATGCAACAAAAATACATCATTTACTCTTCAAGTAATATTGATTTAAGTCTAAAAGTGTCATGATAACTCTCATTTCATAGAGTTATCAATGGTTAATTTGGAATGGTTGTATCAGGCACGAAATCAACTGATGCTTAATCCCTCGGATTGTAGGTAAACCATGTGGTGTTTCCTCAGGAAAGACATCCTCATATTCCTACAAGAGAGAAGTAATAGAATTAGGAAAAGAAGGATCAAGTTCATTAATATTTAAAAACGCCTCTTTGTACAAAAGAACAACATTGGTTGATGTGAAAACAAAGCCTTTTTTTTTTATCTCACTTGTTCTTGCGTATAAATTATTTTGTTTTCCCTATGATTTTCTATCAATCGCCGCATTTTTCTTTGCTTTTTCTCTTTTATTTTTCTTGGACTCTTTATGATTTTCATTTTTTTTTCTCTTTTTCTCTTTTGCTCACTCTATTTCTTTTGATCACTCTTTCTCTATAGGTTCACCTGGTCTCCATAAACCTGCTTTGGTGTCATAGAACAAGAATGATGTTGCATTGATTAAACACAAATGAATATTTGTTGGTGAAGTCAACATGCTTCACATGCCTGTCGAATTACCAAGGTCACCCAAGTAACAAGGGTTTAACTTGCATTGGTACTACATCACATAACACTTTATGTTCATTCTTGCTAATCTGAAAATCACTAGTACCTACATGTTCACTTTCACCTCACTACTGTCATTCAACTACTATAGTTTGTATGACCGTAGATATTTAAGTGTCGAAAGCCTTAACTTCTCCACCATGATAGTACTAGCAACATTAGTACAATTTCCTCCATCAATAATCATACTACATACCTTTTCTTAAATATAGCACCTAGTATGGAAAATGATTTCCCGTTGCACTGCTTCGTCTTCTTTTAGTTGTACACTTAAAAAGGCTCTCCTAGTTACTAAAGTAAATTCTTTAAGGGTTGTACACTCTTCATCTTCAACGTCCTCCAATGGAGGCATTTCATTTTCTTCTATTCTTCTATTTTATCTTTAGTTACAATCTCACTATTATCCCGCAACACCAACTCTTTTATTCACACATTATTCACTCGCTATGTGTCCCCTGCCTTGACATTTAAAACACTTAATGTCACGATTCCTAGTAGTGGGAGTCACGGTGTTACCTTGTGAATTGTGCCTATAGGGCTCAGATCTCGGCTTAGGTACAATAAATGCTTATGACCTCTTGTCTCGCTTCATATAGCTCGGTTTCCAAGGAGTGGAACTCGACCTTGGGGCTGCATGACTGTTACCCCTCCTCTTGAGTTGCTGCTCAATCTTGATGTCTTAGTAGTCCATCTTCTCAATCTCCAAATAATATTGCAACTCAACCATATTTGCAATCTCTCAATTAAGGCCATTCAAGATCGTGCCATGGCAGCTTCTTTATCCTCCTTCACATTTGCTTTAATCATGGCAATCTCCATTTCTTTGCAATAACCATCCATGCTTCAATTACCCTGTGTAAAACTTTGTAATTTTTGGTACAAGTCTCAATAGTAGTAGTTATGTATAAAATGCCTTCTCTCCAATGTTTTCATTTCTTCCCACGTCTCAATTGGACGTTCCTTATTCTGCCTCCTGTTTATAACAAGTTGATCCCATCAAGTAATAGCATAGTAAAAAACTCAATCACAACCAATTTTACTTTTTTCTACTTCTGAATAATTGTGACAATCAAATACAAACTCCATTTTCTTCTTCTATTCAAGGTACGCCTCCGAGTCGAATTTACCTTGAAAAGAGGGGATGTTCATCTTTTTGTCACTCAAATCATCATCTCTATTCCTAATTCTCTTACCCCGTCTATCTCTCATATAACTACCCACTGAGTCCTCCCCTTCATCATACTCATCCCTATAATAGTCATCAATTTCTTCTGTAGCCAAAGCTCTCTCCCTCCTATGTGCTATGAGAATGAATTGTGGCTGCCCCGTGCGTGTGTTCTTTATTTGATCCAAACACTCATGTATATGCTCTAATTCAGCCTTTATCATCCTTTTTATCTCTCCCATCAGTGCTTGAATTTACAATTTTGAGCAGTTGGAGATTGATCATCTTCATTTGTGTTTCGTTCTTCGTTGTGAGGCATGGTTGAAATATGCAAAAAAAAAGTTAGAAATAATAGTTTTATTCAAGAAAATTATTCACCTACTTCCACTCATATTTTACTCAAATTTATTAGTTTTTACCCTCTAATATTCTCACACTCTCTTGTCTTTTTCCACTTGTAGTAATTCTCACTCGATTCTTATCAAACTAATCAAACCAATATGAAGATTCTAATAGCAAGTCACAAAGATTACTCCAAGGAAAATCGGATTTCAAAAGTAAGAATATAATGCGTATGTATGATTGGGTTTTGGAAGCTTAAATTACTAAATTTTCGGGTAAAAATTTTCATTCATGGGGTAAAACTAATTTTGGACTCTCCAAGACACTAATGATGGAAAATGAACACAAACTTTTAAGCGGAGGTTGGGGACTCTTTTTTCTTTTTCTTTTTTCTTATCCTCTTCCTTTTTCTTTTGTTTCTTTGTTTCCTTTTTTTTTGGGTCCTCTTTTTTTTTTTAATACAAATTGGCACGAAAGACTAACAAAACATAAATCAAAGCAAGACTTATAACTTAATGAATTAAAAAAAAAGGTTTTAAGGATTTTTGGAACCAAATTTGGGAGAATGGGAATTAAGACTTACGATTAACAGGGATCGAAAACTAGAAAAAAAGGATAAGCAAAACCTGGTTAGAACCTCACTCTCATACTAATGGATATGAGCCCTACCAAGAACTGACGCAGCCCTAAACAATTTAGTCTCCAATCTCGAATCTAAACCTGGAATTGAATGGAACTACGACTCGATGCTCAATTAATGCATGAACATTGGTCTGTGAGGACACCACAATCAGCTACAAATGATTCGATTAATAAGTCAAGAGTTTGAACGCCACAAAAATCTGATAAGTATTGAGTGTTAGAAAATGTATATTTATAAAGGAGAAAATCGTCATTTTACATTTCAAGTCTTACTAACAACCCTTACTTTTGTGTATTTAAGTATTTTGTGATTTAATTATGTGTGTTTTATTTTAATTAAGTATTTTATTATTTTAGCAGCAACATGGTCATTTCACAATGAACGAGCGATCAAACAGTAAAATGGACACACATAATTAAATCATTATAGTTGAAAACCTTAGGAGGAGCATAAAAGGAAAAATGTCACTGTTCACATGTACGGTACTGTCCATATTACTATTCACAACACTAGTCATACAGAACGATGATGTGGCAATGACTGATGAGGTGTCACGATTCTGTTGGATAAAATTCTTATGCACTGTTGATCGGTGAAGTGACAACATGTTAGTGGACCAAACAATCCTGCAAACGGTACATGTATATACACAGGATTATTTACAACCAAACCGCATGGTCAAACCGTGTACTGTTCAAACTACCGGGTCAAACTATGTACTGTTGACTGATGACGTGGCGCAATCCTGAGCGTCCAAAATGTTTTTAATCCTATGGCCATAATTTACTCAATGTATCTATAAAAGGGTGCTCTCCCCCCTAATTTGGCATCCCTAAATTCATTTTTTAGTTCAATTTTCTATAATTCCTTCTCCATCTTGTATTTTCTATGTATTAATAAATTTTCATTTTGCCCCTAATTCAATTATGAGTAGCTAATTTTCTTTCAAGCTTGGGTTGAAAGTGAAGTCTCAACTGAAATATAAGTGTGCAACCCAAGAGGGGGGTGAATTGGAATTTTAAAAATTATCCTAGCAAATACACACAACAAGTAATCTAATGTCGTAATAAAAATTGAAAGCAATAAGTTCAATAAAAACACAATAATTAATGAGTAAGGGAGAAGAGAAACAAACACACGAATTTTTACGTAGTTCAGCAATCCTCGCCTGCGTCCACGCCTCCAAGCAATCCAAGCTTGAGGATTTCACTATCCAAGCCTTTCCAAGACTTCAATCGTTTACAATTGACTTCAAGGTGTCAATGAACCTTTACAACAAAGAGATTATCTCTCAATCTTTTCACTCAAGTGTCTTACACACTCAAACTCTTACAATTGAGATGAAGAAATGAAAGTTACAATAAAACTCACTCAATGAGTAGATATTCAAAAATGAAGAACAAAAAAATGATTCAATGTTTTGTGTTTTGCAAGTTGAAGGTTCAAGATATCTCGTGTGCTTTTTGTTTATGCTTGTTGGGGAACTTGAAATTGAGTTGGATTTGAGTTTTTATAGTTTAAGTTAAAAAACTAGCCGTTACACACATTTTGGGTCATAACCGGCTTGCCGTTTAGGAAATCCGGTAAGCCGCTTTTATGTTACTGTTAAGGCAAAATTTGAAATTCGAAATATCCGGCTTGCTGCTTGCGAAATCCGGTAAGCTGTTTATTCTCCAGATGCTTACTGCCCAATATCTGGTTTTTCGTTTAGCCGTATCCGGTAAGTTGCTTGTTACAGTGAAATATTTCCTAAATTTATAGTTTGACCCTAAAACTTTATAAAATTATATTATGGCCCAAAACGTTATGAGAATTTGCAAATAGGTCCAATTTTAGAATTTTAAATAATGCTTTGTCAATCCCAAAACTTTTTGAAATTATGATTTTGCCCAAACTATGTGAAATTATAGAATGACCCAAAAATATGTAAATAGTTTCAAATATGTCCAAATCTGAAATTTAAAACACTATCAAAGATTTTAAAATACTTTCATTTTAGTTTAAAATACTTTAATTTCATAAAATCATTTTCTTATTATAAAAGCACAATTCATAAATCTTTGCTTAATTAATACATGTGGTTTGTTATCATCAAAATCAATATTTATAACCATATAAGCTAACAATCTCCCCTTTTTTTATGATGACAAAATACATTATAAAAAATTCAATCTAGTTATGAAACACTCCCCCTTTAATCAATGCAAGTAAAAAAAAAAATTGATTTGAAAATTATTTAACAAGACTCCCCCTACACACATGCATATTTTCATAACATTTTTTATAACACATATTAAATTATTCTCCCCTTTCATCATAAAAAAGAATAAAAGCTCCCCCTATTAATCATCAAAGTCGCAACACAAGCACATTAGTAAAAAAAATCCATAAGTATAAGGAAATTCATATAATCCATAATAAACAATCAAAACAAATGCATACCATCCAAAACAAATCTATATCATTCAAAACAAATACATAAACCAAAAGCATAATAACCATCCATAGAGTTGAAAATAAAAGAACATAATGCAGGTGGTGAGGATGGAGGTGATGGAGGTGGAAATGGATATGGAATGCTGAAGTGCTCAAAGAGGAGGCGCTGTCCATGAATAAGCTGCTGCTGCTGCTGTTGAAACTCAGTCTGCCGCACAGAGAGTGTCTGCACCTCATCCATAAGCTGTTGAAGAGTGACCTCTTCAGAGGTAGAAGGATGTGGAGGTGATGAAGCGGATGCAGAGGCACCAGGAGCTGAAGTAACCGTGTGAGTATCTCGGCGTCTACGCTACCCTCGAAATGAGAGTGAGAAAACTGGTAGTTGATCGGTTGGAACCACAACATTAAGTGGCCGATCATGACTTGGAGCAAGAAAGGTAAACTTGTTCTCACTGTATTTGACCCAAGTGTCATTCTTCCACTCAAATCCTAAGCCAAAAATAACATCATCCCCAATACCCTTAGACGGTCTACAAGATGGTTCTAGAATCGGCACATCAAAAAATTTAAGAATTCGGGTAATGAAGTGACCATATGGAAGGGAGCGAATAATCAAGGCAGGTATGGTCAACATGGTGCGGATGATGGTATAGCTCAAGTTAACCGGACGACATCTAAGAATACAGTCAATCAAGGCAACGTCCATGTGAGAAACCTCATCCAAATGCCCTGATCTAGGAAGTACAATGGACTGAATAATGCGAAGCAAAATGTGAGTTTGAAGACAAAGACACTGAGTGCGGAATGAATGGTACAGTCTTCAATAGAAATATCATTACACCGACAAATATTGCGGACGACATTAACATGAACATAACTATAAAGTTTAGGAGATTTCCTATGCGAAAAGATTTTTAGGTCAAAATCGGATGATCCTAGGATAGAATTCAACAAGGAAACATCAAAATCAATCTTAACTCCTCCAACATTGGTGATTACTCGAGTCTTGTTCTCCTCGGAAACTTCCATATTCGAGTAAAATACTTTCAGCAAGTCAGGATACACATTCTCCTCAATCAAAAGTGCATCAATCCAACCAACATCTCCCAACAATTGAAATAAATTTCTATAACTAATCTTGAGAGTATGCATTACATCCGGTAAAACATAGAAATTATTGAGTACCTCGCGAGTCTGAAAGTTTTGTTGAAATCGTTTGATCAAATGTTGCTTGTTCTGAAAATGAGTGGAGTCAAAAGTGGATTGAGTAGAGGTGCCCCTTGCTTCTCGTGACTGGTCGGTTTGTTGAATTGGCTCTTTGCCTTTTCTTCGAACTGGCCATGAGCTTGACATTTGGATTTTGATTGATTTGGAGTTGAAAAAGATAAAGAGAATGAAGTTGATAAAGATTGAAAGTGATTATGAGAAGCAATTTGAATAAAAAACGGCTTGACAGTGAGAAATTTAGAGAGAGAAAATTCAGTTGAACAACCTAGGTTGAATTTCGGAACTAGGAATTTTGATGTTGAAAATGGAATTTAAGGATGGTTTTGAGTACTTAACGAGATGGGGAATGATTTTTATGACACAATTTGATGCGAAAAAGGAAGAAAAAGATGGATTTTAGAGTGAAATCAAGTGAGGAGCAAATGGTTTTTAGAGAGAGAAAAAAATTTGGTTGGCCGAAAGAGAGGAAGAGGAAGAACAATGATATAACTTACGAATCCGGCTTGCCGAATTTCACTAACCGGCTAGCTTATTAGTGACCAGAAACTTACAAACCGTAAACGGCTTGCCGGTTGGACTTGAATCGGAAATCTGATTATGCTTCAGTAAGGCTTTCACGCGAATTCGGCTTTCCGGTTTAGCTAATCGGTTGACCGGTTGTGAGGCAAAGAGTTGCCTTTCGAATTCGGTGTGCCGGATTTATGAACCAGTTAGCCGGTTGTTTGGCAGAGCCATTCAAACCACATCCGATTTTTCGGATTAGAAGAACCGGCTGACCGATTATGAAGCAGAGAGGAGACTAAGCAAATTCGATTTTTCAGATTAAGAATCTGATTATTCGAATGATGACCCGAGAGCATTCAATAAAAAAATGATGTTCTGGATGAGAGGAAGTGGAATACCAATTTAGACTTGGAAAACTTTTGTCTCTAATTGAATATTTGCTAGCTCTTATACTTGTATTACACACACCATTTTATTTTTGGCTTTTAAAATTGATTAATTTTAAATTATTTTGAGATTTAAAACTTTTCAATAAGCCATTTAATGCATGAAACATAAAATCATAAAATTGCAAGCATATCAAGCTATCTAATTCATAAAGTATAAATCCATATAATAGCAAACATAACAAGCCAGGTAGTAAAGCATAAATCAGGATGCAATATTCATCATTCTAAGCTCATGTCTTATCTTTATAAAATGCTCTTCCCTAAGAGGTATTGTAAAAATATCCGCAAGCTGATTTTCAGTAGAAACAAATTTAATTACAACATCTCCTTTTTGAACATGATCTTTAAGGAAATGATGTTTAATTTCTATATGCTTAGCTCTAGAATGTTGAAAGGGATTTTTAGAAAGATTTATAGCACTAATATTGTCGCACAAGATAGGTATTTGATCAAGTTTAATACCATAGTCTCTAAGGGTTTGTTTCATCCAAAAAATTTGAGAACAATAACTACCTGCGGCAATAGATTCTGCCTCGGTGGTTGAAAGCGCAACCGAGTTTTGTTTCTTACTAAACCAAGAGACAAGTGAATGGCCTAGGAAGTGACATGTTCCACTAGTACTTTTTCTATCAACTTATATCCAGCAAAATCAGCATCTGAATAACAAGTTAAATCAATATGAGTTCCCCTAGGATACCAAAGGCCAAGATTAATGGTGCCAATCAAATATTGAAAAATGCGTTTGACAGCAAGCAGTGTGACTCTTTAGGACAAGATTGAAATCTAGCACACAAGCATACACTGAACATAATATCAGGCCTACTAGCAGTCAAGTAGAGTAAGGATCCGATCATACCTCGATATGTCTTGATATCAACTTCCTTACCTTTCTCATCTTTGTCCAGCTTGATGGTAGTGCTCATAGGAGTGCTTTTTGCCGTTCCATTATCATAGCCAAATCTTTTGAGTAGATCTTTCACGTACTTGGCTTGATTTATGAAAATAACTTCCTCGTTTTGTTTGATTTGAAGTCCAAGGAAATACTTCAACTCTCCCATCATTCTCATCTCAAATTCTTTCCTCATACATGATGAAAAATCTTTACACAACAACTCATTAGTAGAACAAAAAATAATATCATCAACATAAATTTGAACAATAAGTATATCTTGGTTCTTATACTTAACAAATAGAGTTGTATCCACTTTTCCCATCAAAAAATCATTATCCAACAAGAAGTTTTTAAGCCTATCATGCCAAGCTCTAGGTGCTTATTTTAGACCATACAAAGCCTTAGATAACTTATACACATGATCTAGAAATTTTTCATTTTCAAAACCAGGAGGTTGTTTCACATAAACTTCCTCTATAATATAACCATTTAAGAAAGCATCTGTTGACATCCATTTGATATAGAATAAAATCCTTATGACATGCATATGCTAACAACATCCTAATGGATTCCAACCTTGCTACAGGTGCAAAAGTTTCATCAAAATCAATTCCTTCTTCTTGATTGTAACCTTGAGCCACTAATCTATCTTTATTTCTTACAACCACACTAGATTCATCCATTTTGTTTCTAAATACCCATTTAGTGCCTATAATGGATTGATGTTCTGGATTAGGAACTAACTCCCACACATTGTTTCTCTCAAATTGATTCAACTCCTCTTGCATTGCCATAATCCAAGATTCATCATTTTCCGCATCTGCAAAGGATTTTGGTTCAATTTGAGAAATAAATGCAGCATGCTCACATGTGTTCCTAAGAGATGATCTAGTGGTAACACCTCGTGAGGGATCTCCTAAAATTACATCCTTAGGGTGAGAGGAAACATACCTCCACTCCTTGGGGAGTGTTTGAGAAGTACCTTCATTTTGCTCTACATTTGTTTCTTCATGATGTTCTTCTTGAATTCCATGTGGTGTGTCTTCTTGGTTGTCATTTGATGCTTCTTCTTCTTGTTCTTCTTCTGCATTATCATCAACAACGACTTTCTCCGTAGAGGAGGGGTTAGACTCATCAAATGTAACATGCATAGATTCTTCCACAACTAAAGTTCTTTTATTACAAACTCTATAAGCTTTACTTGAATTTGAATAACCAAGAAAAATACCAACATCAGATTTTAGATCAAATTTACCAAGATTATCTTTTGTGTTCAAAACAAAATATTTGCATCCAAAAACTTTAAAATAGCCAATGTTGGGTTTTCTATCTTTCCAAAGTTCATATGGAGTTTTATTAAAATTAGGTCTAATCAACACACGATTTAAAACATAACAAGCAGTGTTGACGGGTTCGGCCTAAAAATACTTAGGCAAAGAGTTTTCATTTAATATGGTCCTACCCATTTCATGAATACACATATTCTTTCTCTCTACTACTCCATTTTGTTGTGGAGTCCTAGGTGATGAAAATTGATGTTCAATGTCAAAGTCATTACAAAAATTTTCAAATGTATGATTTTCAAATTCTCCACCATGATCACTTCTAATACAAGAAATAAAATAACCTTTTTTTAATTTTGAACCTTTTTATAAAAAAATTCAAAATGTATTAATGGCATCATCCTTATTAGCTAAGAACAATACTCATGTGTACCTAAAATAATCATCTACAATTACAAATGCATAAAATTTGCCACTTAAACTAGCATATCTAGAAGGTCCAAACAAATCTATGTGAAGTAATTGAAGTGGTTTTGAAGTAGAGATATGATTCTTTCTTTTGAAGGAAGTTTTGATTTGTTTTCCAAATTGGCATGCTTCACAAATTCTATCTTTTTGAAAACTGATTTTTGGAAGACCTTTAATTAAATCATTTTTCACAATTTTTGAAATCAAATCCATGCTTGCATGACCTAATCTTCTATGCCACAACCAACCATCATCATGGAATGCGGAGAGACATTTATCATGTATTGAAGCACAATCTATATTAATGGTATAGACATTAACACATCTATTTCCTACAAACAAGACTTTCCCATCACATGCATTCTCAATAACACATTTTGATTCATCAAAGATAACTCTGTATCCTTTATCACATAATTGACTAATACTAAGCAAGTTGTGTTTCAAGTTTTCAACCAAACACACATTTTCAATGAGAGTAGAGAATACATTACCGACATTTCCAATCCTAATGATTTTTTTTTTGAATTATCTCCAAACGATACATCTCCACCATTTTCGATCTTTGTAAAACTTGAAAACCAAGAATAATTCCCTGTCATGTGTCTTGAACAACCGCTGTCCAAGTACCACTTATTCTTCTTCTTCTTCTTCTTCAAGCCCTGTAGAGAGAATCTCAAGTTTTAGGTATTCAAACCTTTTTGGGTCCTTGAGAGTTAGCAATGGTTCCTTTTGGAACCCAAACACATTTCACACCATAATATGCATTTCTCTTTACTGGACATCTATTTTTCATATGACCATCTTGATTACAATAATGACATACAATTTAATTGTTAATAGATGTATTCTTCACAAAATAACTTTTGTAAAATTTTTGTTTCAAATTTGGTTTATAACCAATGCCACTTTTGTCAAATACACAATTTTGTGAGTTTAGCAAGTTGTCCAACATCTTTTGCCCATTTGTGAATTTTAGCACAATTTCATTTAGTTCATTACTCTTCTTTCTAAGCATTTCATTTTCACTTTTCAAGTCATTTATGTGTGACTCTAAGTGCTCATGTGGAGAGTTAGAATTCTCAAATAATGCAATGCTATCATGCAATGTTTTATTTTCTAATTCTAGGCATGTAATCTTTGCACTAAATGATTCATTTTCATGTTTAAGCACTGTCATCTTCTTTTTAAGACATATATTCTTTTTACCAATCTTCATCAGCTCATTATGCAAATCCTTAAAGACATCATGTAATTCATCATATGTAGGCAGAACACTTACCTCATCAAGTTTATCACTTGATTCTTCCCCAACAGCCATGAGAGCTAAATTTGTCATTTCTTGTTACTCATCATCATCACTTATTTCCTCATCGCTATCATCCCACGTGGCCACCATAGCTTTCTTCCTGAGTTTGTTGAGAGGAAGACATTCCGGTCATATGTGTCCAGGTTTCTTGCATTCATAACAAGTGATTGGCTCCTTCTTCTCCTTCTTATTCTTGTAGCCTCTGAACTTTCTCTGCTCATTATTCTTTTTGTAAAATTTTCTGAATCTTCTAGCCAACATTGCCAACTCTTAATCATCTATTTCGCTTTCCTCATCACTCTCACGTTTTGAAGCCTTGAGAGCAATGTTTTTCTTCTTTTCCTCATGCCCTTTTTCAGCTGCCAAATCTTCTTCATATGAAATGAGAGAACCAATTAAATCATCAATAGGTAAAACATTTAAATCTTTGGCTTCCTCAATGACAGTCCTTTTTGGTCTCCATTCCTTAGGTAACGACCTAATGATTTTCTTAACTTTCTCGCTATTTGAAAAGGTCTTTCCTAGGGCTCCTAGAGTGTTTCACTATGTCCGTAAATCTAGTATACATAGAGTACACATTCTCATTTTGTTCCATTTGGAACAATTCATATTGTCGAGTGTACCTACTTATTTTAGATTCTTTCACTTGGTTTGTGCCTTCATAGACAACTTCAAGTTTGTGCCAAATCTCATTAGCACTTTCGCAACTAGACATTCTATGAAACTCTTTCTTATCCAGTGCACAAAAATAGGCATTAATGGCCTTGGAATTTAGAGAAGTTTTTCTCTTTTCAAATTCATTCCATTCCCGTGAAGGTTTTGGAATATCTTCCCCGACTTCATTCTTAGTCAAATGCATGAAAGGACTATCATTAACGATTTCCCAAATTTCATAATCTAAGACTTGCAAGTAAATTCTCATCCTAGTTTTTCAATATGGGTAATCGTTTCCATCAAAGTAAGGTAGTCTAGTGGTGGACTGTCCTTCCCTAAATGTGGAATCATTTTGAGTGGCCATTGATCTTTATCTCTAGACGATTAGGTCTAAATAAGAGCACATCGCTCTGATACCAAATGAAATATAAGTGTGCAACCCAAGAGGGGGGGTGAATTGAAATTTTAAAAATTATCCTAGCAAATCCACACAACAAGCAATCTAATGTCTTAATAAAAATTGAAAGCAATAAGTTCAATAAAAGCACAATAATTAATGAGTAAGGGAGAAGAGAAACAAACACACGAATTTTTACGTGGTTCGGCAACCCCGCCTACGTCCACGCCTTCAAGCAATCCAAGCTTGAGGATTTCACTATCCAAGCCTTTCCAAGGCTTCAACCGTTTACAATTGACTTCAAGGTGTCAGTAAACCTTTACAACAAAGAGATTATCTCACAATCTCTTCACTCAAGTGTCTCACACACTCAAACTCTTACAATTGAGATGAAGAAATGAAAGTTACAATAAAACTCACTCAATGAGTAGATATTCAAAAATGAAGAACAAAAAATGATTCAATGTTTTGTGTTTTGCAAGTTGAAGGCTCAAGATATCTCGTGTGCTTTTTGTTTATACTTGTTGGGGAACTTGAAATTGAGTTGGATTTGAGTTTTTATAGTTTAAACTCAAAAACTAGCCATTATACACATTTTGGGTCATAACCGGCTTGCCGTTTAGGAAATCTGGTAAGCCGCTTTTATGTTACCGTTAATGCAAAATTTGAAATTCAAAATATCTGGCTTGCCGCTTGCGAAATCCGGTAAGCCGTTTATTCTCCAGATGCTTACTACTCAATATCTGATTTTCCATTTAGTCGTATCCGGTAAGCTGCTTGCTACAGTGACTGCTACAGTGAAATATTTTCTAAATTTATAGTTTGACCCCAAAACTTTATAAAACTGTATTATAGCCCAAAACGTTATGAGAATTTACAAATAAGTCCAATTTCAGAATTTTAAATATTGCTTTGTAAATCCCAAAACTTTTTAAAATTATGGTTTTTCCCAAACTATATGAAATTATAGAATGACCCAAAAATATTTAAATAGTTTCAAATATGTCCAAATGCGAAATTTAAAACACCATCAAAGATTTTAAAACACTTTCATTTTAGTTCAAAATACTTTAATTTCATAACATCATTTTCTTATTATAAAAGCACAATTCATAAATCTTTACTTAATTAATACAAGTGGTTTGTTATCATCAAAATCAATATTTATAGCCATATAGGCTAACATCAACATGTGTCATGGGCTTTATTTTGTAAATTTACTTTCTCTTCCCCTCTAATTATTATGGATCTTTTGACTTTTCGTTGACAAATAGTAATAAACTTGTCTAGATACTGCACTGGTTTCATCGGCTCCCTAGTACAAGATTATTATTATTTAGCATGATAAGCCCTTAGTACCATATTGATTAGAGTGTGGTTCATGAGAAGTGAAAACCCCCCCTTATGATTTAATTGGCATTAATAAGGAATATTTAGCCCATAGTGCATGTTGATGCAGATCCAGATACCCAAGCGCTTCAATTATAATAGTTTCCTCTTTAATTTAATTCCTTCATTCCAATTTAAATTTTAGGATAGTCTAAGTCACTTTCACCACAAATCTAACCACCCACTTAGAAAATTAATTCTACACACAATTTAAAAAAAAAAAGTGAATCTACATTTCGAGGTAAGAATTTCTTTTCTTTTTCTCTTCTTTAAAATTCTGTAATTTAATTTTCAAGTTATTTTTCTTTATAAATTTTCGTTTATCGTATTAATTTATTTTAATTTTTAGTAAATTTATTTCACGTGTTTTTTTAGTATGTTTTTATAGTAAGGTTGTAACATCGTAATAAGGTTAATATCATAATTTCTCATTCCTCTTTATTTTTACTTGTTTTGTTCCCATTTATTTTTGTATTCTTTGCATGCATGGTCAAATATCATTATTACCTAATCTTGAGCACATAGACCTTGAACTTGAAAGAACACTTCGCATACACAAACACGTTGCAATAAAAAATAAAATTGAAATGGATTTGCAACAACAACCACCACCACAGGAGAGGCCATCTAAGGACTATTTCAGTTCCTTACCTAATTTGAGTACATCATGTATAAGATAACCAAATGTAGCTGCTAGGAGTTTTGAGTTCAAACCTAATGTGCTAAATTGTCTCCCAACATTTTATGGCCTAGAAAATGAGGACCCATATAATCATCTGAATGATTTTCATGCTGTTTGTCAAACTTTTAAATATGAGAATTTTTTAGACGATGATGTTAAACTTAGATTATTTCCATTTTCTTTAAAGGATCGAGCTCGTTCATGGCTCAATACATTGTCTGCTAATAGCATTACATCATGGGAACAAATGGTAACAAAATTTTTGAATAAATATTTCTCAGTGCATAAAACCAATGCTATTCGTAGGGAAATCTTAGAGTTTACCCAAAGAGAAGATGAGCAGTTTTTCGAAGCATATGAGCGATTTAATGGGCTACTCTTGAAGTGTCCACATCAAGGGTACAAGAAATGACACCAATGCCAATACGTTTTGGAGGGATTATTGCTGGATGTGCAAGAATGGCTAATGGCAACAAGTGGAGGAGAGCTAATGTCAAAAAGTGCAATAGAGATTTGGGAATTCTTCCAGCGACAAGCGGATAATTCCCAATAACGGAGTCTATCACTCAGGAATACTAAAAGAATTAAAGGAGTGAATGAGGCTCACATTGGCGAGTCAAGTTCAAAAATTAAATAAATTAAAGCGATAGTTGAAGGCATCTCTCGACAAATAGCATCGTTATCGACTGCTAAATCAACTGAGCCATATGACCATGACTCATATTTAGATCAAGCCAATGCCATAGGTGTATTGAGAAAACCATCAAATTATAACCCATACTCCAACACATATAATCCTGGATGGAGAGACCACCTTAATTTTTCATGGTCTCAAGGATTCCAACAGAATGAACCAGCAGCTCCAGGTCCACTAATGCAACCAATTCCTCAAGTTCCTTAAGCCTCTCAGCCACCATTTAGACCATACAATCAGAACAAGAACTATTCTCAACCCAGAACATGGGAGGAATCATTCCAGAATGTCAAAAATCTTACTCACTCCACGATTGAGCAATAGAACCGCACCATTGATGAACTACGAAATGAGATAAGAGCAAGCTTCAATTCACAAGCTCAATCAGTTTCAAACCTCGAGAAGATGCTAGGATAACTTGCTTCTTCAGTTCAAACTTTGGCAATGACTGATGAGAAAGATAAATTTTCAAGTCAACCAGTGCCTAATCCTAAAGGAGTGCATGAAGTAAGTACCGGTTCACCACAACAGGATGGAGAGGTCAAAGCCGTTATGACCTTGCGAAAAAGGAAAGTAGTCGACAACAAAGTGGAGATGTTGAAAGCAAATCAAATTGTACTTGTAAATATTGAGGACTCATCATCGGAGGAGAAAGAAGAAACCAACATGCGAGAATACGTTCCTAAAGCTCTATTTCCTCAGAGGTTAGCTAAAGGAAAAAAGGGAAAATCCACAGGTGAGATTTTTGAAATCTTCAAACAGGTAAGTGTTAACATCCATTTACTTGATGCTATAAAACAAGTTCTTATGCGAAGTTTCTTAAAGACCTTTGTACTAAAAAAAACATTCATGTTCAAAAGAAGGCCTTTTTAACAAAAAATATTAGTTATATACACCAACACAAAATTCCATTAAAATGCAAAGACCCAGGCTCCCCTACTATCTCATGTAGTATAGGGAACCACATAATTGAGAATGCTTTGTTGGATTTAGGAGCTAGTGTAAATATGTTGCCTTACTTAGTATTCATGAAACTTGGACTAGGAGAATTACACTCAACTCTAGTGGTGTTACAGCTTGCAGATCGGTCCATGAAAATATCTCGTGGTATTATGGAGGACGTGCTTATCCTGGTAGACAAGTTTTATTTTCCTGTTGATTTTATTGTAATTGACACTCAACCAATCCAGGATTCAAGGAAGCACATCCCCATTATCCTAGGCCGACCTTTCTTGGCAATTACGGATGCTCAAATTCAATGCAGGATTGGAAATATGCAGTTGTCCTTTGGCAACATGACTATGGAACTAAACATCTTCAATATTGCCAAACAACCTCACAATGCAGATGATGAAATTGTTGATGTGGATTTAATAGAAGTATTAATTGATGATACTTTTCTGTCAAACCTTAGTGATGACTCTTTACAAACATGTTTAACTCACTTTGGTTTTGATTTTGATATTGACAGGTCAGTCGATGAGGTCAACGCCCTACTTGACTCAGCACCATCCATGGACACTAATAAATGGAAGTCAAGAGTTGAACAAGTAGCACCATCAGAGAAGAAACTCATCCCATCATCAGAATCACTACCAAAACTTAAGCTCAAACCATTACCCAACACTTTGGAATATGCATTTTTGGGAGATGAAAGTATTATGTCGGTAATCATCTCTTCATCCCTAAATGATGAACAAAAAGGTAAGTTGTTGGATGTTTTAAAAGAGCACAAATAAGCATTAGGATGGACCATAGCCGATATAAAAGGTATAAACCCAGTAAACTGCATGCATTACATTCACCTTGATAAAAATGCTAAGCCTACTAGGGAAATGCAACGTTGGTTAAATCCTAATATGAAAGAAGTTGTTAGAACTGAAGTCCTTAAACTCTTAGATGCAGGTATCATTTACCCCATTTCTAATAGTTCATGGGTCAGTCATGTACAAGTTGTCCCTAAAAAGTCAGGAGTCACAGTAGTTACTAATGCTGATAATGAATTGATACCTACTAGAGTGACTACAGGATGACGTGTATGCATTGATTATAGAAAGTTGAATTCTGTCACACGTAAAGACCATTTTTCTTTACCATTTATCGATCAAATGTTTGATAGATTAGTAGGCTATGAATTTTATTGCTTTCTAGATAGCTACTCAGGATATAATCAGATCCCCATAGTACCAAAAGATCAAGAGAATACCACTTTCACTTGCCCTTTTGGCACTTTTGCATATAGGAGGATGCCATTTGGATTATGTATTACACCTGATACATTTCAACGATGCATGTTGAGCATGTTTACTGATATGGTTGAACGATTCCTTGAAATCTTTATGGATGACTTCTGTTTTTGGTGACTCATTTGATCAATGTTTACATCATTTAACACTAGTTCTGCAGAGATATATCGAGAAGAACTTAGTCTTAAATTGGGAGAAGTGTCATTTTATGGTAAAACAAGGTATTGTTCTCGGTCACTTTATTTCAAGCAAAGGTATTGAGGTTGACAAAGCCAAGGTGGATCTCATTTCCAATCTTCCTCCACCTAAAACAGTCAGAGAAGTAAGATATTTCTTTGGGCATGCTGGTTTTTATAGACGTTTCATAAAGATTTTAGCAAAGTTTCTAGACCCTTATGCAATCTACTTGCTAAGGATGTACCTTTTATCTTTGATGATTCATGTCTTGTGGCATTTGAAAAACCAAAGTAGTTATTGACTTCATCACCTATCATTCAGCCCCCAAACTGGAGCTTACCATTCGAGCTCATGTGTGATGCATCTGATTATGCAGTAGGAGCAATATTAGGACAAGAGTTGATCGAATTTCCCATGTTATTTACTATGCTAGTATGACATTGAATGATGCACAGTTGAACTATTCAACTATTGAAAAAGAAATGCTAGCAGTAGTGTTTGCATTAGAGAAATTTCGATCTTATCTCATTGGTTGTAAAATAGTTGTATTAACAGATCATACTGCTCTTAAATATCTTCTCACAAAGAAAGATACAAAAGCTAGACTAATTTGTTGGGTGTTACTTTTGCAGGAATTTGACTTGGAATTTAAAGATAAGAAAGGCACAGAAAATGTTGTGGTTGACCATCTCTCTCGTCTCAATTTTGACACAATTATAGAACCATTAATATTGAATGAGTCATTTCCAAATGAACAATTAATGTGTGGAAGTATTACCGTGGTATGCTGATATAGTTAATTATCTTGTTACATGTCAACTTCTAGAGCATTGGACCAAGCAAGACAAAACCAATTTTTTTTTGCAGAAATAAATAATTTCTTTTGGGATGACTCTTATTTGTTTAAGTATTGTGTATATCAAATTGTTAGACGATGTGTCCCATAAAGTAAAATTCAAAATATTCTGTCATTCTGCAATGAACAAGCTTGTGGAAGACATTTCAGCGCTAAGAAAACAGTAACTAAAGTTCTACAATGTGGTAGCATTACACGAAGGAATATGATGCCACTAAATCCAATTTTAGTGGTTGAGATTTTTATGTGTAGGGTATCGACTTCATGAGACCCTTTTCCCTTTCTTTTGGCCATCAATATATATTAGTTGCTGTTGACTACGTATCGAAATGGGTAGAAGTAATTCCATGTAGAACCAATAATCACAAGGTGGTGATAGAATTTTTGAAAAGTAACATTATTTCACGCTTTGGATTCCCTCGAGCAATAATCAGTGTTGGTGGTGCTCACTTTTGTAACAAAGCATTTAAAGCTCTTTTGACAAAGTATTCTATCACTGAAAAAGTGGCGACCCCATATCATCCGCAAACCAGTGGCCAAGTTGAGATCTCCAATCGAGAAATAAAGCACATATTAGAAAAGACGGTGAGGCCAAACAGAAAATATTGGTCATTAAGACTCGATGATGCATTATGAGCATATAGAATAGCTTTCAAGACTCCGATTGGGATATCACCCTACATACTAGTGTATGGAAAAGCTTGCCACCTACATGTGGAACTCGAGCATCGTGCATATTGGGTCATCAAGAAATTCAACTTTGACATGCAGCAAGCCAGCTCAGAAAGAAGATTACAACTTGAAGAAATTTGCAAAATGCATACGAAAATACCAAGATTTACAAGTAGCGAATGAAAGTCTTTCATAACAAGCAAATTATGAGAAAATCTTTCACTTAAGGTCAGAAAGTGCTTTCATTTAATTCTCGCTTGCACATATTCCTAGGTAAGTTACGCTCTCAATGGTATAGCCCTTTTATTGTTCACACTGTATTTCCACATGGGGCAATTGAAATTAAGGATCCAAGGAACGATGTCCCTTTTAAAGTTAATAGTCAAATATTAAAGCCATATCTAGAGTACCAACCACATAGAGAGGACATCGAAATAAATTTGAGTGACCCACCAAATTTGAATTGATATTTTTCTTTCTCTTTGGTGATTTGATTTTTTTTCCTTTCTTTTTACTATTCTTTTGCTAATTGAAATTATTTTTGCATAAGTGTGTTTGTTTAACCATTAAATTTTCTCTTATCATTGTTAATCATGAGTGCCTCAGCTAAACAGCTCCTCTTGAACATTCTTAGACAACTTCAACGTGTAAAATCTCATCTCAAAAGGCAGATTCGATTTTGTAAAACACATCATATTTGGGCTCTGCAACCACCAGAGTTAGTATCTTATATGAGGATTTAGAAAGCCAACTCAGAGACATTAAGGGAGGTGTCTACAATATCCAGTTGTAGCTTAAGGTAAATTCAATAAGAGGACGATTGTAATTTTCTTTGTATGTTTTAGTTTTTTTTTTTTTTCTGTTTGTGTGCTTTAGTTTGTTACCCCAGTGAAGTGGCGGATAACGGTACTCCGTGATAATCAAGTCGGTTACTTTAGTTTCCTATAATAACTGATATTCTGACACGAAGGTATAGATAAAAATGAGATTTTAGCAAAGCTTCATAATCGATTCCCTTCACTTCCTAAGAATGCCCTCTTTACAATCCATAAAGCTCGGTCCGAACGCATGCGATTGCTTATGATGAATCACATACTTGATGACATCTGTTGGTTAATCAAGGCCAAAGTACGATTGGCAAGTGAGTTGCCTCTAAAATTTATTGCATAAATGCCTGGTTGTGGTAAACTAAATTGTAAGAAAACAAAGAGCTTGATGAATTTCTGTTACTTATCATAAGTGTGCCAGAATGAGATGCGATAAAAAATCATGTTCTTTAGGAATGGTGTCTGATAACAGGGAAGATAAGATTCAATTCATTAGGGATGACTTGAATAAGGAGTTATTGGATGATATCCTTTTGTCTCTCGAAACGCATCCCAGTGGATATGTACAAGGAGCGATTCTCCAGTTATGACCATTATTCCAGAAAGAGCATGCACGATATAGTCTCGGGAATCTAACTATAAATGACCTTGTTTGCCAGTTTATAAGAAAACTGGATGGGAAGCCTATCCTCGACCCATAGAGGGCATTCAAGCCGTTTCTGGATGTAAAATCAGAGGAAGATGTGAGCCACAGTCGCAACTACCTGTAAATATCCTTTTACTTCACTGTTGTTTTATTTCACTGTTGTTTTATCATTTGCATTATTGTCTTTAATAATTTTATTTTATCATTATTTTTTTTTCTTTTTACTGTTTTCCTTTTGACTCGCGAGCCATGTGCTTTACGCGTTAATTGACACTGACATGCTACCTCATACACTACTATGACCCACTGTCACCAAAATTCTTAAATATGACTTTTTGTTAAGCACTCACAAATTATTTTTGAGAAGTATTCCAATGGCAGCTACTCCTAATAAACAATTCAAGAACATTTATGTGCTTTCTGGATTTAACTATGGCAAACATAAAGAGTTCGTTGAGCCAGTCATAGATCTTGGTCGAAGTATAGCAGAGAGAAAATTACACTTGGTGTATGGAGGAGGTAACCGAGGGTTATCAAAATTGGTCTCAGAAGCTGCTTTTGTCAGAGGAAGCCAAGTGTTAGGCATCATCCCAAAAGCTTTAAAACCTTTGGGCAGTTTGTCTGACTCACCGACTGGAGAAGAGTTAGTCATCTCAGGTATGCAAAAAAGAATAACTGAAATGCTTAATCATGTTGATACTTTTATTTTCCTACCAGGAGATCTTGCAACTCTAGAGGCACTTATCACATTAGCATCTTAGGCCTATCTGCACATTCACCAGAAACCCATCGGTTTGTTAAATGTCAATAACTTTTATGATGACTTTATTGTGCTCACACTACTAATGAGCTACTTGATCTGTTACAAGCTTATCGACTAGAGCCAGATTCCAGAACCTTGGTGTTGGAGTATCCAAATAATGATAGTAACAGTAGCCGCAGTAAGAAGTAAAAATTAGATTTAACTCTCTACTTGTAAATATTTTTTTCTGTGTTGCACTACCCAGGTGATGTCCTCTAAATTCTACTTCTTTTCTTTTAAACATTAAGGACAATGTTTCATTCTGGTTGGGAGAAGGGAATAGTTGACAATTGTGGAATCTTAGTTAAGTTTTTACTAATTTTTTATTGTAGAGACTAATTGTGGCTAACTTTTTATATTGAAGATAACTGAATATGGAGTGTAGTGCCTCTAGAAACGCATCTTTTTGGTTTGAAAAAAAAAACTTTTCTTTCTAATTTCTCCTTTATAAGTGATGTTACGCTATGTTTGCTACTCTACATGTTGAGGTCGGAGACAAATATGAGTTGCTTGAAGGAATGCACATGTCATAATAAATTCAAAGTGAGGTTTGAGCTTATCATTTTTCTTGGAGAGTAACCTTTTTTTCTCATTCTTCATACAACTTATTATTGTGCAAATTTTAATGTACTCGCAAGCGCACGAATCTATTGTAGTATAGACTAATGGTGACGAGTGTCGATCCCACGAGGAGGTGGATTTTAATTGTATTTAGAATTAATTTTGTAAATGGATGGTTGGATTTCTGGTGAAATTGATTTGGAATATTCTAAAACTTCAAATTAAAATGGCAAGAATAAATTCTAAAATTGGAATTGCAATGGCGAGAATAAATTGAAGAGAAATCTATTAAAATGACGTACTTGGGTATCTGGATCTATATCAACATGCATCATGGGCTAAATAATCCTTATTAATGCCAATTAAATTATGAGGGGGGAATCCACACCTCATGAACCATGCTCTAATCAATATGGTGCTAAGGGCTTATCGTGCCAAATAATAATAACCTTGTACTAGGGGGCTGGTGAAACCAAGGCGGTACTAGATAAGATTAGTATTATTTGTCGACGAGAAGTCAAAACATCCACAAAAACTAGAGGGGAAGAGAAAATAAATTTACCAAATAGAACCCATGACACATGTTGAGACTTCACCTTCAACCCAAGCTTGAAAGAAAATTAGCTACTCATAATTGAACTAAGGGCAAAATGAGAATTTATTAAAATACGAAAAAAATACAAGATGGAGAAGGAATTACAGAAAATGGATCCCAAAAATGGATTCAGAGATATCAAATTAGGGGGGGAGGCCCCCTTTTTATAGATACATGGAGTAAATCATAGCCATCGGATTAAAAACAGTTTGGACGCTCAGGATTGCGCCACGTCATCAGTCAACAGTACGCGATTTGACCACATGGATGAACAGTAACACGGTTTGACCTGGGTTGAACAATAACGCGGTTTGGTTGAAAATAATCCTGTGTGATGCATGCACCGTACGCGAGATTTTTCGTCCACTGATATGCTGCCACGTCACCATCAGTAGTACATAAGAATTTTAGTCCAATAGAATCGTGACACCTCATCAGTAAATGCCACATCATCGGTCAATGCCACTTCATCGATCCGTCTATGTGAACAATGTCGTGAACAGTAACGTAGACAGTACCGTATATGTGAATAGTGCCATTTTTCCTTTTATACTCCTCCTAAGGTTTTCGATCATCCTGAGTTCAAAAGTGATGTCTGTTTCGCCGTCTGATCTCTCCTTTATTGTGAAATGACTATAATGCCCCTAAAATACATAAATACTTAATTAAAATAAAACACACGTAATTATATTACAAAAAGGTTAAATGCATAAAAGTAAGGGTTGTTAGTAAGACTTGGAATGTAAAATGATGATTTTCTCCTTTATAAATATACATTTTCTAACACTCAACACACCCCCCAACCAGCTTATTGCTAGTCCCTAGCAAATAAAGCGAAAACAAAATTCAAATTCAAAATATATAATATATTTTAGAAACACTCGTGTTTATTCAATCAGATTAATGAGAGCAATCAAATAAAAGTATAAGCATTATCTCCAGTCTAAAGAAACATCACACCCATATTAACCATCCACATGAATCAGCCCTGTAGACTTTGTTATAACTACATTCAAGAATGACATGTCAAACCCCAAATTCTCACTGGAAATAGTGACACTCTCATAAAAAAATTAAACCTAATAAAACAAATAGTCACTCCAATGAATGATACTTGAGAGAAAAATAATAAAGAAGTGATATCACATGCTCTCACCAAGATGCACGAAATATGCCCTCAGCTTAGAAATAATACGATCTCAAGTCAAATAAAAATGTTAGTCAACCTAATTTATTTATCTCTTTTTATTATTATTATGCACCACTACATCTTTTTAGCCCACATAACTAGCTTCTACTTCAGACTATAGTTCCCTAAAATTAAGAAGGACTTTTATTAGGACGTAACGTAGGCTAGGGATATGGCTAACAAAGAAAGGAAATAAGGAAAACAAAGTGTATGCTTGAGAAAAATGCAGAGAATTTTTTTTTTTGTGGAAGTTGCAAGGTGGATTTCACCTATTATTGTTATTTTTATTCTTTTGAAACAATTTTTTTTGTTTTTTTTGCATAATTTCACTGAACAAAATAATTATTTACATTTTCTCAAACATAAATAGGTGATGGAACTTATAAGACATTGGGTAATACTCCAAATCGGAGTGGGTCAAGATGATAAGTTGACAAAGAAAGTTTTTTTTTTTTAAGGCTCAAAAGGGTTAAATATGGATATATCACAAAAGGGATGGGTAGAAAGGCTCAAACGGGACAAATATGGCTTTTCCATTGTCTTTTAGGACTCTAAATAATCATCCATATCTACTAGTTAGATAGGCCTCCAAATGTAGCAACACACATTTGTTTCTCTTTTTTTTCAATTTTTTTTAAGGGTTAACTTAAAAGAAATCTAGACATCGTATATAAAATAATAAACTGCTAAGCTATATGAAGAATGGGCAAAAGGGTTACTCTTCAAGAAAAATAATAGGCTCAAAAACTCACTTGGTACTTATTTATGACATGTTCATTCCTTCAAGCAACTCATATTTGTCTCCTACATCAACATGTAAAGTAGCAAATATGACGTAACATCACTTAAGACCAAAGATAATACAAATACTAAAATTTAAAATTCATCATGTCATCCAATGTTAAAACAAATTACACATTTTTTTTTACACAACATTATACCCCCCAACCTATTCTAAACATGAAAGGAAAATATGCATGCAGAAATGAAAAATGATGCAGAAAAATAATTAGAAAAGTTACATTTAAAATGATAGAAAAAGAAATTTTTTTTTTAACTAAAAAGATGCGTTTCTAGAGGCACTAAAGAAAAATTGTATATTTATAAAGGAGAAATTAAAAAGAAGAAGAAAAATGAACATCAAAACTCAATAAAGAAAAATGAACATCAAAACTTAATAAAGAAAAAGAAAATGTCTGAATTTTTTTTTTGAAATTTTTTTTTGTTTTTTGTTTTTTTTTTCAAACGAGTAAGATGCGTTTCTAGAGGCACTACACTCCATATTCAGCCATCTTCAACACAAAAACGTTAGCAACAATTAGTTTCTACAACAAAAAATTAGTAAAAACTTAACCAAAATTTCACAATTGTTGACTATTCCCTCCCCCCAACTAAAATAAAACATTGTCCTCAATGTTTTAAAGGAATGAAGTAGAGTTTAGAAGACATCACCTGGGTGGTGCAACATAGAAGAAAATATTTATAGGCGGAGAGTTAAATCTAATTTGTACTTCTTACTGCTGCTACTGTTACCATCATTATTTGGACGCTCCAACACAAAGGTCCATGGATCCGGCTCCGGTTTATAAACTTGTAACAGATCAAGTAGCTCATTAGCAGTGTGAGCACAAATAAAAAGTTTTTTCGCATTAGAGGGAATGAAATAGTTTTTTATTGCATGGTTAAGAAATGCGATAAAGCCATCATAAAAGTTATTGACATTTAACAAACCGATGGGTTTCTGGTGGATGTGCAGATGGGCTTAAGATGCTAGTGTGATAAGAGCCTCTAGTGTGCAAGATCTCCTGGAAGGAAAATAAAAGCATCAGCATGATCAAGCATTTCAGTTATTCTTTCTTGCATACCTGAGACGACTAACTCTTCTCCAGTTGATGAGTCAGACGAACTGCCCAATGGTTTTAGGACTCTTGGGATGATGCCTAACACTTGACTTCCTCTAATAAAAGCTGCTTCTGAGACCATTTTTTATAACCCTCGGTTACCTCCTCCATACACCAAGTGTAATTTTCTCGCTGCTATGCTTCGACCAAGATCTATGGCTGCCTCTACGAACTCTTTATATTTGCCATAGGTAAATCCAGAAAGCACACAAATGTTCTTGAATTGTCTATTGGGAGTAGCTGCCATTGTGATACTTTGCAAAAATAATTTGTGAGTGCTTGACAAAGAAAATCACATTTAAGAGTCTTAGTGATAGTGGGTCACAGTTGTGTATGAGGTAACATGTCAGTGTCAAAAAAACGTGTAAAGCACATGACTCGCGAGTCAAAAAGGAAACAGTAAAAAGGAAAAAGCAAACAGTAACAAAATTATTAAAGACAATAAAGCAAACAGTAAAACAACAGTGAAATAAAATAACAGTAAAGTAAAAGGATATTTACACGTAGTTTCGACTGTGGCTCACATCTTCCTCTGGTTTTACATCTAGAAACGGCTTGAACGCCCTCTATGGGTCGAGGATAGGCTTCCCATCCAGTTTTCTTATAAACTGGCAAATAGGGTCGTTTATAGTCAGATTCCCGAGACTATATCGTGCATGCTCTTTCTGGAATAATGGCCACAACTGGAGAATCGCTCCTTACACATATCCATTGGGATGTGTTTCAAGAGACAAAAGGATATCATCCAATGACTCCTTAGTCAAGCCATCCCTAATGAATTGAATCTTATCTTCCCTGTTATCAGACACCATTCCTAAAGAACATGGGTTTTTATTGTAACTCATTCTGGCACACTTATGACAAGCAACAGAAATTCTTCGAGCTCGTCGTTTTCTTGCATAATTTCCTTTACCACAACCAGGCATGTATGCAATAAATTTTGGAGGTAACTCACCTGCTGATCGTACTTTAGCCTCGATTAACCAATGGATATCAGCAGGTATGTTATTCTTCATGAGTAGTCGCATGCGTTCGGACCGAGCTTTGTAGATCGTAAGGAGGACATTCTGAGGAAGTGAAGGGAATCGCTTGTGAAGCTTCTCTAAGATCTCGTTTCTGTCCATACCTTCGCCTCAGAATATCAGTTATTATGGGAAAACTGAAGTAACCGACTTGATTGTCACGGAGTACCGTTATCCGCCACTTCACTGGGGTAACAAACTAAAGCACACAAACAGAAAAACAAATTAAAACACACAAAGAAAATTAAAATCGTCCTCTTATGGAATTTACCTCAAGCTCCAACTGGATGTCGTAAACACTTCTCTCAATGTCTCTGAGTTGGCGTTCTAAACCCTCAACATAGGCTACTAACTCTGGTGGTTGTAGAGCCCAAATGCGTTGTGTTTTACAAAATTGAATCTGCCTTTTGAGATGAGTTTTGACACATTGAAGTGGTTTAAGAATGTTTAGGAGGAACGGTCTAAGTAAGGTACTCATGATTAAAAATGATAAGAGAAAACTTAATAGTTAAACAAACACACTTATGCAAAAATAATTTCAATTAGCAAAAGAATAATATAAAGAAAGAAAACAAAATCAATTCAACGAAAAGAAAAAAAATCAATTCAACTTTGGTGGGTCACTCAAATTTATTTCGGTGTCTTCTCCATGTAGTTGGTACTCTAGATATGACTTTAATCTTTGACCATTAACTTTAAACGTGACATCGTTCTTTAGGTCCTTAATTTAAATTGCCCCATGTGGAAAAACAGTATGAACAATAAAGGGACCAGACCAACGAGAGCGTAACTTACCTGGGAATAGGTGCAAGTGAGAATTGAATAAAAGCACTTTCTGACCTAGAGTGAAAGATTTTCTCATAATGTGCTTGTCGTGGAAGACTTTCATTCGTTGCTTGTAAATCTTGGCATTTTCGTATGCATCATTGTGAATTTCTTCAAGTTCTGCAAGTTGTAATCTTCGTTCTGAGCTGGCTTGCTGCATGTCAAAGTTGAATTTCTTGATGGCCCAATATGCACGATGCTCGAGTTCCACAGGTAGGTGGCAAGCTTTTCCATACACTAGCCTGTAGGGTGACATCCCAATCGGGGTCTTGAAAGCCGTTTTGTATGCTCATAATGCATCATCAAGTCTTAATGACCAATCTTTCCTGTTTGGCCTCATCGTCTTTTCTAATATGTGTTTTATTTCTCGATTGGATGTCTCAACTTGGCCACTGGTTTCCGGATGATACGGAGTCGCTACTTTGTGAGTGATTGAATACTTTGTCAAAAGAGTTTTGAATGCTTTGTTACAAAAGTAGGCACCACCATCACTGATTATTACTCGAGGAAATCCAAAGCGTGAAACAATGTTGCTTTTTAAAAATTCTATCACCACCTTGTGATCATTGCTTCTACATGGAATCGCTTCTACCCATTTCGATACGTAATCAACAGCAACCAATATGTATTGATGGCCAAAAGAAGGGGGAAAGGGTCCCATGAAGTCGATACCCCATACGTCAAAAATCTCAACTACTAAAATGGATTTAATGGCATCATGTTCCTTCGTGTAATGCTCCTCATTCATTGACACCTATCACATGAAGAACAGAAAGTCTAAGCATCTCGAAATATAGTTGGCCAATAAAAACCACATTGTAGAACTTTAGTCGCTGTTTTCTTAGCACTAAAATGGCCTCCACAAGCTTGTTCATGGCAGAATGAAAGGATATTCTGAATTTCATTTTCTGGGACACATCGTCTAACAAGTTGATCTGCACAATACTTGAACAAATACGGGTCATCCCAAAAGAAATTCTTTATTTCTGCAAAGAATTTAGCCTTGTCTTACTTGGTCCAATGCTCTGGAAGTTTACTTGTAACAAGATAATTAACTATATCAGCATACCAAGGTAATACTTCCACATTCATTAATTGTTCATCTGGAAATGACTCATTCAATGGTAATAGTTCAACAATTGTATCAAAATGAAGACGAGAGAGGTGGTTCGCCACAACATTTTCTGTCCCTTTCTTATCTTTGAATTCCAAGTCAAATTCCTACAAAAGTAACACCCAACGAATTAGTCTATCTTTTGCATCTTTCTTTGTGAGAAGATAATTAAGAGCAGCATGATCTGTGAATATAATTATTTTACAACTAATGAGATAAGATCGAAATTTTTCCAATGCAAACACTACTACTAGCATTTCTTTTTCAGTAGTTGAATAGTTCAACTGTGCATCATTCAATGTCATACTAGCATAGTAAATAACATGAGGAATTCGATCAACCCTTTGTCCTAATACTGCTCCTACTGCATAATCAAATGCATCACACATGAGCTCAAATGGTAAGCTCCAGTTCGGGGGCTGAATGATGGGTGATGATGTCAACAACTACTTTAATTTTTCAAATGCAACAAGACATGAATCATCAAAGATAAAAGGTACATCCTTAGCAAGTAGATTGCATAAGAGTTTAGAAATTTTACTAAAATCTTTAATGAAACGTCTATAGAAACCAGCATGCCCAAGGAAAGATCTTACTTCTCTGACTGTTTTGGGTGAAGGAAGATTAGAAATGAGATCCACCTTGGCTTTGTCAACCTCAATACCTTTGCTTGAAATGATGTGACTGAGAACAATACATTGTTTTACCATAAAATGACATTTCTCCCAATTTAAGACTAAGTTCTTCTCGATGCATCTCTGCAGAACTAGTGTTAGATGATGTAAACATTGATCAAACGAGTCACCAAAGACAGAAAAATCATCCATAAAGACTTCAAGGAATCGTTCAACCATATCAGAAAAAATGCTCAACATGCATCGTTGAAATGTAGCAGGAGCATTACATAATCCAAATGGCATTCTCCTATATGCAAAAGTGTCAAAAGGGCAAGTGAAAGTGGTTTTCTCTTGATCTTTTGGTGCTATGGGAATCTGATTGTATCCTGAATAACCATCTAGAAAGCAATAAAATTCATGGCCTGTTAATCTATCAAGCATTTGATCAATAAATGGTAAAGGAAAATAGTCTTTACGTGTGACAGAATTCAATTTTCTATGATCAATGCATACACGCCATCATGTAGTTACTCTAGTTGGTATCAATTCATTATCAGCATTGGTAACTATTGTGACTCCTGACTTTTTAGGGACAACTTGTACAGGACTGACCTATGAACTATCAGAAATGGGGTAAATGATACCTGCATCTAAAAGCTTAAGGACTTCAGTTCTAACAACTTCTTTCATGTTAGGATTTAACCAACGTTGCATTTCCCTAGTAGATTTAGCATTTTCATCAAGGTGAATGTAATGCATGCAGTCTACTGGGTTTATACATTTTATGTCGATATGGTCCATCCTAATGCCCCTTTATGCTCTTTCAAAACATCCAACAACTTACCTTTTTGTTCGTCATTTAGGGATGATGAGATGATTACCGGTAGAGTACTTTCTTCTCCCAAAAATGCATATTCCAAAGTGTTAGGCAATGGTTTGAGCTCGCGTTTCGGTGGTGATTCTGATGAGGGGATGAGTTTCTTCTCTGATGGTGCTAGTTGTTCAACTCTTGACTTCCATTTATTAGTGTCTAAGGATAGTGTGGAGTCAAGTAGGGCGTTGACCTCATCGACTGATCTGTCAATATCAAAATCCAAACCAAAGTGAGTTAAACATATTTGTAAAGGATCATCACTAAGGTTTGAAATAAAAGTGTCATCAACTAATGCTTCAATTAAATCCACATCAACAATTCCATCATCTGCACTGTGAGGTTGTTTGGCAATGTTGAAGATGTTCAGTTCCATAGTCATATTGCCGAAGGGCAACTGTATATTTCCAGTTCGGCATTGAATGTGAGCATCCGCAGTTGCCAAAAATGGTCGGCCTAGGATAATAGGGATGTGCTTCCTTGAATCCTGTATAGGTTGAGTGTCAATTACAATGAAATCAACAGTAAAATAAAATTTATCTACCTGGATAAGCACGTCCTCCACAATACCACGAGATATTTTCGTGGACCGATCTGCAAGTTGTAACACTACTGGAGTTGGGTGTAATTCTCTCATTCCAAGTTTCACAAATACTGAATAAGGCAACAAATTTACACTATCTCCTAAATCCAACAAAGCATTCTCAATTGTGTAGTTCCCTATACTACATGAGATAGTGGGGGAGCCTGGGTCTTTGCATTTTAAAGGAATTTTGTGTTGGCGTATAGAACTAATGTTTTTGGTTAAAAATGCCTTATTTTGAACATGCATATTTCTCTTTTTAGTACAAAGGTCTTTAAGAAATTTGGCATAAGATGAAACTTGTTTAATCGCATCAAGTAAAGGGATGTTAACACTTACCTGTTTGAAGATTTCAAGACTCTCACCTATGGATTTTCCCTTTTTGCCTTTAACTAACCTCTGGGGGAATGGAGCTTTTGGAACGTATTCTCGTGGGTTGGTTTCTTCTTTCTCCTCCGGTGATGAGTCTTCAACATTCACAGGTACAATTTGATTTTCTTTTGTCACCGGCATCTCTACTTTGTTGTCAACTTCTTTTCCTTTTCGCAAGGTCATGACTGCTTTGACCTCTCCATACTGCTGTAGTGAACTGATACTTGCTTCATGTACTCCTTTAGGATTAGGCACTGGTTGACTTGGAAACTTACTTTTCTCAACGGTCATTGCCAAGGTCTGAACTGAAGAAGCAAGTTGTCCCACCATCTTCTCAAGGCTTGAAACTGATTGGGCTTGTGAATTGAAGCCTGCTCTCAACTCATTTCGTAGTCCATCAATGGTGCGGTTCTGTTGCTCAATCGTGGAGTGAGTAACATTCTTGAAATTTTGGAGTGCATCCTCCCATGGTCTGGGTTGAGAGTAGTTCTAGTTCTGATTGTATGGTCTAAATGGGGGCTGAGAGGCTTGAGGAACTTGAGGAATTTGTTGCATTGGTGGAGCTGGAGCTACTGGTCCATTTTGTTGAAATCCTTGAGACCATGAAAAATTGGGGTGGTCTCTCCATCCAGGGTTATATGTGTTGGAGTATGGGTTGTAATTTGATGGTTTTTTCATTACACCTATGGCATTGGCTTCATCTGGATATGAGTTATGGTCATGTTGTTCTGTTGATTTAGCAGTCGATAACAATCCTATTTGTCGAGCAAGACCTTCAACCATCTCCTTGATTTCTTTGATTTCTGAAGTAGATTCGCCAATGTGAACCTCATTTACTCCCTTAATCCTTCTAGTATTCCTGAGTGATCGACTCCGTTGTTGGGAATTATCTGCTTGTCCCTGAAAGAATTCCCAAATCTCTGATGCACTTTTTGACATTAGCTCTCCTCCACTTGTTGCCATTAGCCATTCTTGCACATTCGGCAATAATCCCTCCAAAAAGTATTGGCATTGGTACCATTTCTCGTATCCATGATGTGGACACTTCAAGAGTAGCCCATTGAATCGCTCCCATATTTCGAAAAATTGCTCGTCCTCTCTCTGCGTAAACTCCGAGATTTCCCTGCGAATAGCATTGGTTTTATGCACTGGGAAATATTTATTCAGAAATTTTGTTACCATTTGTTCCCATGATGCAATGCTATTAGCAGGTAATGTATTAAGCCATGAACGAGCTCTATCCTTTAAAGAAAATGGGAATAGTCTAAGTTTTACATCATCATCTGAAAAATTCTCATATTTAAATGTTTGATAAATAGCATGAAAATCATTCAAATGATTATATGGGTCCTCATTTTCTAGGCCATAGAATGTTGAGAGACAATTTAGCACACTAGGTTTTAGTTTAAAACTCCTAGCAGCTACATTTGGGTATCTTATGCATAATGTGCTCAAATTAGTTAAGGGACTAAAATAGTCCTTAAATGGCCTCTCCTGTGGTGCTTGTAAATTCATTTCAAATTTACTTTTTATGTGTTTTTGTGTGCGAAGTGTTTTTTCTAATTCAAGATCTATAGGATCAAGATTAGGAAATAATGACCTACAACCATGCATGCAAAAGAAATAAAATAAAAATAAAGATGAGAACAAAACAAATAAAAATAAAGAAGAGGGAGAAATTACGATACTAACCTTATTGCATTGTTACAACCTTTCTATAAAAACACACTAAAAATAAATACGTGAAATAAATTAACTAAAAATTAAATTAAAAAGATAAACAAAAATTACAAAGAAAAATAACTTAAAAATTAAATTGCAGAATTGTAAAGAATAAAGAAAGAAAAGAAATACTAACCTCTAAATGCAAATTCACTTTTTTTCTTTTTTTTTAATAAAAAAAATACAAGAAAACAATTTAAAAGAAATTATTCACAAAAATTAATTCTAATAATTAAAATTACTTACCTCCCCGGCAACGACGCTAAAAACTTGTTGTACAAATTTTAATGTACTCGCAAGCGCACGAATCTATTGTAGTATAGACTAATGATGACGAGTGTCGACCCCACGAGGAGGTGGATTTTAATTGTGTTTAGAATTAATTTTGTAAATGGATGGTTGGATTTCTGGTGAAATTGATTTGGAATATTCTAAAACTTCGAATTAAAATGGCAAGAATAAATTCTAAAATTGGAATTGCAATGGCGAGAATAAATTCAAGAGAAATCTATTGAAATGACGTACTTGGGTATCTGGATCCGTATCAACATGCATCATGGGCTAAATAATCCTTATTAATGCTAATTAAATCATGAGAGGGGAATCCACACCTCATGAACCACACTCTAATCAATATGGTGCTAAGGGCTTATCGTGCCAAATAATAATAACCTTGTACTAGGGGGCCGGTGAAACCAAGGCGGTACTAGACAAGATTAGTATTATTTGTCGACAAGAAGTCAAAACATCCACAAAAACTAGAGGGGAAGAGAAAATAAATTTACCAAATAGAGCCCATGACACATGTTGAGACTTCACCTTCAACCCAAGCTTGAAAGAAAATTAGCTACTCATAATTGAACTAAGGGCAAAATGAGAATTTATTAAAATACGAAGAAAATACAAGATGGAGAAGGAATTACAGAAAATGGATTCAGAGATATCAAATTAGGAGGGAGAGGACCCCCTTTTTATAGATACATGGAGTAAATCATAGCCATCAGATTAAAAACAGTTTGGACGCTCAGGATTGCGCCACGTCATCAGTCAACAGTACGCGGTTTGACCATGTGGATGAACAGTAACACGGTTTGACCCGGGTTGAATAGTAACGCGGTTTGGTTGAAAATAATCATGTGTGATGCATGCACCGTACGCGAGATTTTTCGTCCACTGATATGCTGCCACGTCACCATCAACAGTACATAAGAATTTTAGTCCAACAGGATCGTGACACCTCATCAGTCAATGCCACATCATCGGTCAATGCCACATCATCGATCCATCTATGTGAACAGTGTCGTGAACAGTAACGTAAACAGTACCGTACATGTGAATAGTGTCATTTTTCCTTTTATACTCCTCCTAAGGTTTTCGATCGTCCTGAGTTCAAAAGTGATATCCGTTTAGCCCATCTGATCTCTCCTTTATTGTGAAATGACTATAATGCCCCTAAAATACATAAAATACTTAATTAAAATAAAACACACGTAATTAAATTACAAAAAGGTTAAATGCATAAAAGTAAGGGTTGTTAGTAAGACTTGGAATGTAAAATGATGATTTTCTCCTTTATAAATATACATTTTCTAACACTCAACACTTATCAATTTATTATTTTATATACGATCTTTAGATTTCTTTTGAGTCAACCCTTTAAAAAAAATTGTAAGATAAAAAAAAAAGAAAAATGTTTGTTGCTACATCTTGAGGTCCATCTAACTAGTAGACATAAAAGATTATTTAGAGCCCTAAAAGATGATAGAAAGACCATCTTTGACCCGTTTAAGCCTTTCTAATCATCCCTTTTACAAAATATCCATAGTTAACCCTTTTGAGCCTTTAGAAAAAAAGAAAATTTCTTTGTCAAACTTATCATTTTGACCCACTCCAATTTAGAGTATTATCCGATATCTTACAAGTTCCATCACCTATTTATGTTTGAGAAAAATGTAAATAATTATTTTTAATTATTTTGTTAAGTGAAGTTGTGCCAAACAAAAGAAAAAAATAAAAAAAAAGTTGTTGTTTCAAAAACAAATAATAATAATAATAAATAAGCAAAATGCACCTTGTAATTTTCAAAATATCTCTACTTTTTCTCAAACATGTATTTTATTTTTCCTATTTTCCTTCATTTGTTAGCCATGTCCCTAGCCTACGTTACATCCTAATAAAAGTCTTCCCTGATTTTAGGGAGCTATAGTCTAAAGTAGAAGCTGGATATATGGGCTAACAAGATGTAGTGGTGCATAAAAAAGAATTAATAAATTGGGTTGACTAGCATTTTGTTTGACTTAAGATCATATTATTTCTAAGCTGTGGGCATATTCCTTTTATTGAAGTGTGTGATATCACTTCTTTATTATTTTCTCTCAAATTTAGCATTCATTGAAGTGACTATTTTTATTGGGTTTAATTTCCTTGTGAGAGTGTCACTACTTCCAGTGAGATTTTGGGCTTTAATATGTCATTCTTGAAAGTAGCTGTGACAAAGTCTACTTGACTAATTCATGTGGATGGTTGATGTGGGTGTGATGTTTCTGTAGACTGGAAATAATGCTTATACTTTTATTTGATTGCTATCATTAATTTGATTGAATAAATACGAGTGTTTTAAGAAAAAAAACATTTAGGGTTTGAATTTTATTTTCGCTTTATTTGCTAGAGACTAGCAATAAGCTGGTTGGGGGGGTGTGTTGAGTGTTAGAAAATGTATATTTATAAAGGAGAAAATTATCATTTTACATTTGTAGTCTTACTAACAACCCTTACTTTTGTGTATTTAAGTCTCTTGTGATTTAATTATGTGTGTTTTATTTTAATTAAGTATTTTATGTATTTTAGGGGCATCATGGTCATTTCACAATGAACGAGAGATCATACAGAAAAACAGACATCACTTTTGAACTCAAGACAGTCAAAAACCTTTGGAGGAGTATAAAAGGAAAAATGTCACTGTTCACATGTACGATACTATTCACATGTACGATACTATTCACATGTATGGTACTGTCCATGCTACTATTCATGACACTGTTCACACATACGAAATGATGATGTGGTATTAACTGATGATGTGGCATTGACTGATGAGGTGTCATGATTCTATTGGACAAAATTCTTATGCACTGTTTATCGGTGATGTGGTAGCATGTTAGTGGACCAAAAAATCATGTGTACGGTATATGCGTATACACTGGATTATTTACAACCAAACCGCGTGGTCAAACCGCGTACTGTTGACTGATAACGTGGCGCAATCCTGAGCGTCCGAAATGTTTTTAATTCAATGGCTATGATTTACTCAATGTATCTATAAAAAATGGGGTTCTCCCCCCTAATTTTGCATCCCTGAATTCATTTTTGAGTTCAATTTTCTGTAATTCCTTCTCCATCTTGTATTTTGTATGTATTTTAATAAATTTCCATTTTGTCCCTAATTCAATTATGAGTAGCTAATTTTCTTTCAATCTTGGGTTGAAGGTGAAGTCTCAACATGTGGCATGGGCTTTATTTGGTAAATTTACTTTTTCTGTCCCTCTAATTATTGTGGATGTTTTGACTTTTCGTTGACAAATAGTAATAATCTTATCTAGATACTGCTCTGGTTTCACTGGCTCCCTAGTACAAGGTTATTATTATTTGGCACGATAAGCTCTTAGCACCATATTGATTAGAGTGTGGTTCATGAGGAGTGAAAACCCCCCTCTCATGATTTAATTGGCATTAATAAGGAATATTTAATCCATGGTGCAAGTTGATGCGGATCCAGGTACCCAAGTGCTTCAATTATAATAGTTTCATCTTTAATTTAATTCCGCCATTCCAATTTAAATTTTAGGATAGTCTAAGCCACTTTCACCACAAATCCAACCACCCACTTAGAAAAATTAATTTTACACACAATTAAAATCCACATTCTCATGGGATCGACACTCGTCACCATTGATCTATTCTACAATAGATTCGTGCACTTGTGAGTTCAATAAAATTTGCACAACAATAAGCTCAAAGAGTTTGTTCAAGAATCAAGGAGAATTAACTCTCTCACTAATTGCATCGAAATTGATTTGTCCTTGTTTATTGAGTACATTATATACGGTTGGTTACAAGAATTTTAAGAAATAAACCCTAAAGCAAAATCAAATCAGAATCCTAATCCAAAGCAAATATGAAAAGTATATAAATTAAATTAAAATCCTAACCTAAAGCAAGTAGGAAAAAATCTAAATCAAATCATAATCTTAATCGACTTAAATGTCTTACATTGAAAAAAATGAAAACTGGGCAATTAAAAGGGAAATAACTGATTTATTTTGCCATTAGCCTTTTCAAGAAATGGGAAAGTATCCGAAGGGAAAGTAGTATATTCTCCAAACATGAAGGTACTAAAAAGGGAAAGTAATATATTTTTCCACTATAATGTGCAAGCCAACTTCCTGATTTCATAGAAGTGATTATTTGAGAATGTTAAGAGCCTGAATAACGCATTTAGTGGTCTAAATATCATGTGAGATTCCTTCAACGAATCTCCATGAATTTGATTGAGCCCAAGTTGGTTGAATCAAGTTATTAAGTACTTTTTTGAACTTCTTTGCATGAGCTCTTGTGACGAGTCCAACGAGAACTTGAATATGATCTGAATATGTCTCATCCTATATACCTAGGATAGTTTTGTCCTCAATTTCATTAATTGAGTTCTTCTAAAGGCCTCATGAATTGCTTCAATTTTGGCCATTGACAAATTTGGATCTATCTTCCATTTTTTAAAAAAAATTATTTCCTACATGGAAAACCACTCAAAATGTAGTTACAATATATAATTACAAAATATAGTTACAAAACTAAATTAGCCTTGCTTAGTCGCTTTTGTAAGATTATCAAATCCGCCAAATTTTCTTTGCTGCTTTGCAAGCAACCAAAGCATGAAAATTGTTTTCCACTATATTTTCACAACACTTGCAATGGGGCTCCTAAAAAATTCTTTACTTTCATAAATTCTTTACTGTTACAGTAAGTTTTTTGCTACTTTTCAAATGAAGATCTTGATCTTTTCTAGGAGGAAAAACATCTATATGATGCTCCATTTGCTGCTTTTGATGTCACAACTGTTAGGTGATTTTGAAAACTTCATGTTAAAAGCCAATTGATATCCGCTTTTTACTAAATATTTACTTTTTTTGTCATACTATCAAATTACTTGATCTTCTGTTCGTCTTCTTGAGAATGGAATACTTAAGATCACATCTGCATCTTCCCTTAAAACTTAAATGGTATTCCAACTGTCTTCCAATTGTTAGGTAAATAAGGTTTGTCTTCCAATTGTTGTCATTATTTGTCATCACCAACATAGTAGCATTAAATGGTATTGTTGTGTTGGAAAAAGGTTTAAGGTTGGATGGCATTAGAATCCAATTGCCTCTGTACATTGAAATATTCCCCCTTTTGCCAATTGTCCATCTATATCCATTGATGATCACTTGTCTTCCCCACAAATATGCTTCTCTAAATATATGGAAATTATCATTTTACTACCAAAGTTTTACTGACATATCATGTCAGTGCCAAGATTTGCTAAAAAGTATATTTTACTACCAAAGTTTTGCGCCGTTATCAATTCACTACCATTCTGTTAAGAAAAAGTTAATGTTTAACAGAAATTGAGTTAAAAATCGATTTTACCCCCAAGAGTTGGTAGTAAAACGATAATTCCCCTAAAAATTCGGTAGTAAAATGATAATTTTCCTAAAACTTTGGTAGTAAAATGATAATTTATTTATTAAATTAACAGACAATTTTACTCTTACAGCTAGAAATGTCTTTGATGCCCTTATGACATTAGCAAATTTTTAACGTTGTTAACGAAATGGTAGTAAATTGATAACAGCGCAAAACTTTGGTGGTAAAATGCACTTTTCCACAAACCTTAGTACTGACATGATATGTCAGTAAAACTTTAGTAGTAAAATGATAATATCCCCTAAATATAAGATGGGTTTGATCCCATTGGGGCACACAAGAACTCAGCCTCTTTGAAATGTTTTGCCTTTAAGCCTTTAACTATAAGTGATTCTAGATTCTGAATCAAACTCTACTCTCACTTTGTGACTAAAGCTTGGTTAATGCTTCAGATATCTTTAAACCTTGATTGACATTAAAAAGTGTACATTTAATAAGGATAAAATTATTATTTTTTCACTTACAGTGTCAATTAATGTGCTTATTATTATAAAATTATCTTAATTCTCCCTAAATATATTATTGTGTTAAATTAATTTGTAATATGTTAATTTTATATAGTAGATATATTTCAAGAATAAAGAGGAGTTGGAATTAGAAGTAGGAGACAAAGAAGAATTGTTGGAGCCACTTAGAATGCATTATTGAGGAGATGCAATTAATTAAAAAAATAAAAAATAAAAAATAAAGAAAAAGTGGGCATTCATGCTGGTGATGGTTAGGTGGCCATTTTGCCACCTGGCCATCACCCATCTGTGGCTTGTTTGTTTACGTGATAAATATAAGAAATAATAATAGAATAAGAAAAGTTGAAGCTGATGGCCGCCTATAAATAGAAGAAGTTTTTGTGAAGGGAGGGAGAGGAGGAGAACGGGAGGAAAGCTGAGGAATTCTTTCTTTCTTTTTGTCTTTTTTTTTGGTTTTCTTATGTAATCAATTTTCTTATAATATATTTCAGAAGCTTGTTAAATAAAATGAGTGTTTTGTTTTTCAATAAGAGTAGCTAAATTTTCTAAGTCGAGATGAAAGGTGAAGCTCAAGACTTCAAATTATTAAATTAATTACTCTCTCAAGTGAGTTTTAAAGTTTATTTTATTCATTTGTATTTTTCTCTTTATCGGTTTCTTTTATGTCATGTTAATTTATAGATACAGATCTATTCAGATTTATATGATATTTTGACATAATGTCGACACTCCAATATAGGTGTGGCACATTATGTACTTGGTCCCATATTTATCCACACAAATAGTTAGTTAGGAATTTTCCTTGCCATAGGGAGATAACACCATTAGGAATTTTCCCTATTGCTTTGTTTATGGTAAACTTTACCACTTACCAATTGAACTTGAATATAAACCATTTTGGGTTATTAAATCTTTTAATTCAAATCTCGATGATGCTAGTAATATGTGTAAATTGTAATTGAATGAACTTGAGGAATTAAGGAATGATGCATATGAGAATTCCAAAGTTATTAAAGCAGGGACCAAAGTATTTCATGATAAAAGAATTTTTCGAAAAATATTTGAGATTGGTCAAAAGCGCTGCTTTATAATTCTCGTCTTCATTTGTTTCCATGGAAGTTAAAGTCAAAGTGGAGTGGCCCATTTGTTGTAAAAAATATATATCCATATGGGGTCGTAGAAATTAAGAATTTAAAGAACGGTGTCACATTTAAAGTTAATGGTCAAATATTGAAATCATATTTTGAATACAAACCACGTGAAGCAGATACCGAAATAAATTTGAGTGACTAACAAAATCTTGATTAATCCTTTTGTTTTAACTTTTTTTGTCATTTTGGTTTACTATTACTTTACCGTTTAGATTGTTTGATTTTTTTTCTAATTCTTGAATGGAGAGCATTATATTGTTTTTTTAAGTGTGTTTATTTGAAAATTGTGTTTCATTTCACCATTTTTTGTATTTGTTATGTGTACCTCCATGAAAATGATACTTTTCAAACATTTTAAAGAACTTTTACGTATAAAAATTCACCTGAGAAGTTTGCTCTGAGTTTGTAAATCACATCCTATTTGTGATTTACGGCCACCAGTGTTAGTATCTCACATTGAAAATCTAGAAAAAAACAACTATGAGAAATAGAGGGTGGTATTTATGAACTTCAATTAGAACTTGAGGTAAATTTAATAAAACAACGAAGGTGAGTTACATGTTTGATTATATTCATCATGTGTTTTCATTTTACTGTTTTGTTCGCCTTCACTTCTAGCTTGATTTTGTAGACTTTATTTGTTTTTTTATGTGGTTTGATTCACTTTCCCGTATAAATGGCGAATAACGGTACTCTGTGACGTCTTAAGCTGATATCTTCTGTTTCCTACAATAACTGAAATCTTAAAATTAAGTATAGAAGAAATGCAACATAATTTGCATAAGCATTTTCCTTATCTCCCTCAAAATGCTCTTAAGAAGATTTGTAAAGTTCGTTGTGAACAACTGCGTTTGTTAATAATCAATGGAATTTCTATTGACATTCATTGACTAATTGAAGCAAAGGTCCAATCGGTAGGTGAGTTTTCTGATTCATTTGTTTCTTACATGCCTAGTTTTGTTAAAAGCTCATTTGCTAAAAAAGAAAGTGCTAAGTGGCTGGGCTCCAAATGTCCTAATTATGTAAGACTAACTTGCAATAAACCACGTTCTAAAACTTTAGGAATGGTTTCTATAAATCGTGAAGATAAAATCAAATTTGTTAAGGATGGCATGTGTAAATAATCGTTAGCTGATATCTTACGATCTCTTGAGACGCATCCGAGCGAATATGTGCAATGTGAGATTCATAATTTATGAAAGTTATTCCAAAAGGAAAGTGCACAATTTAGTCTTAGAAATCTGACTCTAAAAGACCCATTTTGCCAGCTTATAATAAAACTGAATGGGAAGCCTATCATCGACCCGTAGAGGGCGTTCAACCCATTACTAGACGTAAAACCAGAGGAAGATGTGAGTTATAATCACAACTATCAAGAAATATCCTTTTATTTTATTGTTCTTCTATCTTTTGCATTATTATTATTATTTTGTATGATTTTATATCTAATCACTGTTTGCTTTTTCTTTTTACTATTTTTTATTGCTTTTGAATTATTGAGCCACAAGCTTTACGTGTCATTTGACAAACACACCACTCCATTTACAGTTGTGTTTCATTGTGTCTGTCACAAAGATCATTAAATAGGTACTCATTTTCAAGCACTCACAAATTATTTTTTAAGAATTGTTCTAATGGCAGCAACTTCGAACAGACAACTTAAAAATATTTATGTGCTTTCTGGATTTCGATATGGAAAGTATACGAAGTTCATTTAGGCAGTAGTAGATCTTGGTCATGTTAGAGTAGAGAGAAAACTACATTTTGTATATGCAGGAGGTGATTGAAGGTTATCAAACCTTGTCTCAAAAGTTGTTTTCGTTCAAGGAAGCCAAATGTGAGACATCATTCCAAAAGTCTTAAAACCTCTAGATGTCTGCCCGGCCCACCAATTAGAGAGGAGTTAGTTGTTTCGAGTATGTAATAAAAAATATCTGAAATGTTAAATAATGTTGAGACACTAATTACATTTGCTTCTTGGACTCGTTTGAATATTCATAAAAAAACTTATCGGTTTGTTAAATGCTAATAACTTTTATGATGACTTAATAGCTTTTTTAATCATACAATCAAGAATTATTTCATTCCATCCTCAATGAGAAAAATCTTTATTTGCGCTCCTACTGTTAACGAGCTACTTGGTCTCTTGCAGGCTTACAAACCAAAGCCAGATTCCATGACTTTGGCGTTAGATTGGTCAACTAATGATGATGCCAGTAACCCTCACAAGAAGTGTAAATTAGATTTAACTATTCATTTGCAAATATTTTGTAGAAGTGACTAGGAAACGTCTTCTAAACTCTACTTATTTCTTCTAAGATATTGAGAACAATATCTCCTTTAGGTTGAAGAGAGTGAATAGTTGACAATTTTGAAATGTCTCAGTCCTGGTGATGTTTTTACTAATTTTTGTTGTAAAGTGATGATTGTGGGGTTGACATCATAAAGACTAACTTTGGATAAATTTGAGTCGAAGATGGCTGAATATGGAGTGCCATGACTCTTAAAACATATCTTCTTCATCTTAGAGTTTTGTTTCTAAAAAAAAAGTTTTTTTTCTAACTTTTTCTTCTTCTTTTTTATATAATCATCTCCTTTAAATTTTTGCAATCACTTCAGATTTGATCACTTTAATTTTTTCTTTTATTATGTTTTCTTTAATTTAAAAAAGAAAAAAATTTATTTTTTATGTGATATTTTAATATTGGATAACATGATGACTTCCAAATTTTAGTATTTATATTATCTTTGACCTTGAGTTATGTTACACTATATTTTTCATTTGCATGTTGAAATATAAATTAAGAAATTTGATGAGTGAAATTGATTAAGCCATTTGAAAGAATGTACATGTCATAGTAAGTTTAAGTGAGTTTTTGAGCCTATTATCCTTGGAGAGTAACTTTGTTTGCCTATACAGCTTCATGTTGTGCAATTTTTATTAAACTCGCAAGCACACGAATCTATTGTAGAATAGATTAATGGTGACGAATGTCGATCCCACGAGGAGGTAGATTTTAATTACGTGTAGAGTTAATTTTTGAATTGGGTAATTGGATTTGTGGTGGAAATGATTTGGAATATTCTAAAACTTAAATTAAAATGGCGAGAATAAATTGAAGAGAAATCTATTGAAATAAAGCACTTGGGTATCTAGATCCATATCAACATGCACCATGGGCTAAATATTCCTTATTAGTGCATATTAAATCATGAGGGGGGTATCCACACCTCATGAACCATACTCTAATCAATATGGTGCTAAGGGCTTATCGTGCCAAATAATAATAACCTTGTACTAGGGAGCCGGTAAAACCAGGACAGTATCTAGACAATGTTATTATTATTTGTCGACGAAAAGTCAAAACATTCATAATAATTAGAGAGGAAGAGAAAATAAATTTACCAAATAAAGCCCATGGCACCTGTTGAGACTTCACTTTCAACTCAAGTTTGAAAAAAAATTAGTTACTCATAATTGAACTAGGGGCAAAATAGAAATTTATTAAAATACGTAGAAAATACAAGATGGAGAAGAAATTACAGAAAATGGAGCCCAAAAATGGATTTAGAGATGCCAAATTAGGGAGGAGTCCCCTTTTTTATAGATACATTGAGTAAATCATGGCCATCATATTAAAAGCAATTTGGACGCTCAGGATTGTGCCACATCATCAGTCAACAGTACGTGGTTTGAACAGTGTCACAGTTTGATTGAACAGTGTCATAGTTTGAACAGTGACGCGGTTTGGTTAAAAATAATCATGTGTATATGCATGTACCATACGCACGATTTTTGGTCCACTAACATAATGCCACGTCACCAATAAACAGTACATCTTTGATACATAAAAGTAAGGATGTTAGTAAGATTTGAAATGTAAAATGACGATTTTCTCTTTTATAAATATGCATTTTCTAACACTCAACACTTCACACTTTATTATAAAAGATCTCTATATTTTTCTTTGAAGTCAACAAAAAAACAGTGAAAAAATGAAATGAAAAAGTAATGAAAAAGAATTTGTGCAGCTGCAACTGAAAGTCCATTGAACTAGTGAATATAAAAGATGACAAAAAGCCATCTTTGATCCATTTGAGTCTTTCTAGTCATCCCTATTATAAAGCATCCATAGTTAACCCCTTTGAGCCTATTTATTAAAAAAATTAAGAAAAGAACATTTTTCCTTGGTAACCTATCATCTCATCCTACTCTAATGTAGAAGTATCACCTTATATTTTATGTTTTCCACCACCCAATTATATTTGAAAATAAGAATGATCATGTATTCATGAAAATGGTGCTATGAAAAAATGTATAATAAATAAAATAAAATAAATAAAAATAAAATAATATGAAAAAAGAAAAAAAATCCAAGTGAAAAGCTCCTTGCAATCTCCAAAAGTCTATTTTTCAAACATATATTTTGTTTTTTCTATTATCCCTTTTTTGTCAGCCATGTCCCTAGCCTATGTTACGTCGTAGTGAAGGTCATTGATTTTAGAAAACTATAGTATGAATTAGAAGCTGGTAATATGGGCTAAAAGATGTGGTGATGCATAAAAGTGAAAACAAATTAGTTTGGCTAGTAATCCCCTTGACTTGAAATCATTTTATTTCTAAGTTGTGGGAAATTATTCTTTCATCTTGATGAGCAGCAGGTGATATTGTTTTACTATTTTCTCAATCTTCCACGTCTTAGAATGACAATTATTTTTTTTTGGATTTATTGTCTTTTGAGATAGTCACTCTTAACCGTAAGGGTATGATTAACGTAGCTATGATAATTGATAATGTTGTATGATTTTACTTAACTGATTTGTGAGGGTGTGATTTTCTTTAGGCCGAAGATAATGCTTGTACTTTTATTTGATTGTTGTCATTAATCTGATGAAAGAAGTAAACACAATTTTCAAAAAAAAAATCAATTTGGGTTTGAAATTTTGCTAAATTTTATCGCTTAAATTGCTAAGGCCTAGCAATAAGCTGGTTGGGGTGTGATTGACATTAAAAAGTGTATATTTAATAAGGATAAAATTATCAGTTTTTCACTTATAATGTCAATTAACCGCTCATTATTCTAAAATTATCTTAACACTCCCCAAGTATAATTTAATTTGTAATATGTTAATTTTATTTTAATTTTGTATTGTAGATATATTTTAAGAATAAAGCGGAGTTGGAACTAGAAGCAGGAAATAAAGAAGAATTGCTAGAGCCATTTGGAATGCATTATTGAGGAGATGTAATTAATAAAAAATAAAGAAAATGTGGGCAATCATGCTGGAGATGGTCAAGTGGCCATTTTGCAACTTGACCATCACCCATCTATTACTTGTTTGTTTATGTACTAATAATAAGAAATAATAATATAATAAGAGAAGTTAAAGCTAATGGCCGCCTATAAATAGAAGAAGCTTTTGCTGACGGAGGGAACATATGAGAATGGGAGGAAAGTTGAGGAATTCTTTCTTCATTTTTTTCTATTTTCTTGTTTTCTTGTGTAACTAATTTTCTTGTAATATATTTTAGAAGTTTGTTAAAGAAAATGAGTGTTTTGTTTTTCAATAAGAGAGGCTAAATTTTCTAAGGTGAGGTGAAATGTGAAGCTCAAGAATTGAAATTATTAAATTAATTACTCTCAAGTGAGTTTTAAACTTTATTTTATTTGTTTGTATTTTTCTTCCTTACCGGTTTCTTTTATGTCGTGTTAATTTATAGATACAAATCTCTTCAGATTTATATGATATTTTGACATAATGTCGGCACTCCAATAAAGGTGTAGCACATTAGGTACTAGATCTCATATTTATCCACACAAATGGTTAGTTACAAATTAAATGTCATAATAAGTAACTGGCAAAAGAAATGCAAAATATAAACTTGAGAGAGCATTATAATTATAATTTGAAATTCGAGAGTGGATCTCGTAACGTTAACATATTTTTAGATTGATTCCTATTAATTTCTTTTCTCACATTTAATTTTGTTTGTTTAATAAATTGACTATTAGATTTAAATTCCATGTGGTTCGACCCTGAACTTATTGGGTTATATTATAATTATATACTCTTATACTTGGGAGAAATAATAATTTTGAGTCATGTCAAACCCCATTCCTCAGCGAATCTTGCATTGACTCATATTCTCTTATTTTGTTTAATTAATGCTCTTTTTCCCCCCTTTTTTTGCTCTACCAATACCCAACAATGGATTGTCGAATATCATCACATAGCCTAGTAGGTATCTTGAACACACTCATGGTATAAGCTGGAATAGCTTGTGCCACTGCTTTAATTAGCCCTTCTTTTTCTTCACTTGAGAAAAGCTTTTACTGCCGACTGGAAATCTTGCTTTGGACTTTAAGCTTAATCTCATTGAAAACAATCTTCTTCCTTCCAATCATAGTAGGCAAACTTAGGTACTTCTCATGTTTAGATATCACATTGAGCTGGAAAATTCTTTTGATGGCTGAAATCTGATTTTCATAAACATCGCCACTAAAAAATATGCAAGACTTGTCAGAGTTAAAGATTTGTCCAGAGGCAACAACATAGCAATAAAAATATCCTTGAGATGTTGGCAATCTTTAATTGAAGCTCCATAGAAGGTCAAACTATCATCTACAGATAAAAGATGTGAGATGGAGATATGTTGTCTAAATCTCAACCCCTGTATGCATTTTTTTCTCTCTACTTGCACCAACAAATTAGAAAAGGTTTCTGCACATATAATAAATATGTATATGGATAATGGATATCCTAGCCTCAAACCTATCTGAGGGGTGATCATACCTCTAGGTATCTCATTGATAATTATAGAAAAAAGATGAAGTAGTAATACATTCCATTATTTAATTTACCCATCTATTCTCAAAGGCTAATCTGATAATTGTTTGCTTTAAAAATTCTCACTCTACCATATCATAAGCTTTGTTGATGTCTAACTTTAGAGCCACTAACCTATTTTTGTTTACCTTTACTATGCCTAATCTTATGGAGGTATTCATACCCAATAATGATATTATCAATTATCGATATGTTAGGAATAAATGCATATTGAGGTGAATCAATTACAGCATGAAAGATTATTTTCAATTTGTTTGCAACTACTTTTGTAATGATCCTATAAATGACATTACAAAGGCTTATCGATCTAAATTCAATCACTTTTCTAGGCTTTGCAATCTTAAGAATTAAGGCAATATAAATGTGGTTCAAATGGGTAATGTTACTTACTTCATTGATGATGTGAAGACATATAGTGATGACTCTTTTTTTGATAGATTTCCAGTGCTTTAAGTAGAAGGCAGCAAGTAGTCCATCAGGCCTTGGTGCCTTAGTTGAGCACATCTAAGTTAAGACATCCTAATCTCCTTCTCTGTAAAAGGTTAGCTCAGGTATTCATTCATTTCTGGTGTCAATTTTGGAATCATTCCTCTCAAAGCACTCTCTATTGGATCTTAAGTAGAGTTGGAATTAAAGAATAAGTTTGCAAAGTACAATTAATCTCTCTTTCAATGTCTTCTTTCTCTTCAGTCCATTTTCCTTGTGCATCCTTTATACCATAGATCTTGTTCTTTCTCTTTCTAGATAAGGCTTTTGAGTGGAAGAATTTTGTATTTTGTCTCCCTCTTTATACTCTACTTCTGAAAAATCTCTTTATCCAGCAAGAGGTGACGGATTTGTCCTTCAAGGCTTTTTAATTCATCACCACTTTCATATTTATGTTGCTGAAGCTCCTTTATTCTGTGCATCAACTTTTTTTATTTCTTCTTATTGCCCTTAAAGTTTGTCTTGCTCCAAAGCATTAGATCTGCTAATGATTCCAAAGCATTACTTCTTGACCAATCTCTATGTTTACACCATTCCTGCTTACTAATGTCTTTACATTCATCATAAGAGCTCCACATGTCTTCGTAATGAATTCTTTGAAAATTTATTCTATTGTAGGGCACTCTATTATCCCTACTGTTGCTTCCATCAAAACTGGATTATGATCAAAACACCAAGTGACTAGGTTTTTGTAACCTGATCTTAAAAGAAATATGTCTAATCTTTATTGTTCTTTGATAAAATGGGGACCAAACCTCCTATAAGACCATGTAAAAGGGTGGCCTGTAAAACCCAAATCCCTCAAATTACAGTCCTGAATAGCATCTCTAAAATTACTATTCATATTAACATTTCTATCATTTCCTTCAATCTTCTCATTCAAATGCAAAATTTCATTAAAATTACTAAAGAAAAACCGTGGAGAGGAACTTGTCAACCTTTTTAGTAAAGTGCATGTGTGTTTTTCTTGCTCATCTCTGGATGTTTGTAAACCACTGTGCATCTCATTTTTCTCTCATCAGTTTCTACCTTAACATCAATGTGGTGGCTGTTGAAGAGTTGTTTCAAAATTCCATAATATTGCTAGGCCTCCGCTCTTTCCATTACAACTTAGAGCAAAACAATTTTCAAGCTTCAACTTCTTGCCAATATTATTCATTTGCATAGTCATTAGTTTAGTTTCGCATAAAAAAAATCAACTGAGACCTGCACAATTGGAGGAATTTGTGTAGAGCTATGAACAATTGGTCATTCCCCATTCCCCGAATGTTCCAACTTAATATTTTCATGGTTGTCGGCGAGATTAATGATCATCATACGCCAATAGAGTTACAATTTGAGTTGTTTCAACTTTTTCTTTTATTCTCAAGACATCCCAATTTAGTTTGCATATGTGAAGAAAGATTGTAGGGGTTTGTTTTTGCTATAGCATCTTTGTAGGGGCTTTGGATCCATATCTTTTTATGGTTTGAGCTCGACCATGATGATTCACAATCAAGCTTTTTTCCAGCAATTGGTCTATTTTTTATATGCCTTTGGATGCTTGCATTTCTGGCATGTAACTTCCACTTTCTACTCTTGAGCCTAGTAGTGTTTGTTCAAGGCCCACATATACAACTTCATCTAGACTTGAATTTCCATGCTCTTGATTAACTTAGGTTTTAATAAGGTTTGACACTAATTGGTTCCAAATTGAGCACCAATAGTTTGTTTCCTTCTAATTCTATATTCTCGCTTCTTCTCTTCGCTTTCAACGAGCATTTAGGTTGTTGGCTATGTTTTTAGTGTCAGGTATACTAGGTTACTTTTGACACTATATTTTTGTTTCCTCGATTCCAGAGTCTTAGCATTAATTGCTCACCAACAGCCTTGTTTCCCCTAGTTTGGGTTGTTTGGCCATCATTTTCACTTGAATCGAATTGGTTTGACCCAGATCTATTTTCACATAGGTTTAAACCTATTGCTGTGACTAGCTTCTTCCATGGCGTTCTTATTCTGTGGAATCATTGTAGGGTCGCTTAAACCTTTTATTCTACCTTTCTCTTCCTCCAGTCAACCTCATTTTTCCAGCTTTGGATAGTGCCTTCATGTAGGCTCCATTAGGCAATTTTTCCATTTGTTGCCCTTATATATTGCACATTCTTTGTATCGGTGCCTAATGAGTGTTTACACATGACTAGCAATTCCAGCTCATCATCATCTTCTCGTTATGAAAAATTATTATTTTTAGTAGTTTCATAATATTAATGGATATTTGACTCTTGCATATGGGATATGGGCTAAACCTAGTTTTTTCAACTTTTGATAGTGCCTTCATATAAGTTCCATAAGGCAATTTTTCCTTTGGTTGCCCATTGTATATTGCACATTCTTTACATTGGTGCCTAATGAGTTCACAAATCTAGGAATCGTTTACCCATGACTGGCAATTCCACCTCACTATCAGCTTCTCGCTCCAAAAAAATCATTTTTTCTAGTTGTTTTGTAATCTCTATGGATATTCTAACTCTTACATATGGGCTAATACATTCCCCTTGATCATCAGTTTCTACTTCCAAAGCCTCTCCATGTAATTCCCTGTAGCTTTTGAATATTGTTGCACTTCATAAATACAATAACTACATTGTGAATTTGTACCCAAAAGGTAGCATGTGTGAACTCCTATTTTATCATGTTTCCAATTCCATTAGGTTATTTGGCACATTTAAGGCCTTATCAAGGTGCCATGGCCCTCCAACCATTACTTTTTGTTTATCTACTTCTAGGCCGTTTGAATAGAAAAATGCTGTTGCCCAAACATTCAATTTTCACCTCTTTAGTTGTTCTCTATACTTGTAATAATGCAATCGTGATTTCTTCCATGTGTATACTCCTTGCCAGTAAAAATTTTACTACTAAAAAGTTAGCCACTCTGTCTTTCTTTCTCTTGCATTCACTATCCTCTTGAATATAAATAGATTTGCATTTGTGTATTAACTTCTCTGTGTCCATCGATGGTGAACACAACTTAATTCTTTATAGGTAATAGCTTTTATAATCGTCATATTTTGAGATTAGTACTTGTATAATCCTTATATTTAAAAATAAAATCTCAAAACATACATATTGTTAAACTGTTGACATCCTAGCCATAACTTTTTATTAATTTTGTCTTACTTTTATAATATTACCCTCTTAAAATAATTTTTTTAATTAATAAAAAAATTAAATTACCAATTTACCATCAAAAAATAAAACTATATATATATAATTTTTTGTGGAAGTTCACGTATGTTCAAAAATTTAATATTATAAAAAAGATTAAATTACTAATTTTTTTGGACATTAATAAAAAAATTAGTATATTAACTCTTCAACAGAGTCTTCCACAAAAATTAATATATATTTTTTTTCGTTTCTACCACTTGAGAATTAATTTTCAAATCTATTTTTTTTATTAAATTGGTAAATACATGCATCCATTTGAAACACGTGCTAGTATTAAAAACCCATTATGAGTATAAATGAGCAATTCTGTGATAAATTGACAACCAAAACGAGATCATAAAGTACGAAACACAAATCGTTGCCCAAGACTTCTCACAAAACCTAGTATGTACTATGAAGAGACATATTTCCTAACACTACATTCAAATTTTAATTAATTTGGTTAAATTTTAGTGGGTCGATACACATTTTACGAATGTGATAACTTATTTTTACAGATGCTTGATACTGATTTCATCCGAAGATCACGAAAGGATTCAAAGTGTTTGAAACATTTCAATCACTATAACGTAAATTGTATATTCAAAAAAAAAAAAACTACAAAAGTTCAGTGTGTCGATCAAGTGCCGGTTGTCAAGAATTTTTGAAATCTTCATATGGCCGTCAGATCTATAATACTGTCAATCGTCAGCCTGGCCTTAAGATGTATAATATTAACATCCGTCAGCCTACCTCAAGCTATGACATTATCTCTTGTCACTCGATCACATATGAAACTATTATCATGCCTAGAATCAGAATTCGCTCTCCCAGAGGAATTCCCTCATTATGTTGATTTGATTAACATGGTGGTTAGATGTTTGGAAGTAGTTGCTCTGATGAAACGGATACATCACAAACAAACTTTCAAAGGAACGATAACGTTTCTAATGCAAAATGAAGTTTGCCAACTTAGATAAACTGGGAAATGAGGGATATGCCATACACCTACAAGCATCACGAGCCGAAGGTACTTGGTCCATAAAGCAGATAATGTAGCAAATAAGCTAGCAGCGTACTATGTTATATTTCCAGATGCACTGGGGGCAAACTAATAGTGAAAATTCCTAACAAATGAAGTTATACAAAACCCCTGCCTACATTTGCATGAGCAAACACCCCTCCCATTTTGAGTTCCTGTCACCACAAGGCAGATGTGGTAGAGGAGGAAATGAGGGGGGAAGAAAAAAAGTCTAAACAGAACTTAGATCTGGTATATACGGCAGGCACACAAGTGAGAAGCTTTCAGATGGACTTGCACATGAATCACCCCTTCTAGTCCTGGCCAAAAAGAAAATATGCATCACTACTGGAACCTCTTGCAACAGAAGCCAGAAACTTCCAGCTTATGAAGCAAATGAAAATAAACCGGCATAATTTGTGACAAATAAAAATATTGGAATCAAGTTCTAAATCAATTGGCATATGTCATTACTGTGCATACTCCCATGATCGGTCACTACCATTTCACAACAAGACACATATATCAAAGTCATGCACATGTGACTGTAACCCTAAGAAAAATGACACTGGTATCACAATATAAGAATTTAGAATAGTACAAATTATCTGTGCAACCTTGTCAATGATGAATAATGGATAGTCCAAAACTCAATGCAGCTAGAGGTAATGAAAAGTAGTAGGTAAAGAAATATGACTTTGACATAAGCAAGAGACAACATTGAGGTCAAGTCATGCCCATGTGGATGAAAAAGATCCAAGTTACACCCATCCATTAATCATCCTCAAACGAGACAAACATTAACAGATGAAAATTTATAGGTGGAACTAGGAGAATCAGGTCTTAAGTACTGAAGTAACATGAAGCCGTTCGCATTGGTTTCAACTGTTGTCAATAAATTGCCGCTTCAATTAAATTTTAACCAAGCCAATTTCAAGAAAGTACAAAAGTGGCTGAGCAACCCAGACGAGACAGAAAATATGAACAACCTCTCAAAATATATTTACTGATCTGGACTGCATTCAAAAACCTCCAACTACAAGTTGACCAAGTAGAGGAAAAATGACACATCAACACATTTCTGGCATGATTTAAACCGAAACAGCAAAGGTGATCTGCTCAATTTCATCCCTATGGCTAATGTGTCCACGGGGGAGAAAGCAGTGCCTAATTAATTCCATAACTGAAACCTAAATGTTACGTTACCATACAGAAACTATCACTAAGCACACAGTCAGTACAACAGAACTAACATCTCGAACAACAAACAATAACAGAAAAAATGTCACTTAGTCGCAGTTTTATCATAGAGCATGGGCATTATATACCTCATGACACGCATAGAGAAGAAAAAAGGAGTGAGAATAGAAGAACACAAATAATGTTGTTTGAATCCCAATAAGATAATAGAATGATACCTGTTCCATCGCAGCAGGTTCATCATTCTTCTGGTTTTCCACATTGTTTGGTTCAACATCAGCCTCATTTTCAACGTCAGGTACCATTTTCTCATCATTTTCTTTCACATCCTTGCTGCCAGAATCATAGTCTGGAATTTTCAAATCTGCAGGAAGCTGACCTGACTTCAGAACCTGGCATGTATAAGCCAGGCAAGGAAAGTTAACTGTTAATTTCAAGCTCAATCAGTGGAAATAACAAATTCCAAAATTCAAAAAGGCACATTTTCCAACTAAACAAAAGCACCTTTTCAAGTCTTGCAACCTCTTCAAGTGTCTGAGAATTCACAATAGCAGCCTGCATAACAATAAAACCATAATTCAAAAAAATATAACTCAACATATTTTTCTTTTCTTCCTTTTTGAGCACTACTCAACGTATCTCAGGCATACAGTAATTGCCAAAAACTGAGGATGTCCTTGAGAAACAGTATGAGAGAACTAAATATGATATGACAACTAGATTATTATAAAAGTCATAAATAAATCATATATGAGTGAACATTACCCTTTATGTTACACATTTTCAGAAATAGAATAATTTCTTGACACAGACAAACCCTTATTTTTACATACACAATATATTTGAGCCTTAATACCTAACTCTTTTATTCTCAAAAGATCGTCCAACCTAAAATATCGAACTAAATTAGCTGCTGAGTGTATACTTTCTTCATCAATCTAATTCTTGCATGATTTCGGTCAACAACATAATTTCTATCCTTTGACACGAAAAAAGAAAAAAAAAAAAGACCAGTACACTTCTTAAAATAACTTTTTTTCTGCAAGGCAGTGCAACCTTTTAATTCAACGGTCCAATATATATCCTTTTCTTTACATTAAACTGATCTTAGAAAAAGCATCAGAGATCTCAAAACGAGGTTTGAAAAGCAATGGTTACCAATAACTGCTTCTCCCAAAAAGACGATACAAGATTGTAGAATAGATTATGCAAAGAACCTAAGAATTTGTTGGCCATGAGTTCTAGTGTCTCAGCACTAATGGAGAATACTTTTACTTTCAGGTAAGGAAACAAGGCCGAAATTCTTAGGAAATATGTTGCTTCATCTCTCTTTGGATTATATGAACATAAATAAGCTAGATCTTATATTTAGGAGAAAAGACTAGACAACACAGACAGGGTAGAATTTGATCTTTTCTTTCCTTTGGGTCAGCTAGAAACGAGCTTCCAGTACCTTCTTTTCTTCATTCACCTCAACTGGCAAGGAGTTTCATGAACTTATCTAGAAGTTCAGCTAACCACTGCTGTGGGTGGTTGTTCATTGCAGATTACAAGCATTATTGGCCGTTTTAGATTTTTTTTTTTTTGTTTTTTCCATATGATTTTGGTTTCCCCTCTCTACGATCTTTAGCTTTCTTTGAGGACTTATATCATTAATATATCTCTGTGTGTGTGCGTGCATGTGTCTCTCTTTATATATATATATATAGTGGTTTAAAAATTATAAGGAAAAAAATTCTGAGATACTCTTAACTTTGTTCAGTCGCTATCTTTATTTCTTGGTTTTACAGCCTTGATCTCCAAAGCAGAGCAGCTAAAATGTCTTTTCGCATATGTAATAAAAGCTGGTATGGCATGCCAATAAAGCCTAGAACTAGGAGTCTTTTCATCATCCTAACATTTTTTAAAATGTTAGATATCATTACATCCTTATGCCTAGTTGATTAAATCATCTGATTTCCAACCTTTTGGAAAGTCCCAGCATCGTCTAAATGCATTTAAACCTCAGGAAAAGAATACCGTTGACTACTTATACTGCAATAAACAGAATACCTTGATGGCTATAATCTGCTCAGGAGTGGGGGCAACCACTTTTGGAGTTTGTTGTTCCTCTTCTTCTGAAACATTCGGAAACTCAACCGGCATCAATGTCTTCATAGATTCCTTCTTAGCCTCCTCTTCCATTTCTTCTGAGGCAAACAGACTTGCTGCTTCCATTCTTTCCTATAAACAAGAATTACGAACACTGAAAATGAATGTATTTGATTACTCGCAAATAGAAGTTTAGAATGTCTGAATAATAATTTTCTATTTTATACTCTTCAAGAATTTCATCACACCTATGAAATAAAACTATCATCACAATACAATGCATTGTGCCGAAGCCCCTTCATCTTATTTAAGAAGCTAGTTGTAACTTAAGTAAACAGTCATGGATGAAATTAATCAAACATATACAAAAACAAAAACACTAGTGAACTTCAAGTCCCATAGATATGGTTCTTTTTACTTCGTATAAGAAATTGACCAAAAATTAAGAATGATAAAATACAAAACATAATGCAAATCCACATGTCATCTAGAGAAAGAGTTCTGCGAGATATCAATGTTACAAAGGCTGAGCCAGACTATATCCCAAAAGAGAAAACAAATCCATAAAACACAAGAATTGCAGCTAAACCAAGACTAAAAACATGTTATTCTGTTTTAAGATTCATTACTCAGCAAGCATCCTGCCTAACAGAATGCCAAGGGCTAATGAAATAGTAATTTAACTCTTAGAATTTTGTAATGAAGTGGCTCCTCTAACGACTATTGATTATTTTTCCTTCCTATATTTTCACAGAAGATAATTAATCAAAATTTACATTTACTACTGGATGGACATACATCTGTGTACAAAAAAGATGATTATCAAAAAAGCATATAAAAAATGCCACCTTGAGAACTCACCTAGCATGTGCAAGAAACATATACCCAGAATACTTCAAATTTCCCTTAAAAATGTTACACGCTTATAGTGGAGACCTTTTTTCTTCTCTCTTTACAAATAAAGGTTCATTTTTTAGTTAAATTGGGTAAAAATGTATTTACTTTAAGAGGAATGAATTTAAGATGTTTGCACAAGCATCTAAATTCCTTTAAAAACCTATATTTTGTCGATAATAAACCACCACAGGCAAGAGATATTAGTGACCAAAATAAACAAAATATGTGTATAATTTGTACGGGGTAATCAAATGGCCTCATTCCTCACCTTGTTTTTCACCTTCTTGAAATCCAAAACACGGAGAGATTTCAGCTTGTGAATCACATACAACCGATAATTGGGCTTTTTGGTGATGCTATTGTCCAATAAACTAAGGAACTGCAACTTTGGAAGGGATGTTAGAGGATCAATCTCCACTAGATTGACAAGCCTGTTGTTTGTCAAAACCAAAGTGTGTAATTTTGGCAAGAACTCTGCAAAAGAAAGCAATATAAATATAAATATAGTGTACTTCTCAAAGAACAGTACAAGAAAAAAATGAAGCATTCTAAAATATTTACCTACCTCCAATGTTGGGATTAATACGAGTAATTCTATTGTTATTTATAATCAAAGTGCCCAAACGATTAAGATGGGGCATGTTCTCAAGCTTGACAATCTCATTGTCCGACAAATCAATGGTATCAAATTGATCCTGCCAAAAATCCATAGTAAAGGGTAAGAATTGTTAAATTGCACCTCATAAGCATCAAAGTGAGTGAAAGGCACCCAATATCTATAATATCTTAAAAATGAAACAAATAGTAAATATCCAATACCAAATTATTTGTTGGTTGGTTGTTGCTAAAATATTAACTAAGATAACATGCAAGAAATAACACTGACCTCAGTGGCGCCCAAGTTTTCAATCACAGCAATTTTATTACCTGCAATAAGAGAAGAAAAATATAAAAGAATGGATAAAATTTCTATATAAATCAAGAAAATTAAAGAATGAAGCAAATCAATAGAAGATGGTGAAACCTCGAAGATCCAACTCGCGCTCCTTAATGGCATTGAAGAAATGAGGGCTCTTCCAAATCAAGTCGGCAGTCAGTCTCACCATTTTTTTTTAAATCTTCTACTGATCCACTGATTTCACTGCAATGATAGGGTGACTTTAGGGTGTAAGTGTCGAAGATGGCCTTAGTAGATTGAATGGGACTCGCAAAGAGCCTTAGAGTGTTATTTATGTATCCGATAAAAAGATTTTGGTATTTTACTAGCTGTGGAAAATAAGCAAAAAAGCAAGAGTGATGATAAATCTACGCTATTATGGATCTAAATGGAAAGTATCCTAATCTTGATGGAATGATTGTAAATAAGAATAAATAAAGATTAAAATGGAAGAAGCCAAAGTACAGAAGTAAGAGAACGCATTTTAGGGGCAGGCATATCAGGTTCGCTTCGGGTTGTTTGGTTTACAACCCGCTTGAATTGGACAATTCAACTCAATTGGTTCGAAACGCAACCCGGAACCGGTTTGGATAGAAGTTCTGGAATGGTTCAATTGAAAAATTGGGTCTAAATTTCGGTTTGGGTTGCAATTCAGGTTACAACCTATTCCAAAATTCAATTCAGTTTCAAATGAGTCAAATACCAGCCCCGCTCAATGATGCAAGAATGAAAACAAAAGTGAATACCAGCTACCAAACATCCTCAAAATCACAAAAATGATTAATAACCCATCTCCATAAACGCATCTCCAAGTGACAAACATATATAGTAGATTAATAAACCATCACCATCAACACTCAAAATAACAAAAATTACAATGTTAAGAAACGAAATCAACAACAATACTAAAGCCATTATACAAAAGAAAATCGAACAGTTTCAGTGTCTGTAACACATCTTCCCCATGCCCAACACAAGATTGAATTACAAACAGCCATTCATTCTCTGTTTGGAATCGCATGTATAACTTTACCTTGTGCCACTGACAATGGCGAACGAAGCCGGAGGCAGGAACGATAGAGACGACAGCAACTGGAACGAGGAAACAAATCAAGAACGGCTAGAAGCTGTAGCTCCGGTACACTTGAACGGAAGTGACGGCAGCAGCAGTGTAGCCGTGGGCGTTTGATAACTTAGGGTTAGAGAAACTAGACCGTGGCCGTGGTTTAGCGGCGGCAACAGCTGCGGCGTAGGCGTGGGTGAGTGAATGTATCGTTCTCTCTCTTTCACAATAGAGAAGAAGTCAAGAAAGAGAAGGGGAAATGGGAGATTAGGGATTGCATTCTGATTTTATACCCTATCACTTTTTTAAATTAGAAACAAAAACAGATCGGTTTATAAATTTGAATCCAATGGGATTTTAGGCGTTAAAGCGAACCAAATGTGGACTCCAGCTTTTTATTGCAGGTCTTTTATTCATATGTATGTTAAAATAATTTTCACAATAATGTAAGAACGTAACATTTATAATATTTTGGGACCTGTGCTAGTTCTTTGTCCAAATTATTTAAACTGTCGTTAAGCTCTAGGTGAGATACAGATTCTTTATTTTTTTAAGGGCTTGAAAATTATTTTTTAGTTTATTAAGTTTATTGTCTAAGTCTTTTAGTTTATTATTGACTAAAAAATAAAACCGTATTTCACGTGGTTTTAAAAAAAAATTTAATACTATCTTTTTTTCTTACTTTATATTTGATTAAACTGATAAAAAATATGAATTGATTTTTTTTAAGATGAGGCAGCCTTATAAAAAATAAAAAAAACACCATTAACCAGTAATACAAATAAAGAAGCAACGCAAAATAAATAATAAAATGAGAGAATATGTTATAGAGTAATTTTATTCATTTCAATTGTTTGTGTATAAAACAAAAAGATAAGCTCTTATTTTATAATTACATAATCACTCCATGAAATTAATGAAAAATTATGGATCATAATTCCTTGTGAGATAGTGCGAGTTATAGGAAAGTTAAAGGTTGCTAATGGGAGATAGTGGAGAGACTAAGAGTTATATGTTATGAACATCTACATTTATTTTAATAAATTCATAACACTCCCTCTTTGATGTTTATTACAAAAAATATGCATCATTAAAATCTTTACATAATTGTTATTGTGTAATAACAATCAAATTAATTATGAAAAGATGAAAAGTTAAATCTAAAAGAAATTTCTCTATTTATTAAATAATAGAGAATATACAAATATGAGAAATGGTGATGCCATATCACCTCCTCAAATCCCAACTTTATATATATATATAGATTTTGACTAATAATTTGACTCTTGTGTTAGCCTGAGCTTGTTGAATATTATTACTCTCTTGAATTGTTAAAACAAAAAATAGATTTTTTAGGATTAACAATAGACAGAGGAATAATAGAAATGCAACCGCATATAGTTAGTAAAATAATCGCGATATACAAGTTCAATTAGACGCTATAAAAATATTAGTTAGTGTATAAATAGATTTTTTAGGATTAACAATAGACAGAGGAATAATAGAAATGCAACGCATATAGTCAGTAAAATAATCGCGATATACAAGTTCAATTAGATGCTATAAAAATAATAGTTAGTGAATGAGTTTAGACAAAATAGTAATAGAATCGTTAGCAAAACTAAAAGAAGAAATTCCACACCTAATTTAGTAGCATATAGTAGTAGAGAATTTAGTCAAGAGAGTAATAATATTCAATAAGCGCAGGCTAACACTGGTACTAGTTCTAATAACTTTTAATTCTAACAATTCATCTATATGCATTTTAAATAGTATACACGCATCTGATAGATGCATAGCAAAAAAAATAAATAAATAAAAGGAGCTCTTTGTATATTTGGCAGCCAAACAGTATGACGTTAAAAAAAAGAGTAAATGCCCCCTAAATGAATAAAATAATATTATAATGTATATAATATATATAATAATTACATTTAATTAAATAGATAGAATATAAAATAACATAATAATATCATATTTAATAATTGTAATTTCAAGTTTGATGGTATTGTTTTCATGTTCATAATACTTGAATATACTTAATTAAATCATTGTAGGTTTATGATTCTAAGTTTCATATTTTACGGAAATAAGTTTCAAGTTAGTATTACTTACATCACTACAAGAAAACTGTTACTAGATGACAGACAACTTATGACAAATTTTGGGTACATCATAAAATTATGATAGACTTGTGACATAATTTTCAATCTATTATAAATTAGTGATGGCTTTGTGATAGAATTATTTTCTATCACGGATTAATGATGGTTTTGTGACAGAAATATTTTTTATCATGGATTAATGATGGATTTGTGATAAAAAAATTTTTACCATGAATTAATGATGGTTGGGTTGCCATGGATCTTTTACTCTAGACGATTAAGTTCTAACAAGAGAACCTCGCTCTGATACCAAATGAAATTCTAGTTATGCAACCCAAGAGAGGGGGTGAATTGGGATTCTAAAGATTATTCAATTCTAAAAAAAAATACCATGCAAATCTAAAACGAATTTAAAGCAGTAACAATTAAATCAATCACAATATAAAAAAAATAAGGGAAGAGAGATTCAAACACGAAGATTTTTACGTGGTTCGGCCAACCTCGCCTACGTAGACGCCTCCAAGCTTTCCGGGCTTGAGGATTTCACTAAGCAAGCCTCCAAGGCTTCAAATACTTACACTTGACTTCTAAGGTGTCAATGAACTTTTACAACAAGAGATTATCCTCAATCTCTTAACCCAAGTGTATCCCAATACTTACAATCACTCAAAGTAAAAGATTACAAATTGTCTTGCTCTCACACAATATTTAAGATTACAAATCAATGCCCAATGTGTGAATAAATGAAGAAAGAATATGTTTAAAGCTCTATAAAGATTGTATTCTCGAATATAAGCTCAATGGTGGTGTTGTGATCAATTATTTTTTGAATTTGAATGAACTTATTTATAGTTGGAGCTGAAAAACTAGCCATTACAGACTATCTACCCGAAAACGGTTCGCCGTTAACCATTAATGGTTAACCGTTTAGGCTGGTCAAAGGTTACCGTTGGGCCAAATTTTAAATAAACGGTTTGCTGTTTAGGCTTACCCTTTCATCGTTAAACTCCTGAGACCTGCAAGATAAACTTCAGCTATCCGTTTACACTAAACGGTTAAAGATTTGCACGAAATGACTTTTCTGGAATTTATCGGTTAGTCGTTTGTCATTAACGGTTCGCCGTTTGTTTCCAGTAAATTGCAAAACAAATTAGCCTTATCCATTTATGATAAACGGTGCCAGATGAGTACAATCTTCCATTCTAGATTTTATCGGTTAACCATTTCAATAAACGGTTCACCGTTTAATTCTAGTAGCCTTCCCAACATTTTTTGTTTTCCGTTTTTCTTAACTGGTTAGAGCTTAAATATTTGTTACTCTCTGCTTTTAATCGGTTAACTGTTTAAAGGGAAAATGGTTCACCGTTTATTTCCCGAATCACAATTTTAGTCAGATATTGCAGAGAATCATTTTCCAATTTGAAATATAACAATTATCCAACTTTTATGAATATAATTGGAATGATTATAAGGCTTTCGTTTATTAATGAATAGCTCCAACATTTTAATAAAGAGAATTTAAAGTTTGTTATCATCAAAATCAACATTATGAGAATATACAAGTTAACATACTTTACATAATAAAGTTCAACCGTTATTGTTGTATAAAATGCTGGGAAAAATTTTATGCTTTAATGTCAAGATTAGGACATACCTGAGGGAAAACGCATCTGCAACAACATTTTCTTTACCTTATTTGTAACGAATGACATATGAAAACGTCTTTATGAATTCTACCATTGAGCATGCCTCTTGTTTAGCTTGTGTTAGCCTTTAAGATGTTCCAAGGACTCATGATCGATGTGAGCAATATGCTAAAAAAGCCAATAAAGGGCGATATAAGCTAATCTTTGAACCTGCGATTTGGTGTGGTTACACTGTGTATTTAAGCCGATTAGGATATGATTTGATTTGATTTATATTACTTCTTATTTACTTAGATTCATATTCTAATTTGATTTTGATTTAGGATTTACTTCAACAAATTATTGTAACCAACCTTATATAATGTACTCGCATTCAATAAACAGAAAAGATCAGTTTTGATGCAATTGGTGAGAGAGTTAATTCTCTTTGGTTTTTAAACAAACTTTTTGAGCTTATCGGATTTTCATGGTGTTCAGACTATTGAATTATTAATTAAATCATCCATAACTGATTGTGGCGCCTTCATATATCAAGGTTCGTGCTTTCATTAAACATTGGGTTGCAATTCCATTCAATTCTAGGTTTAGATTCAATATTGGGGACTAAATTGATTAGGGTTGATCTTGATGAGGTTCGTATTGTATTGGTGGAGCTTAAGTTGTTATGGAATCCTTGAGACTATGAATAGTTGAAATGATCTTTCCGTCCAGGATTATAAGTGTTAGAGTAAGGGTTATGGTTCAACTATTTCCTCATCACATTTATGGTAATACCTTTATTTCGGCATGAATCATAGTAAAATTTATTGTAGCCATGTGGTTCTGTTGATTTGGCAGCCGTCAATGATGCTATTTGGTGAGAAAATCATTTAACTATTACTTTGACTTCTTTGATGTCTGATCTTGATTCGCCAATGTGGACTTCATTTACTCCCTTGATTTTTTTTTCACATTTCTGAATAAAGGGCTTTACTGTTGAAAATTATTTTCTTGTTGCATTAGTCATTCTTGCTTATATTACTATAATCCCTCCAAGAAGTATTATTGGTGCTATTTCTCATATCCATGATATGGAGACTTCAATAATAGCCTGTTGAATTGCTCCAATGCTTCGAAAAATTGCTCATCTTCTCTCTGTGTAAACTTTAAAATTTCTCTACAAATAACATTAGTTTTATGCACTGGAAAATATTTATTTAAAAAATTAGTTACAATTTGTTCCCATGATGTGATATTATTATCAGGCAATGTATTTTAAAGAAAATGGAAATAATCTAAGCTTGATATCTTTATCTAAAAAAATTTCATATTTAAAAGTTTGGCAAACAGTATGAAAATCAATCAAATGATTGTATTGGTCTTCATTTTTGAGACCATAAAATGATAGGAGACAATTTAACACACTAGATTTTAGCTCGAAACTCCTATCATTTATATTTGGGTATCTTATGCATGATATACTCAAATTAGAAAAGGGACTAAAGTAATTCTTAAATGGCCTCTCTTGTGGTGCTTATGGTTGTTGTTTCAAATCCATTTCAACTTTATTCCCAATTTTAACTTTTGATGCAATGTGTCTATGTGTGTCAAGTGCCTTTTCTAGTTTAAGGTCTATAGGTACTCGATCATATGATTGTGACCTTCGACCATACATGTAAAGAATATGTAAAAATTAAAACAAAACTACTAAAAATATGAGGCGAAATTATGATACTGATCTTATCACGCTATTACACACTTACTATGAAAATACACTCAAAACTTGCACACAAAGTTATTTACAAAGGAAATTAATTCTACAAATTAAAATGGCTTACCCCTGGCAACGGTGCCAAAAACTTGTTGTACAAATTTTATTGTACTCGCAATCGCACGAATCTATTGTAGTATAGATTTATAGAGACGAGTGTCAATCAAATGAGTAGGTAGAGTTAATCAAGTGTAGGGTTGACTTTCCAAGTTTGTATAAGAGTTGATTAAATGTGATTTATTTTTTTCTAAAATTTAAAATAAAATAGCAGGAACAAATTTAAGATGAAACAATGTTAAATCAAATGCTTGAGTCTTTGGATTCACACTCAACCATAAGCTTAATATTCATTTTTAGTTACAATTAATTTATAAGGGGGTATTTCTACTCCTCATGGTCCCCATTCTAGTAAATATGATATCAAGCACTCATTGTGCCAGGAGAAAATAATCTTCTATTAAATGTGATATCAAGTACACATTATGCTAGGTGATAATAATCTTACTATAGACAATATGGCAAGATTGTCCACCAAATAACTTAGATGAATTCTCTGTCAAAATTAAGTCAAGATGAATCAAAAAGACTGGAGGGGAGTTTCTCATTAATAAATATAGTGTAAAATACTCATTCTGCCAAACTGCAACAAGGGGGCTAGTAATCAAAGAGAGAAATTAAAATCACCAAATTAAGATAAATTACAATCACCAAATTAAGCCCATGGATCATGTTGAGGATTCAGCTGCAATCCTAAGTTGAAATTAAATTAACCACTCATAATTGAACTAGGGGTAAAATAGTAATTTTATTAAAATACATAGAAAATATAAGATAATGACAGAATTTCAAAAGGACATTATCCACCAACCACCTGTTTTTTCACCGTTTTTAAAAAAATACACAAATATTTTTTTTTTACAGTGCTCCACCTAAAGTTAACAATTTTTTCATTGGTCCACTCTTATTATAACACCGTTAGAACTTTGCTAACATCATAAGGGTAAAATTGTCATTTCACAATGACACAATGGTGGATAGGTGCAAAACAATATAAATTCAAGTGGAGTTCAGCTAAAAAAAATTAAGAATTATGTATTTTTTAAAAATATGAAAATCAGTGAATAATTTATCTTTTACATTTCAGGTGGATTCCAACAAAAAAAGAAGAAGAAAAATTGTTTATTTTTGAAAACGTTGGAAAAAATGGGTGGACGGTGGATAATTTCCAAATTTGAAAAAATGGAGCTCTTATTTGGATTTAGATATGTCAAATTAAGGGAAAACCCTTTATTTATAAAATAAAATAAGTAAATTATGGCTATCAGATGAAAACTATTCAGATGCTCAAGATTATGCCACGTAGCAAGCTCTAATTGAATGAAACACATCATCAGGGCATTCTGTGTACCTGCACATATCGTACATGTGTTGTTAGGTCCATTAAGATACTGCCACGTTAGTAGTCAACACAAACGTTACATTTTCGATCTAATCATGTGCTGCCATGTTATAGGTCAGCAACACATCATATTAGTTAATGTCACATCATTGGTCAATGCCATATCATTATTTTTTGGTCCAATAAGATGATGCCATGTTAGCCGGTCAATGCCATATTAGTTGTTCAATGCCATATAATCTGTTCAATACCACGTTAGTTGGGTCCCACCAAAATTCCATTATGACATTCTTTAGGTTTTCAGTTATTCTGAGTTAAAAAATGCTATTCATTTTGTTCTACGGCTTCTCGTTCATTATAAAATGACCAAAATACCCCTGAACTGAATAGAATACTCAAATTATAATAAAACACACAATCAAGGTTTAAAGGGTTTAAATACAAAAAAGTAAAAATGTTATTGAGACTTGGAGTGCAAAATGATGATTTTACCCTTTATAAGTATGCATTCTCTAGCACTCAATAGTCATCCGTTACAAACAAGGTAAGGAAAACGTCGTTGTAGATGCACTTTCCCGCATGTATGCCTTAATCTCGACCCTTGATGCTGAACTTTTTGTTTTGAACATATTAACGAATTATATGTTGATGACCATGATTTTAATATTGAATACCAAGCCTGTGAAAGGTCTGCAATTGGTAAGTACTTTCAGCATAATGGTTACTTGTTTCGAAACAATAAGCTTTTTATCCCTAGTTGTTCTTTGAGAGATTTGTTGGTAAGAAAATCTATAGAGGACGGTTGATGGGGCTTGTTGGAGTTGTAAAGACTTTAAGAGTTCTGCAAGAACACTTCTATTGGCCACATATAAAACAAGATGTTGAGAGACTTTGTAGTCTATGTGTCACCTTGTAGCAAGCCAAATCAAAAGTTCAGCCCCATGGATTATACACCCAATTGCTAATACCTAATGTGTCTTGGACTGATGTTTCAATGGATTTTATGTTAGGCTTACTTAGGTCTAAACAAGGGAAAGAGTTAATTTTTGTGATTGTGGACAGATTTTCGAAGATGACATATTTTATTTCATGTCACAAGACAGATGATGCTTCCAATATTGCTGATTTGTTTTTTAAGGAGATTTTGAGGTTGCATGGTAGGACAATTTTTTCTGATAAAGATGTTAAGTTTTTGAGTTACTTCTCAAAGACTTTGTGGGCTAAGTTAGGGACTAAGTTGTTGTTTTCAACTACTTGCCACCTTCAAACTAATGGTCACATAGTAGTTACGAATAAAACTTTATCTATTCTGTTGCAGCCTATCATTAAAAAGAACATGAAAACTTGGAAAGACTGTTTGTCACATGTTGAGTTTGCTTATAATTTTTTGTTCATTCTACTACTAAGTATTAATTGTTTGAAATTGTTTATGATTTTAATCATTTAATTCTCTTGGATTTAAAAATCCATTACTTGTTTCTTATGTATGTTAACCTAGATAAAAAGAAAAATGGGAAATTGTAATGATTTTATTTGTAGACTTTCATCTTTAATTTATTCCCGCTATTTTATTTTAAATCCTAAAATAAAGAAATCACTTCTAACCAGTACACATATGAACTTCGAATATTTACCCTACATATAATTAAATCTACCTCCTCATGGGATCGGCATACATTACCACAAATCTATACTGCAATAGTTTCGTGCGCTTGTGAGTACAATAAAATTTTTACAAGTTTTTTGTGTCGTTGCTGGGGAGTTAAGTCATCTTAATTTGGGGAGCTAAATTTCTTTTTTGTGAATATTGTGTAAATAACTTTGTGTGCAAGTTTTCATTGTGTTTTCATAGTAAGTGTGTAACAACGTGATAAGGTCAGTATCGTAACTTCTCCTCTCTCTCTCTCTCTCTCACTCTCTCTCTCTCTCTCTCTCTCTCTCTCTCTCTGTATTTTCATTAGTTTTTTTTAAATTTTTTCATGTTCTTTGCATGCATGGTGGAAAGTCGTAGTCACCTGATCTAGAGCCTATCAACCTTGAATTGGAAAAGACACTTGATACAAGAAGACACATTGCATCACAAGTTAAAATTGAGGACAAAATTAAAATGGATTTGCACGACAAGCTAATTTGAGCACATCATGGATCAAATACCCAAATCTAGCTATTAGGACTTTCGAGTTAAAACCTAGTGTGCTAAATTGTCTCCCATTATTGTATGGCCTAGAAAATGAAGATCAAATCAATCACTTGAATGATTTT